>VZSC01009406.1:70813-159894 GCA_013398225.1 Steatornis caripensis
GGCCAGTCCTAGCAGTGAACACTGAAGCAAAGAAGGTATTCAGTAACTCTGCCTTCTCTGTGTCCAGTGTCACTAGGTCACCTGCCTCGCTCAGCAGCGGGCCCACATTTTCCCTAGTCTTCCTTTTGCTGCCAATGTACCTATAGAAGCCCTTCGTGTTGTCCTTAACCTCCCTTGCCAGATTTAATTCCAGTCGGGCCTTAGCCTTCCGTGTTGCATCCCTGCATGTTCTGACAATAGTCCTATATTCCTCCCAAGTAGCTAGTCCTTTTTTCCACATCCTGTAAACTTCCATTCCACATTCCACTCCTCAAAAAATAGGTGAGCAGCAAGAGCCACAATTACATTAACCTTCCCTGCAAGAATCTTCCACCTGCCTTCTGTGTCATTAACACTAATTTCCCATGAGCAACTTTCTGAAAGAGTCGGTATGTGGATTTTTCAACAGATTAAAATCTTAACTCTCCAACCAGAGCTGTGATAAATCCGAGATGGGTGAGACTCAGTTGTGTGCAAAATCTCTAAGAAGGTCATTTGTAAAATGATTTTGCCTTCTGGACATCATTTCTCAAATTAATCCAAACTCTGAAGGCTAACCCTATCCGGCATTGCTGTGAGGCAAGGCAAACTTCAAAGCAACTTGAATTAGCACATGGATCGCAAAGAACTAAGAATAAACTTTCACACAGAGAGTAACTCCCAACTTTAACTACAGCAGGCGAGGTCTACAATCAATGCGAGAGATGTGGACGAAAGGCTGGAAAAGCTCATGAACTTTGTCACAGAAAAGTGGGCAGAAGAGGATCTGGGACAAGAAATAAAACCCAATGTGTTTAGAAAGCAAGAACTGTGCCGTTAGCCTGGGTTCAAGAAAGCACCAAAGCTTGGAAGGGAATAGTACCAGGACTTTGAAAAGAGGCCATGTCTCAGTAAAAACCTCTGACAGCTTCTGAAAGAAACTACGTCTAAACTAACTCTGCCACTAAACCAAAAGCAAAGGGAAGGATTGACAGAAAAGCAAGGATAGGAAAGGCTAAAGGACTATCACAGGGAAGCTGATCATAAACAAGCCAGTGAGTTTCAGAAGCAATTTCTAACAATAGGAATCAAAGCAGCTTCTTCTAAAGGCATCAATTCACATACCCCAGGACCCAGGAGAACTGCCACTGCATCCTGGCACAGGCTTGACCAACACAATCACACATTCCTGCTTTAAGAGTGAGGTATTAGTGAAACATTGTTAAAACAAGCCAGTCCCTTCTTTCTCTCTAAGAGCTTCTTGTGATCCTGTTGCTTTGGCAGAAAGGCTGAAAAAGAATAATGTTTTATTGAAAACCTGCTATTTACTTATTTGAAAAAGGAGCAAGAGAGTGTATTGCGACACCAAAAGACTAGGAAATAGTCAAAAGGTAAATGCTTTTTTCTGCTCATGTTTGACTTAACAGAGGTCTCCTGAGTTTACAGATTTACTGGAAAGAGGAATGTTTCCAGCTCCTGGTCTACCTCCAAAGCACAGACAAATTTATTGGCAATAATTTCTGGCAAAAATACCTAGCAAAATTTCTTTAGGACTTGGAAAATAATTACTTCTACTCCTTCTATTCTAAAAGGTCTCATCTTACCTGTCAAGAGCTGGAGTTAGACGGTAATCTTTGGTTGCTGACAGGATGGCTTTGATCAGATTATCTGGGGAGAAAGGAAGAAGTCATTAGGAACAAGCTCTCACTTCTAATGGAAATTAAAAAGTGATGTAAAGCACCTGAGGAAGTTACTCAGAGGAACTGAAATAAGGCTCACATTAGGAATAAACACTTTAACTTGCATATTCCTGTTTTCTCTGGATAATGACCTTCACACACTGGCTGCAAAGATGTGTTATGTGCCAAAATCTGATGCAGCATGCAAATGTCTTGTACAGAGAGAGTGACAGGGAACAAACACAGCACAGTTTAAGACAGTAGTTTCACACCCACTTCCCTGAGACTGCAGTTGCACAAAGACTTCAGACATGCAAAAGCCAGTATCACTGTCAAGGCTTGCTTTCAGACAAGCTTTTACGCAGCTGAGCTGTGAACTGGATGCAGGAACAGAACCAGATTAAGACTGGTGCTTTTTATTTTCCTGGGTTACTTTTAAATTAGATTCAGTTCCTCAGTCAAGCTTTCTTCATGGCAGACTCCAGTTAAATCATCACAGCTTCTTACAGAAATGCCCATGGAACCAAAACCTACACTGATACTCAGTGAACACTGCAGCAACCAGATGGTGTAAGTTATGCAAGCTTAGACAAGCACACAAATGAAATGTATTAAATTGTAGAAGCACAGTGATTACACATAAATAATTCTATAGACTATGGAAAATTTTGAGTCTGCTTCCTTCTAGGTTTTGTCCTTCGTCCCTCATTTTTCGCACCTCTGTCCCCACAGAGGTCCAAACTCCTTTACCATGACCCATCCAGGGCCAAGAAGCAGCAATGCTTTGGCTAGTCTGGATTTACAAATGCACCAGTAACTTCAGAAGGGCTGTATGGGTCTGAAAAAAAGTCCATCTGTCTCCAAATCCTGACTCTAACTGCAACCTTAAGCAGATGCCTAAGAGAAGCAGAAGAACAAAGCAAACAGACATAATGTTTCCCTGAAATTCTCTTCTACCATTTAATTATTTTCAAATCGGGATTTAATGACTCTTCCACGAGCTCAGAATCCTCCTGGACCCACATGGACTTTCTATCCCTTCCTTTTCCTGATTTTGAATAGAGCTTCTCTGAGCTTCACTTCTACTGGAAAAGACTGTGAACAATTAGTCCCCCTCCACTTTCCTCAAGGATTATAAATAGCTATCGTATCTTTCCCTTAAATATATCAGTCAACTAGTTCAAAAGTTCTTACGAAACAACCAGTCAAAAGGAATAAATAAGTCTCATTTCTTTATGAAAGATTAAAAATGACATAGGAATATTAAGACGACTGACATCCAGTGATTGCTTACAGTGAACTTAAAGAGTTTTACTGATAGAAACTACTTACTGCAATCAGCAGAGTTGAGGGAGTCCCTTTCAAATAAGGAGTTCTGTTTTTATGTACTATATCCCTCTGCAGAAACTACAGGATGAGGGTGTGGGATGAACACACAAGCTCAAGGCAGCCCACGTGCCAAGCAGCTTTGAACCTAACAACAAACTGGTGAGACACACGGCAGACAAACAAAGGTGATAAACAGAAAACTCTGATGGTTACTTTTAGATTTGGGAAAGTTTTTGACATGGCATTACTGGCAGCCACTGCCAACCATTACAAGCTGGGAACTGTGATTACTTTCAGAAGATCGTATTTTGGAGTGGAGTAAGGAAAGAGGCAATTTGTAGGGTAAAAGCAACTTACTGCGCTAACATAACAGTGGTTTTGTTTCATTTTCCTTCATCTGAAGAATTTCTTTTGACGCACTGGCAGCAGGCTCCCTCTCCAACAGGAATGCTATTTCCCTAAGTCTGCTGCAGCAGCAGTAGGTTGTTGTGACCTCAAATGGCACCATGCCACAGTCCTCTCCTTGGCCTGTCTCATACGTTGAATTTTACTGGACAGTATACATTACTGTGGTTGTTTTCCCACACTCTCAGAAAGAAAGATCAAAGGATTGCATATCAAGAGTTGCAACCTCCCATCTACCAAGCTTTTCTTATGCCAGGTTTGCTCCACCACCCACAAGTTAACATACTGCCCTACTTGGAGGCCATCCGTTATACTATACTAAAAAGCACATTAAAGGAATACAGTTGACTAATGTACTCAAATAATGCTGTTTTTCTCATCTTGTCAGTGAATTAGTAATGCCTTCATAGTGAATGCTCAGGAATGAAATATGACTACTTTAGGACTGGATATGGCAGCATTTGGGATGGGGATGCTCCCTGTTCCCGTCACCCACAGAGAAAACACAAACAAACCAAACAACAGTATAGGACATTCAGTACAAATTATGAAAGGCCAAATGGGAGATATCTCCTCAGCAGCCCCCACAGTCCAACAACACATGGCATCCAAGAGCTTTGGAAGTTGCACAAATCACACAGTGTTATCATTCAAAACTGCCGAATGAAGCTCCATAAAAGACGAAGTACTCCACCGCCAAGTGTTGACACATAGCAGGAATGAGTTAAGGTGGCACAGATGCCCTCAGTGAGAGTTAATCTAGTCTAGCATCCTCATCAGAAGCCAGGAACAGAAACCACAAGCACTAACAGGAAAAGCTAATGGCCTGGGCAGGGGAGAGACACTAGATATTTTTGATTGACCTGGAACTCTACTAGAAGATGGACATTACACTGCTGCTGAGGTGGGCACNGTGACAGTTAATCTAGTCTAGCATCCTCATCAGAAGCCAGGAACAGAAACCACAAGCACTAACAGGAAAAGCTAATGGCCTGGGCAGGGGAGAGACACTAGATATTTTTGATTGACCTGGAACTCTACTAGAAGATGGACATTACACTGCTGCTGAGGTGGGCACTTACATTTGGCACCTTGCTCATTGGCACCAGGATGGAATGACAAGACCTTCAGAAGGAGCTTCTGTATATGCTTGGGGTTAAGGTTTGAAGGACCAGCAGATGCTGCTGTGGCTGATCTGCAACATTACACAAGACAATGAAGATACCTACAATAGAGAATCACTGGCAGGATCTTTAACCACAGCTGGGTCAAGGTGGAGTCAAGGCATGTGTTGAAATCACCACTGCAAAGACTACTATCAATCACAGACAGCTACCCGCAGGACACAAAGCAGTGTTCATCTCCAGACTATGACTAAAGAAAATTAGGGACCAGGAAAGCAGGTACATTATGTAAAGTTAATCGATGGAACATGCTTTCTCCAGGGTAAGTGAGAAATTGAAAGGGTGATGAGTATACTCTGCCTTATATACCTTTGGACTGAGTTATAATAGTGGGTGCAAGTGCATGTGACCAATACTACCAATAAAAATTCCCTCCTGTTTCAAGTAACAGGATTCGTGCACAGCCACTGGCTGAATACTCATCTGTCAAGGACTGAAAGCAAGTTTTGCCAGGGTAAAAGAAAGGCCAAGCCTTCAAGACCCAGGCCACTGAGACTGCTCCAGTGTATACACAACATGATTGGTATCCCTGTGAGCTAGGCAATAATCGACATGTTCTATCTTCATGCAAGTAGCTTCAGGGCAGATTCAAAAAACTTCTCTACAGAATAGTGGCAGAAAGGCTACCAAACCAGTTTTGGATGTCATACACATTGATGCTAAACTTCTAAAAAGCTTACACTAAACGGTTACCCGATCTAGTAGCAAATCCGATCAGCAGCAGACGTGGTATGCTGCACCTCAGCCACCAAATCCTTCCATTGGGGTGGGACAGCAGTGGGCGCAGCTGGCACCCAGGGCAGCGAGTTTCTCTGGGACAGGCATATTCTTAAGGGAGATCAATAGAGCTCATGATTGGGACCTACTTGCATTGAACATAGAAAAGAACAAAGAATAGAGCAATCCAAGATCAGTGTTTCAGGGGAGCACATTTTGTTCCTGATAACTGCCAGCTTTTCTCCATTCAGCCATACATTTTATTTTCTGGTTTTTCAAAAAGGCATCAGCTGCATATGGCCCTTGCTTTAACATGAACCCATGCTTAACAGAAAGATTGTTTTCTTAGGACAACAGCTATGCAAACAACTTGTTTTGATTTTCTTTTTTTCGATGGTTTCCCAGGTTGTGAAGAAACAATGGCGTGGATGCAGACACAATGCTAGCCCAGGCACAGCTTCTCACTTGCTTGGCAAGTGAAAAGAACAGATGTAGGGGTGGGTGTGCTCTGCCTTGTACACCAGCGCACCAAGCAGGGGCCAGGAGGGGCCTGAGTATACATGTTCTGAGTACTACAAAGGAAAAAAATCCTTCCTGTTACAAGCAATAGGTATGTGTGCACTCACCTCTTGCTTCCAGGGCCCAGGCACACAGCCAGCTCCGGTGTAACACAATTCATTAGCTCAGACACATCTCCATTCAATCACGTCTCTAATTCTTTGAGGGCCATTTCCACTCTGGAAAAGTTTCAGCTACTTGTGTTCAACCCAGAACCCCAGCAAATCAGCCCAGCAGGTGTGTCTCAGCACCATATGCCCATAAACATGAACCGTGGAGAGCACAGTGCAGAGACCTGCAGGGCTCCATGGAAGGTCAGCTCAGACCAAGCAGAACTTACTATCTGCCAGTCATTGCTGGCACAAAGGCGGCTCCCACAGACCCAGCAGCTCTACATCACATTTACCTCAGACGAGGAGAGCTGGCAGTGCTGCACCATGGCTACCTCGCATTCCCCTTGTCTCCTTCAGACATACTGAGCAGGCAGGAGCAGAACAGCTCGGGCAAAATCATGCACTTCTTCCTCGTCACTCTCCTCCCCTAACCAGCACGGATGAAAGGTGAATTCATCTTCGACAAGCATTTAATTTTTGGCTTCTTCCCTGCTGCCAAACAGGCAGCCCAGCAGGTGCTAATTAGCTCACGTTTTGTGAAAAACAAACTTCCCACTGGAAACTGCATTCAAACACCAAACTCATCTCGTGCAGATCAGCCAAAAGCCATTGAGTGGCCACAGTTTTGGTAACTGCTTGAAGGCTGAGTAAACCCAACAGCAATATCGCTTCCTGGGTACTGTTCCTCCTGTTCATCCTTGTGGGATTCAAGGCAGACTTCACCAATACTAAATCCTTCCCCTGGTGTGTAGTCAAACAACTATGTTTAAATTGCAATGGCAGTGCCATCATCCTTAGGGCTACAGATGCTAGGTGTCCTGGGAGCGGAACACATCTCAGGAGCAGCTCACTGCCAGCCCGTTATTTGTGTTAGCTCCAGTAGCTCACGTCAGAAACAGCAAGTTGTAATGCAGTGGTTCTGCTTACCTGAAACCATCCATATGGCAGGCATAAGAACATACTGTACATACATAGGTTCTACATCGGGAGGAATGTAGGTGCTATTTAATTCTAATTGAAATATTAGGCAAGTGAACTTATTCCAACAGTAAAAATACATGGCTTTTATGCAGCTCCTTCAAGTTGAAGGCTATAAGGTGATACATATACACACATACGTAAACATACAAGCATATTTTTGAATTCAACCTCTCAGGTCCTCCACCTGTTCTCATTTCTGAAAGCAGTAAATGTCTTTATACTCTGAGAGAATCAAATTTACTGAAGGTCACAAGGCAAGTGACATAACTGGGAACAGAATAAGGCCTTTGACGCCTAGATAAGGAGCCCTCTCCAAAGGCTTTCGTCTTCAGCTAGGCCTCTGGCTTACATGTTCTTCACATGGGTCTGCTACCATCCTTTATTGAAAAATTAATGGAAATTAACATCAATATTCTGCATTTTCACCCTTGCTTTCTCCCATTATTACATAATGAACACACCACCAGGGCAAGCAATCTGCAGCAGTTTTCTGCAGCTGTAGTTTGTTTATTATATTTTTTCTTGTCATGGAGAATTTAGATTATTGGGGAGAGCGGGAGATTATTCAACTGATTCATCCATCAGCCACTGTGCACACACTATTACTATACAAACAAAGCAAGAAGCCTCTGCACAGTTTCCTTCCATCTAGAGGCAGAGTTGACTACATTTATCTAGCAATCCTGAGTTATCAGGGCATATTCTAACAGCTTTACCTTATAACAGAAGATTCAAAAGCAGCTCAGGACTGCATGATTTTTGCTGAACACAAGTATGTCTTGACTTCAGGTTGACCCTGAAATTTTCAGACATTTGGAAAAACTAAAAGTAAATAGTTAGAAATTAGGCGGGCAGTGACCCCATAGTGAGAATGAGCCTAAGTCTCAATTCTAGCCTTTTTCTCTGTTATTTATGTGGAGGAGTGGAGATCTTCACTGTAAATGTCAACAACACTTAACACTGTTGTTTCTAATGCATAAGCTTCTCTCCTGTATCATTAAAAAAAGATGGAAGACCTTTCCACTCCACAGGGCTTACTGCAGGCATTTTGCACGGTCTGCCTTCTGCCTGCCTTGAAAGTAGGCAAATGGGGCTGTTCATGTGCTCTCAAGAGGCCAAGAGAAGAGGCTGTAATTTTTCAAGCTGTCCATACCAGCCACCTTCCTCAAATATCAGCAAGTCCGCATGCAAGTATTTGAATACTATGCATTAGGGTCAGGGAACAGTGTATGGCTGCAGTTCTTCATGTTTGCCCTGCGAACTGTGGTCAGTGCCCTTCTCCACAGCTGGGCACCCAGCTGCCACACCTCCAGCCAGCACTTCTGCAGTGCACTGGGCATCAGCTTCAGCTTTTGGGAATACACTGACTAAAGTGAGGTTGATAAACATCCCCGAAGCATGCCAATCTCCTCTGCGTATGTGTCCCTGCCCAACAATAACAGAATGCCAGGTGTGTGTCAGCTTCATGAGGAGAGTAAGCTAAACACTACCAATGCTATGGATTAAACAAATTGCAATATTTACAAACAAGCTGTAAGCACAAACCCAGTGCATACATCTTCTTGTTTTTACACTATCTGAAGGTTCAGCTTTGTATAAAGTTCCTTCGTCAGGACTTTGTTCATTAAGAACTAGCTCTATACGGGAGCTGAGGAGTGATCTTTTACAGAAGGATTTGCCACGCTGGCACCCAGCACGAGGCCACGGACACAAGTCCCACCACGTACTCTGTCCTCCAGCTGTCTCCCAGAAACGCCATGCCCAGCTGTAGACAGACAATGTTATTTGTCTTTTAGTGAAGCTGTGAATCCAGTGAGTACAGCAGATATCAAAATGAGCCTGAAATTTCCTGCACCACTTCTTTTTATTGATTAAAGTTAGCTGATCAATAAAAAGAAGTGGTGCAGGAAATTTCAGATTCATTTTGATATCTGTTGTGCTCACAGCTAACTTTATGAGGACTATGTAGGAGAAAAGAAGCCACAAAGACTTCCAGAACTTAGAAGCGAATTGCAAACACATGAACTAGCTCTTAAAGACAGTTAACTACAAACTGCAGTAATCTGTCCCCAGATCAGCTCTTGTGCGTAAATACAAGGGAATGGCTTCTTAAGGTCATTAGGTGTGCCAGCTTAGGTGGTTTACTGAAGAGTCACCTTACTAACAACAGGAACTAAAACTGCCACTACTTCCAATATCACAATATTTCCATTGATATTTTTAATGGTATTAAGACAACATGCATATAGTGTTGCATAGATACAAAACACAAGAAAAGAAAGAAAGACTGAAGATGCCTGGTACCTCCCCTAACAGTTTTAGGAAAACCTGGCATGCATTAAATGTAAGCTCCAGAAAGCCGTTAAGGCCTTTTTTTACAACACCATATAAATAAAATACATAACATTTGGACTTTTGATTTACATCGTCATTTTGGAGCCTTCAGGGATTTTTTTTTCAAGCTTTTCTTCACAACCAAGAGTTTGTCTTTTCAGAATACAAGCTTAGTTTCCAACATAATTCCAGGGCTTGGAAAGTTGGAACATTAATTTAAAAAACAATTATGCCAAAACATGGGCAACATTTTGCAATAACTATGCATTAACCATTTTGATCCAAACTCAAGCTTGATGCACAGGAAGCAATAAAGCTTGCAGAAACAGGCTAATTCACGCCAAATGAAAATGGATCTTGAAAGATTCACAATGTGCTGTCCAAAGACAAGCGAGAAAATACAGTTGTTACAGAAGGCTGTTCTTCCCTTTGTTGCTGCATTTTTGATGCCCCTTCACAGGTGACCAGGCAATGTCTTCAAGGCCAAAAAACTCAGTAATTACTACATTGATTTCTAATTCTCCTGACTCTTGCAGAAGCACCAAGATGTGGCACTTTAAAACACAACAGCCAGAGAAGACCTGCTCTTTCCTCTAGAAGGGAAAAGATAGGAATAATATCCACATCTCAATTGGACTTCAACAATTCTGTGAAGAACTCCAATATAGAGTCACCCAATTAACTGCAAATTTGGAGTTTAAGATGTCCCTGGGGCACCTTTCCCTTCTCAGCGTGTTGGTATAAAGACTGTTCTTTAAGGACGTTCAACAGCAAAGCATCAATTTTGATTGAAATAAGGGACTACACTGAGGGTTGTACTTTCATCAAGACAGCTCAAGAGTGAGAGTTGATTTAACTTCAAAATGAATAGCTGATCCTCTACCTCTTCTGAAACTTTTACATTTTTTCCCCCCTTCAAACCTCTCCTTTAATTTCTTGAGGCTATAAAATCAGCTAGAATACCCGGGGAAACAGCAACGTTTTTATAGCTATATTCCCATGTGATAATGGCAACTATTACCAATTTTGGTCAAATGTAGAATTCTAGTGGAAACTAGTTCAAAGATCTGCCTCAAACTCAAGAAGAAACAACAATCATGTTAATACCTACTCTGAACAGAACTAACAGCTATACACGCTTGGGCATCTTGCTTATTTAAGGAGGAACACACGAATGAAAAACGCTCACAGTTAGAACATTATCAGCACAACAGAGTGCATCTAACAAAATAAAGACAAGGTTGGAGAATTAAAGCAGAAAAGAGACACCTCATTACCAAGCAGATCCAGTCAAAGGGAGCGAAGGTGTTTGCAAGCTCCATAAAGAGCTAGAAGAGTAGGCTGGAAAAGACCTGCTTTTCTGATAGTTTTTCTTTGGGTCAGCTGTAAATTTCAATCGTGATGTCCGATCTGTTTTCTCAGAGATAAAAAGTATTGCTCATGCCAAGAAAGTTGATGTGGAAGAAAAAAGCTATGCAAGAAAAGAACACGCATGAAAAGAGAAGAGATTTTCTCCCGATAATATTTTGATATGCCAACTTTTGCACGCTTGAAAACTCAACATTTTCACCTAAGATGAATGACCTCTCCCCTATGAGACTAATGAAACCACTGCTAAGCAGCACTGAACTGTGGTTCTTCCCAGAAGCACTAACACAAAAGAAAACATCCAAATAAAATCCAGTACAAGAACAATTAACCATTGCACAATACACCCATTAGCATTGGTGCTCTGGGCAAAGACTTGATTTCATCGTCACCGAATGTGTCACCAATTCCAGATGGTCCTCTTGTATCAGATGAAAATACGAAGTCTCCTGGTCAGTAGTCCATACTACATTTGATAAAACTGTAGCACTTCAAACATACTCTTAATATTCTTTTATCACCATTGGGAAGAAATTGCTTCCTAGATTCCTGGTGGGAGGCAAATTCTGAGATGGTGACAAGACAGTCACTCCCTAAGAAATAAATATTACCTTTAAAGACAAACTGATTCAGGGCCAACAAAGCAGCCTCTCTGCTTAAAACCATCTAGCAGGAACAAAGGTAGAAGTGAAGACCTATAATTACTGCGAAGCAATGACACAATTACTGACTAAATGCATGTAAGAGATATTACGTGGATCATGCCTGTTTAGTTTTTTAGTGCATGCTGTGCCACATGTTTTCACTTAAGTTAAAAAAACCCAAAACTGCAGCAACTCTCCCATCCTCATCACACAGAGAGGATGCCAGAAACTAGCTACCCTTTCTTATGAAAACCTTTAATATTCTTTAAGTCACATGCACTGAGAAATTCTATTAATAGTCAGGTATTTCTCCAGTCTTGTTTGTTGCCCTTCTCCAAATAACTCTTTCCTTTTGCTTTAGCTACAGAGGTAAATTTGGGGAGGAGGCCCTCTGGGATTAATAAGCTCACTAACACTATAAACAATTTTTCCATTTCTTATTCATTGACAAATTTAACCCTGAAAGCAGTGCACATGCTAGAGGATCTCTGCAACAATATGGGCAGCATGTGCATATTCATACCTCCGTAAGTTATGCTGATAGAAGCACTGCTAGAAAAGGGTGCAAATACAAAAGAAGAGATTTCAATTTCAATTAAAAAAATCTCCATGTAACTTGTTTTAAGAGCCTGAGACTGCTGCAGTCTCCTTGCTCTTCACTGAAAAGGCTGCAAGAGCGGGCTTCGTGGGTGCTGGGAAACAAGCAAATTAGACCCTCACAAATGGTGAAATGTGGGAGGCACTCCAACATCCCAGCTAATGCCGAAACAATAGCCTGGGACACAGGAGGGTGCTCGGCAGCCTGAGCTGTCCCTCACAGCACATCTTGACATTTGTAGCTTTTAGAGTTCCAACTCTAGAGTTATAGTTTGATCTTCTTGACAACTCTTAAAGTTGACTAACTTCTGTTCCTGAATTATATCCCTCGCTAACATATACATAATCCCACACTAATAAACAAATCGGCAGCAGGGCACACTGTCCTTTACGAGTCCACACTATTAAAGTGTTAGCACAGTTCCCTGATGGTTTTCACCAGGGCCAACAAATATCCTCCCCTATAATTCTCACACGTTCATAGGGTCACAAGCTAACAGAAGGCAACGACATTTCTTTATAGGAAGCATGGATACAGCCACCCTCTTCTAGCAGCGGCAGGGACTTAACCTGTTTGAACAATGAGCTCAACCGCCTTCAGGACCAGAGGACAACCGTTTTATTTATTAATAGAGATGGAGTCATCATTTGCAAGCACTCACATTGGCACATCCCATTTCTAGAGTCTGCCAAGTCACATAGTGGGAGACAACAAAGCTCAACGTGGCACTAACAGTCTCATTTTTTAAAGTAAGTGCCGTCAAATACGACACTGGCCTGTTTGACAAGATAGTCATTCTTCATCGTTTAGAAAATCTCAATTTAGATTCTGAAAGATAATCTCCTATGTTCATAGCCAGCTGCAGAAGTCACTGGCTGAAACCTAGAGCCACTGTTACACGAAAGGCCAAACTAGATACGTGTAGTGACCTTCAGTGGTATCAAAACCTATGAGCAAATGTACTCACGCCTTTTCAGAAATATGACCTATCTATTGTTTTCCCTATTCTCTGCACACAGAGAAAGCAAGAGTTCCCACAAAGGGCTACAAACATCTGTGATGAAGGCAATGACACCTTCAATCTGCAGTATAAGCTTCAACGCTCCTGACAGTTCTCAGCTCTGCTTTTGGCCCGGGTCGCTGGGGATTGGGATCAAGGAATTAGCATCAATCCTTGGTCCAGATCTTTGGTGAGCAGAGGCAGAGACAACAAGTACAACATGTACTAAAACTCTCTGCCCATTTTAGACAGTTTAAGAAAAAGGTACAACCACTCCTCATAAACCCCTCTTCAGCTATTTCTCATACCTTGTATAGGACACTCAGGGACCACTGTTCAAAAAGATTTTGCACAAGACTTCCTTGCACGTGCCTCATCTCAGAAAGTCCTGGTCATAAAGGAGTACGGTCACCACTTTCTTATTCCTGTGCTTCTTTCATTTAGCAGACAAGTAATCACTAAGATGGTTAACTAACAATAGCAGCAGTTTCCAATCCGACATGAGATGTGCATTATTCCTACGGCAATAGTCCATTTCAGAACCAGCATAATTCGGTGGAAAGTCTAAAAACTTTCATGTTCAGAACCATAATCACCTTGAGGGCTTCTACATGCAAATGCTCTAAGAGACAGTGAAACACTCTGGTCATAAAACCCCCTTCCACGGGCTAATGGCCAAATCAGAAAATGATCAATGGGGAGCATTCTTTCATGAAGAAATATTGTTAAGCTTTCCGTGTTATACCGAGCATCTTTTAGCATCTGGAGATGGAAGGACTGTCTTTACCATCAGATTCTTTTTGAAGAAAATGAAGATCCCTGATGAACAGTGTCAAAATGATCAGCATACTGCCTTCTCCTTGATATGATCGCCTTTAAAGAGCGGTAGTCCTGCCCTGAAAATTTCTGAGCCACTTCTACTTTTACGTGTAATTTATACAGACATGTTACTCCAAATTACTGCAGCTCAGTAGACAGTGCTCCTCAACAGCTGCTTTCCCCTAAAGATTGTAAGACTTGTTCTTGCAATCTTGGAATTGTTCTTTCTTGGACCAGTAAACACCAAGTGATGGATAATAAAGGACTCCTTCCATTTTTTTCAGAGACAAAGCAAAGAAAAAACTTAGCTAAAAGTCTGTAGAGAGCAACTTTAATAAGAGAAAGTAGACATGGTGGGTTATCCTCCAAGCTGCTAAGAATCTCTTCATTTCATAACTTCAGTAATTTCAAGCTACCACAAATTAGTTTCTAGAAGTTTCTTGGAATACGCAAGCATTACTGAAATTGAGCTCATCTTCTAGCTGTATTTCACACACACAAAAAAGCCATTTTGCCCTTGGACTAGATCACAGTGCCTTGAAAACGCTGAGTGATAATTCACCAAAGTTCTCCGCAGAATCTTCCCATTACCAGCCCAGCTACAGTCAGTGTCTATAAACACCGTCTGCCTTTCCCAGTGTGATGCACGTCGGAAATCCCAGCTGACGGTGTCACAGGGCTTCCTAACGCACAGAGCAAAACTCCCGCCCCACCTCTCTACACTTTCTCAGCTGCCCCAACTACTCTTTTTCCCCTGCACATCCCGGCTCTGACAGTTTTCATCTCGCACCAGCATGACTGAGCTCCATGCTGCCTGCCTGGGTCAGTTGTTTGGATATCATTAGATTGCCCTGACTGAAAGCCGTAATGAGGTGCTGATCCTATCATCCAATCACTCAGCTGAGCCAGAATGTGTCCTGTGGGATGGCCAGAAAAGACTGATGCAAGAATTCCAAGTGATGTGTAACATGAAAGGGCGCCATTCGCCTCGCTAGGACTCACAGCCTGTCAGCATGGCCATTAGAAATCCTGGGCTACAGAGATTTATAATTCAACCCTCCCACACACAAAACCTGCTCCAGACTGAAACTTGGCACAAAATTCAGTCCCAGGAGGGCATAAAAAAAAAACCCCATTCAACGGTTTCCGTCCCATGGCTTCAGCTCACAGCCATTTAAATAATGGCAATTTCTCATTTCTCTTTTTAACTGAGGAAATCCAATATAAAACACCAGATTTACATAACATTGCAGTGGTGATACAAGCTGGCAACAAACCCAGAGAGAAGGCTGCCAGAGTTGTTCCATCATCCCTTTTTGGTGAATTTCTCCATTTGGATCCAGTTTAACGGAACGATTTTTATTAGGCCTAGTTCACATCATATGTAATCTGCAAATCTCACCTCCATGTTGGTCAGGAAGCTTGCCCTAGCTTTGTACACCTTGTGTGCCTGTTAGAAGGGGACAAGCCCTCCTGTGGTCAACGCAGCCTTCCACTTGTGCTGCCACTGTTATTTCTTTGCTGTGAACTCTGCTGGCTGATTTAGCGGACAGTAATTAGTTGCCTATTGAGCTGCAAAAGACTGACTGGACAAGGAATGGACATACACAAAACAAAGAAGGGAATTGATGCAAGCCAAAAGAACTTTGTCAGCAGAGCCTGTGATTTGATCAGAGATTGTTCTGACAACTACCACACCTGCTTCCATGGAGAGAGACAGACCCAAGCCTATTGTGGCTGCAGTCCTTTCTCCACCAAGTAGTTCAACTCCTACGGGGGCCATCTGTAATCTTGAGTTTGTCAGGGTGAAAAAAAAATATCTTGGAAGCCACAAACGCTTCCTAATAAATACATCAGCCTTCAGAAAGTCTGCAGCAAATTACTTCTGTGAGCATAAGCTGCCTGCTCCACCACCACTCACCCAGAGAGGCTTTTGGTGGCACATGCGGGATAGTAAGGAGCTTGTGTCACCTGCAAAATATACCATTTGCTGGGTGGGCTACTGACTCCCACCTCACCACCACCAGCACCCCTCTTGCTCTCCCACAGCATACCTGAGATTCAGCCCCCACTGTCATGCTCCAGCTGGAGGACAAGGCATATTATAAATCATCACTAAAGCATCTGACTGATTTTTGCTGTTTGTTATAGAAGTCCACAAGTAGCACAACTATAAAATAATTTACAGCCAAATGCTATGAAAAGAAAATGAAGATTTCTATCAGTGGTCAACCCCAAGGCTCCAAAACTCAGAGAAAGGAGTCTTACCTTTTCTTTAGAGAATTACTGACTGCAACGTACTTTAAATCAGTTTGGACTCTGTCTGCTGCTGTCGGCAAAGGTGCTACAAGCTACAGCAGTCAATGTCAAAATGCTTCTCCCAGAATGTGGTGGTAGGTCTAAATTGCCTTTGTTGAACTGACTCTCCCCATGTACTAAGCCATCCTTCACATTTCAGCTGTGGAAACTCTTTTGGGTTTCTGAGATCTACATCTAACAATGCTTCTCTGGAACAGGAAGAAAGAAGTTGAGCCCGAGGGACCACCTGAGCTTTCAAAACAGTTAAAAAAAGATGCGGCAAGCATCTGCAGAACCACCTTCTTTTTCAACAGTTGTACAGTTTTCTCATACCTTGTCCTTTAATTCCAAAAGGGGGTACAAAGTCCCTGATACGCGCCCATTTCCTGAAGGAATCATCCAAGAACATTGGTGCCGGCTTCGAGAACCTGAGAAAACCAGAATGAGAGAGAAATTAACTCCTGAACTAGGAAGGATAAATTTCTGTAGGGAGGTTGAGAGCATCCATACCCAAGTGCTAGTTCTACATTCGCACTGGCAATACAGTAAGGTGAGAGATTTTACTTTTACCCAAAGGCACCTGCAGTGGAACAAATCTGTGACTCTGTGCCATGAGGACACTCAAAACACTCAAATCTTGAGGCCAGCGATCACTTCCACTCAGCAATTTAGAACTTCCCCACCATTGTCTGGCTATTAATTTAGCTGCAATAAGTTGTAAATTGCAACCAGAGTTTAGGTAGCTTTACTTCCAGTTTTGTAAGCACAAGCCAATTTATGCGCTGTCTATGCGAGCATGTGAGGAAGGAGTGCAGAGCTGCCTTTATAGTGCTCATTACATGTAAGCGTGCTGTTCTGTACAGGTGTGAATGCACTGGGCAAATGCACGTGGAGAGCAAGGCTGGGCTTATCTGCTCTCACGGCTGCTTCTGCCTCACTCATATGCACATACACAGCAGCTATCGTAACACAGGCAAGAAAGCGGTCCAGGAAGTCATGAAGCAGCACTTGGTTTACAGAGAATGGAAATTCAGTACAGATGTAGGTGTCTTCTTCTGCGTTCATTAACATATAAATGATCCAAGAGAAGTCCTTGCCAAACTAAACAGTTGTGATCTATCCAAAATCACTTAGAAAAGAGAGAACTAGTCATTCTTAACCATGTCATTATAGGAATACATTATCCTAATTACACCATCAACAGACAAACACAGCAGCTACTAAAAATTTGTCTCTTCTAGAAACAATTAGTACAGTGGCCAGACAGAAGGAAACAATTAGCAAAAGAAACTACAGAAATATTAGCTTCCATAAGGGACCATTTCTGAGTGTATTAAGATCACTGCTAGAGAATATGCCAACACTATTAGAAACCTGTTCATTCAGTCATATCAAAACAATAGCAGGGATGTTCTGGATCAAAATCAATCACACTATGCTACAGAAATGAAGAAAGGAATGTACTGCATGTTCACAGTCAGAGAGTACATCTCCACTACAGCCACACTGCAAGTGCAATGCACACGTATCGGAACGAGATACAGCCTGGCTAACCTAGGTACTGGTAGCAGGATTGATGCAGAACACTGTTTGAACCCTCTCTTCAGGCTGTTTTTGCAGTCAGCATGCACCTCCACACTACTGCAATCTGACAACTTTTTGGACCTGAACTTCCTGACTTAAGATAAACTCAGCTACACTATGCCACAGCCAGGTACACAGCAACAATTTCAGATAGCAGCAAAGTGAGGAAAGGATGTAACAAATTCTGAATTATAAACTGCTCAAAGTACAGTCCTATCACAGATGCCCAGTAAATCAGAGGTTGCAGAAATCTCTGGGAAAGGGGAAGAGAGAGACCAAGAGCATTTAACAAAACAAGAACAGAAGACTCCAACTCACCCATGCGTACCGCTTCACATCCACTCATGCAGTCTTTAATAAGATCATCTATAACCATAAAAGCAGGATGGGCAGATTACATGACTGATCTAGAAGGAAAGGAATGTTTTTCCAGAGCTGAGAATACGGAAGGTTCTTAAGAAACAAAAAAATCACAGGCCTATTTAAAAAAAAAAAAAGAACAGGATACAATAATACCCTGAAAATATCCTAAAAAACCTAATAACCTGACAAATCAGTTCAATGTTTTTTTAAGCATCTTGGTGCACTGAAACATAAGCATTATGTTACACTGGTGGGTCTCCAAGGAGTTATCTCCACCTCCTTCCAACATCAATGGGAGGAACCTTTGCAGGATTCTCATACAATGCTACAGCTTTTCTAACCTGAATGGCTACAGCATAGATGTTCACAGCCCTTCCTTTGCAGCCATCACTTGAACTAATAGCAGGAGTCAGGTCCCACAGAATGGTCCCCATTCTTCCCAAGCAGCACCTGCAGTGAAGGACAATTGCATTGCCTGGATCACCAGCACCTTTGGGCAGGTTTCTTAGGTCCCCAAGCTACTCTAGTTACCGCTGTGACATGCAACCGTCAGGAAAAACTTGGACACTTAAAAAATGCATATATGAGTAGGTTTATTCTCCTCTGAAGAATCAAGAGGATTCTGTACCATAATGTTGCAAAGCAGTGCAGTGCAAAAAAACATAGCCAGTTCAGTTTGCCTATTCAAGAGCACTTCACAAGAAAGAAGGTACAGGCTGTAAGGCCAGGCCTAACTCAGAAGTTGGTATTATTTACAGATGCAATTAACTGGCCTTTTTGCAAGTCATACATCAGGAAAAGACAGTTTACAGAAGTCTGACAAGGAGTATTGAGTGTGTCTCCCTAGTGCAGATTTCCCCTCACAACGTGCTTGGTAAAACCAGGAGGAAGGTCAGATCCTCCTGGGACTCCCTAGGCCCCGAGGGAAGTTCCCAAAAGCAGCTGAAGCACTAGCAGGACTGATCCGAGGCTCTGTGGTGTCCCCTTCTGCATGTGACGGCCAGGGGACCAAAGTGATGCCCAAAGAGAAGGGTGAAGTGACCACTGGCCTTGTTACTGTATCTCCTACAAGTAAACAGCGCTTTTTCTAGCAAAGAACACAATAGCCCTAGACCACCTACTATTATTTGGTAATATTTAACACTACTGTACACAGAGCTAGGGAAACTGACTTTTAGTTCATACTTCTACTTCTTTTAGGAGAGGGGAGGAAGAGTTTTTGGGGAAATATTATATCCATATGGGGAAAAAAAGAGCAAATTAGAGGATATTTGGCTCCAATAAATCTTGAAGGTAACTCCATGTTGGAAATACTAAGAAATCATAAATGTTGTAAGCTCATGATCTATGAAAAGTGATTTGCCACATCAATAAATCAGAGCAGGGCAGAACCGATGTCCAGCAGTGACAGGGAAGCGCTGTCTGCCAGACCTCTCCAGGAGCATGGCTGCTCTGACTCGGCTCTGAAGCACATCTGGAGTATTCTAGGACCCTTCAGGAAACATCAGGATATGCCTCAAACAGGCTATGGGAATGCTCTCTGCAGAGCACCTAAAATACATTCCAAGGAATGTGTGGGAGTTTGTCAAACAGAAAAAGGAAATGTTTCTGAACGATGTTAAATTTTGTATCTACTGAGCAGCTCACGTACAGGATGCTGCGATTTACCCAAGTCATCTGCCGCTGCTACTTAAAGGCAAGTGAGCTTCACCCACAGCTCCAGGAGTGAAATAGGCTCATGCTCTGTGGGCAAACTGCAGCTAAAGCGAGTTTTGACTTTTCAGATTTAAATTTTAAGCACTTCTCCACCTCACCCCAAATTCCAGAACAGACGTAATGCAACCTCATAGCACATGACAGCCATGAAAAGATGAGAAATTTGGGTGCTTGTCACACGCACTTATGACTTGCATGATTTGGGAGAGAAATGCCAAGCATCTAAAATTACTAGTTTGAACAGCATACTCTGATAAAACAGCAAATGACATCTAAAGAGATGAAATACTGGATATGATAATTACGAAGTACAGTCTAAATCTCTCCCAGCTCTGAAGTTTGCATTTCTTATACAAAGACATTAATAAAATCTCTTAACACAATTTGTCACAGCACACAGCGAAAGGAAGTGTGCTGCCAGAAAACTATTCTCAAACAGGAATCTATATACACAAGAAAGTGTGATATATATTTGTGTCTAGGAGATTCCGGCTTATGCAACAAAAAATTACATTTCCAGTTATTTTCTCCCTGATGAGTAAGAAGAGTTGCGACCCCAAAACATTTCTACCTGCAAGGCTGAACTAGGCTGCCAGAAGCTCCCCAGCCGAGTTCTCCAACCATTTCTGACCTGTCCTCGATACGCAGATCCATTCACAACCACTCCTCTTTGATGTGTGCTGAGATACTCAACATCAATAGCGCTAACTTCCCAAAGCATTATGCAAATCCTAGACCAGCACCACCTCTATCAAAGTAGCTATTGAACAATTTCAGACATTTAATCTTGACTAGAATCTGCTCTCAAGGCAATTAATACATGAACGTGTAGAAGATAATAAGCTACACCAGAGAGAAAGTAAAATAAACAAACTGATTGATAGTCTTTGGCTATTACAATGAGGGAGGAAGACAAGGTTAAGTCCATGAAACAGCAGAGGAGAAGACGGCACCACGTTTCTAGCAACTGTGACACTAAGGAAAGGCAGATTGGCAGCTACTAAGCTCCACTGGGGGCTTATTTCTCAGATATTTCCTTCTTTCCCCACCCCCCTCCTCCTTTAAGCCACCCTGCCCTTTTGTTTCTTCTTTACTTAGTGAGAATCAGCAGTGAAGAAAAACTGGAAGCCAGATCACCCAGATGGTGACAGAACCCGATGTTGTACATAACCTGCACATTGCATTTGTAAAAGGGCATGAACGACAATGTTTTTTTAAACACACAAAGGAATTACTTCTTTGTTCCAGCATGACTTCTATCCTCTCTTTTGTTTGCTTATGCTCAAAGCATTCTCAGTTAGACAGAAGGCAAAAAATCTACGAATTTTATTAACAAAATGGCCGAAATACAAACCAAAGCACTCTGGCACTGAATAATTAGCTGTGATAGAGGCATTTATAAAAGTACAGAGAGAAAAACTTAAACTAACCTTTTCCTTTTTCCCTAGTGAGACCTAGATGTATGTTCTCTCCCTTGTCTCCCTTCTCTGGGGAGCAGCATGGTGTGATAGCATAGGGAATGAGGAGGCTTGTGACGTCCTGATTTCACATTTCTTACTGACATTAATCCTCTGTCAAAAATCCAAGCAGCTCAAAGATTCATCAAGCAGCTGAAAAATTTAAGAAACCGCATTAATAAGGATTAACCCCATCCTACAACCAACCTACTTCTTTTCCTAAATCAGCAAATAGAAGAGGCAAAAAGAATGGATGGCTGCAAGAAGAAAATCTTTAACAGCAGAGACCAGGCCAAAAATTAAGTTGATGTTAACAAACTGCAGAAATGGTCTAAAAGAAAATCAGACAATATGGTAAAGACAACTCTGTACCGAAGAATGGTTGCACTGGGTCAATGCACCCTACCACTGCCATTTGAGAGCTCTAGTTCTTCTTTTGGAAGAGACAGCGAGCCACTGATCCCTACCCATCTTCTCCCATGCTATTCATGCCCGCAGACCCTGAGTGCACCTATAGTTGTCCCTTTCAGGCTGACAAGTCCTCAACTACTTGGCCATTCTCTAGACAGTTGCCACTGAATTATGCAGTGGTACAACACTGCTTTCCTTTGTTCTCTGCCCTTTCCTAATAACTCTACCATTTGGGTTTTGTCCATTACTGAGCTGGTGTAATCACTTGTTCCTTTGCAGCTCTGCAAGAAGGACCATGAGGTGCAAACCCTGGTCCCTCCTTCTGGCATGAAGAGGCAGTAGCCCCCACAGCCACTCCAAAAAATGCCTTTGAACAGGCTTTATTCCGCAAGCAAAGAAAAGCAAGGGGCAGGTAAAGTCCACTGAACAAACAACTCCCTACCCACCTGCAGGCGATGTAGCAGGACTCTCAGTTATCCCAGCCTCCTCCCTGGGAATGGTTGCTCTGTACCTTTGAGGCACTCTGGAGCATCATCAGCCTTGCCCTCCCTGCTCCCCATCACCTAGTAAGTTGTTTAAACTCAACAGTGCAGGCATTTTCCCACTGCCTGCTCACTGCTCTATTTAGAGCTGGACCAGCTGCTCCAACATATCTTAAAAGGGCCTCTGTACTCTGTGCTGTGGTTCATACACAGAACATTGTCATAGTATTGCAGAAAAGATAAACATCCTATCATGACTGAAAAATGTAACTCTCACAGCTGTAAAACCCGTTAAGCATTCCACTTTATTCAGGATCAGAAAGCACCAGCTCAGGGATCATGCCCAGTTCTGGGCCTCACAGAAAAGCCATGAACAAACTGGGAAAAGGCCGTAAGAGAGCTGTGAAAAAGATCTAAGGTCTAGAAAACATGATCTCTGAGGAAAGCTAGAAAGAAATGAATTTGTTTAGCCAAGAGAAGAGAAAACTGAAAGAGGACATGATAAGCCATTAAATATCACAAGGCTGCTGCAAAAGAGAAAGGTAGTATCTCCACATCCCTGGTAAATAGAAGTAGCAGCCCTGGGCCTAAAATGCAGCAAAGGAAACTTAAAGTAAACATTAGAAAAAAGGTTTCTTATGCTTGTGGTTATTATACATTGAAATCTATTGCCTGGACATGGGTTACAGAATTTGCGTCAACTACGTTGGTTTCCTATTTGATTGTATTATTTTTAATAACAAGTTTACGTCTATTAAGCATGGGTTAGCCATAGCTGTGTCTACTTTTAAGAGGAAAAAACAAATAGATGATCTTTCGAAGGTCTGCGCAGGTTTATTTCTTTTAAAACCATTTTCACACTGGGCTAACGTTGCTAGGAGGTGACCAAGTACCCAAGCTACAGCCTGCTGTAGTTGGGAATCAAGAGCTACCCTTCAGACTCTCTGGGCTTCCTAAGTATTTACCTTCATATATGGTAATTAAATTTCAGTACAAACACAACTGCAGATAAGCAGCACATGGATTTTGCAAGCCTGTCGCCTGCCAAGACTGCTTTCTGTTTGTACCCCGTACCTTTGTGATAAACAGGAAGACACGTAAAGTTTAACCTTTCTGCAGTCATTAATATCTTGTGCTTACGCACCACCAAGGCACAAAATCAAAGACTGATTTAATATCGGCTCAGTCCCTCCTGCTAACTAACTATGTTCTGATAGGCATGAAGTCCAACAAAGTGTCCTGAACGGCTTACCTATATAATGCAAATAATCGTTAAGGGTACTGGGAAGTTTGGAGATAAACTTACATATTAGAAGACAAAAAAAATCAGTTTGCCTGCTCTAACAAAATCCTCAGACTTCCTACTGATTCTCCAAACATTTCAGACAAAACCCACACATACACAGACAAAAACAACAAGAAACTTGGTTTAAAGGTTGGCTTCCTTTTGGGGACAAAAAAGAAAAAAAGCTATGAAATTCAGACAAGGCAGAAACTTTGTCCTGACCTGCCTTGTGGTGCAGCATATAAAACAACATGCAAAATTTGTCATTGTTCACCGAATCCTCGAATACCAAGACACAATTATGCAACGGTGAAAAGCTGACTTCTAGACAGCGTAGAATGATGTTAGTTTAAAAACCAGTCTCCTAACATCATTTCAATGTCATAGTTTGTTTTTCATCTGTTATTGTCAAAGATGCAAGATTGAATTACAGCTAGTTTTTCCTACCAAAACCAGGTGGGGTGTTCAAGGCCTCTGAGGGAGCATTGAGCCAAATAGATGAGATTACATGGTATTTGGAAACATGATGAAGGTGAGCAAAAGCAGATTATACCTACTGCCTGAGTTTTCAAAGCCTCTGTGCAAGTAAAAAATGAGATAAGGAGGGAAGGAGAAAGGGTCCAACCCTTCTCCCTAGCAGAACGAGTTAGCTCACATGGAAGATGCCAGCCAGCAACTCTGCCAGGTGGCCAAAGGTTAGCACAATTATGTTCCTGCTCGCATTCCACTGGAACAGGAAGGAGAATGCTGTTTCTAATGAAAAAAGAGTAAGAGAGCAGTGACCTAGGCTGGTTGCTGCTATGCAACGTTGCACTCCCAAAAAGCAGGGAATCTGACTTTTCTGGTGAAGATCTAACATACGTTCCAGAAGACTGCAGACGATGGGCACAGTTCCCGTCACTGACCCGTTGTCTTTTCTCGTACATACTAATTTACCAGTCTGTTAAAACGCAGTGACTGCATTTTGCTTTTATAAAGCCATCTTACTGTTATCTTTATTCTACGTGCAGAGAAAAGTTGGTGCACAGCCATGCCATCGCCACTGCTCATTCCCGCTGCTCATTCCTGCCACCATCTGCACGTTCGACTGTCCTGAGCTGCCAGCGGTCTTATGGCAGAGCACATCAAATTGCACTTCACTGTTTCAAAAGCCTCTGATTTTGTTTCCTCCTACCACATTATTTAATGTATAAAAACTTGAGGTTACCTACTGTATCAGAACAATTTTCATATTTGAAAGCACTGAGGGGACTAGTGAAACCTTTAGTGTCCTTCATAACAACTAATAATGCCGCTGCAGAAGGAGCCTGGAATACTTAATTCTTCCATCTAGAACAAACAGCACATGTAGTTTTCGTGCATGTACATCAAGAAAACTGAAAAGAAATTGGTACATATGTACAGAATAGGACAATGATGAAAAAGAGCCTTCAACCATTAGCTAAACCAAAAATGAACATATTGTTTAGCACAGCCAAGCACAAGGACAGAACAGATGTGACTGCTCTGTCTGCGTACAGCACAGAGGATGCAGAACAAAAAGAACTACTGAAGCTAACAAACAAATAGGCACAAAAGGCAAATGAGTATGACCTGATCACAACACAGCCAGCTGAAGATGAAAATAAGGTCACTACCATTTAAAACAGGTGAGCTCCAAAACAGCCTTGTGATGGAAGCTGAGGAACACAGGAAAGTGCAAAACAAATTACTTGAGGTAAACCTTGGTCAGTTCCTGAAAGGGGTTGTATGATTTGGTGTCTGCACAGGTAGGGGACTGGCCTTCATAATTCACTCGGTTCCTGAACGCCTGATGTTCTTTCACCTCTGGCATATTGCTCTTACCCAGGTCAAAAAGCTGCTTGGGGCAAAAATTTCTCACATAAGTCTTACTGGAGGGAGGATGCTGGCAGAAGAAATGTCACTGTTTCAAGCATTGTTACTTAAACAGATGGGTTGCTCTGAGAGAGAATAGTCTTTAATTTTTTCAAGGCTTATATACTTCCAGAATGATCAATACCATTTCAGAACGTAGGCAAAAAAAATTCCTATTGAGATGACATGGAAAATATTAATCTGCTGCAAAGCATACACCATGGCCTTAACAGAGGTATTTTGTCAGCTCTTCTGATTTTGTTGCACGTAGTGCAATATTCTGAAAAATTCTACAGGACTTCTACAGCTCCTCATATCACACTCCTGGCAGAACCTTGGCTTTTGTGTTAAAAAAAAAGAACAAGAAAAAGAAAAAGATTTTCCTCATAGTTGGAAATGAGACCTTAGTAACTAAGGAAGGCTCAGAAACCTGAGGAGAAATAAAATGAAATAATTATTTTCAAACTGCATGCATTTTCTGTCCTGACTCATTATTACTGAATATTTGTAGGTTGCAAATCTCATCAGTGCAACTCCCAACAGTGACTCTAAGGTGTTCCAGGGAAAGCCTCCCCAATGAAAATGCAGGCAAAGGACAAGCCTGCTTTCAGACACAAACAGGAAATGAAAGCAAAACAATAAAAGTGAGGGGGGCAAAAAAGTCTGTAGAAGCTATTGCACCAATACTTTACAGCACATAGGACAGGCAGATAATTAAATGCAAAGAAACAAAAGACAAGAAATAAATTGTTTATCTTCTTTGTGTGCTATATAAATTGATGCTCAGAGACGGATATTCTGTTGTGATGATTCTTAGAATTTTTTTGTCAGATTTTTAAAAAGATTTATTTCAGTCATCACAATCTGGGTTTGACATAAAAAAACTGGCATAGCAATGACAATATCAAATCAAGTGTACAGTTTTATTGAGAAAACAGGAAGATGTGAACTAGAAACAAGAATGAACTCTGCAGCGAAAACAAGAGGCTGAAAGCATGGGAGCCCCGGGGGACGCTGGGCAAGCACAGTTCTCCCTGAGCATTTTGAAACTGGACAAGGCTTTTTGGTTGGAATCCACGTCACAGTTTGCACCATGCAGAAGATGGACATCCTGACTAAAAAAAACAGTGAGGGTGGAAGTGTTCTCCATTGCACAAATTCCTAATGCCTAAACAATTTACCTTGGCATGCTGTTTCTTGTAGGAAGTTATTCAAGAAACAGTTGTGTGATTTTCAAGCTTAGCAAGTAGTCAGAGCAGAGTAATTCATCCGATCAGAGAATAAGCTTTTTTTCCTCTATTAAGTGAAACAGGATAATACAGCTTTAGCTGCCATCTCCCAGGTACAGCCGCCTGATGTGCATTTGTACAATGTATACAAAAAAATTACTGATATCAGAATAATATCACTTACCAAAATCCAGTTATAGATAGATTACAAAGCTGCTATTAACAAGATCCACATCAACCCCGATCGGAAAAATTCCAGATGTGTTTCTGTTACTCTGCGGCACAATAAGACTTTACATTTAGTGTAGGACAAACTGGGGGCAGCCAGTTGTTACTATTTAAGGTTCAGAAGAGGCTTTTTTCTTCCTTTAACCAGATGCAAAAACCTCCAAGGATTCATGCATCTCACAGGCTCTGACTGGGAACCATGACAAAAAAAAAAGGCCAAAACATGTACCCCAAGTGGAAAGAGTGTTTACAGAAGGGGCTTTTCCCTCCAGGTGCCAGTGCTGGCAGGTCCTTCTGTAACTGGAGAGAATGTTTGATATGGGAGACAGGGACCTTGTGCCCAGTTTCATGTAGTTCTCTGTCTCCTCTGTCACCTTATTAATTCCAGCTCTTAGTCTAAGAGTGATCTGTAAAGCAACATGCATTAAAATCTTAAAGATAATATCAGCACTGTTTAATACAAGCTTCTCTCCTTCGGTCCCATGGTTTTAAAAAGAAGCAAGTATTTTAACAAAACAAGGGTAAGACCCTGAGCTTGTAAAACCTCTCTCTGGGTACTGCTTCCAGAGATAAGGCATAGCGACTGGACACCGCAGAAAGTTTCCATGTAAGAGGCCACCTGACAAAACCGAAAGGATTTACTGACTCAAGGAGCAAGTGGGTGCAGTGGACAAAACTGCAAACAGTAGACAGCACAGACAGCTGTATCCTTTCTTAATCATCCCACACAGAAACTGCCTGGCTTGAGTTAGAGATTAGGCAGGGAAGAAGAGACTGGAGGTGTCACTTGCCTACTCTGACAAAGAAAAGAACTGTGAACCACGTTGACCTCTCCTGTCCTACTCGCAACACAGGTGCAAAAAATAAGACCTGTCCTTCCAGCCAGCACACTCACTGGCCTCCTCCGACCAGGGTCCTGTGCTCTGCTGTGTCCTCAAGTCAAAGCTTAACACGCCTCTGGCAACAGACTGTGCAGCAACAACGGCACCCACGGCAGTAACTTCTTCAAAGGACTCTGCTGCGAGGCTTGATGGATACCTGAAGCACAATGTAAGTTCTTAAAAGCCTGCTCTCCAAAATGCTGTAAAGCTTTTGGAGGAACTTATACCATCCCTGATTCACTAATCAAGGCAGAGACACTCTCTCAATTGTTCTTACCGCACCACCTGAAGAATGGTACGACTGTCCTCCTCATTCCAGGAATGGAGCTTTTCAGTGAGATAGTTCATTTCAATGAGATAGATGAGATAGTTCATTTCAACAAGTTCCCACAAGAAAAGCCAGTAGAAAAAAGGATGCTGCTGGTTTATGCTTTTGAGATTTACGTAAGTCACTGAAATAAAGACTAAATATTATTAGCTACTAAAGGAAATGGTTATGGTGAAGATGAGGGGATAAAAAAACCACACAAATATGCTTTCTCTTCCAGTACCCTTGATAAAGAAAGCACTTTTCCTACAGCTGTGGGAAAGAAAACAAGACATAACGGTGGAAGTTAAAATTACGTGTCTTTTGGCTGTTATCAAAAGGAGCTATAGCACATGGACAAAGTGCAGCCCGAGCGATCTCAAGTTCCAAACCAAAGAAATGCTGCAGGCATATTCATCATCGCCATCTGTATTCGCTCCCGAATATTACAAAGAGCAGTGAACGTTGCTGATCCAACCACTGTTGTCCCAGCAGCAACGTTTAACTGTGTGAACGGTGTTCAGCCTTTATAGAAAGCCTCAATAAGGCCACTCCTATCATTGATAATCTCCCAGTGACCCCTTCAGGCAACCCAATATTAAGTAGTTTCAGTGTGCAGCACTGCTAGTTGACACACAAATCCTACCACACCTGGGAGTTTTCCAAACCCTCAGCGACTGGGTGGAACAGAGAGCGACCTTGTAACCCAGCATCTCCACGGATCCATCAGGAAGCCACAAAAGAAGTAACTCCCTCTCCATCTCAGCCTGGAATTCAGTCTATTCACTGTATTTTCTTGGCATCATCCGGTTTTCTTTTATTTTCTCATTCTTCTCTTTGCCCACCTATGTTTGTCTAACCACTTAGATGGGCTACACAACCATTACAGTATTCAAGTGCTCCACAAACAATTACTTACAATTCACATCTGTCATAGAGAAGGCGTTCATGTTTTCATTCCACTTCTTGAAAGTTTTAAAACTAATTCCATGAAGGTATTAAACTTTTCACTCCAGACATTTTGGAAGTAGACATGCTCGGTGTGGCAGTGCAAGAAATTTCTCTGTTATAATGACAAATTGCAGTCATTTTGTTCTCGTTTAATCTTACTTTTAACAAAACAACCACCTTGGTGAGAAAATCTGCAAAAAGTCATGAAACCTGGCAGCCTGCAAAGTGAAAGCTTTGGAATGCACTGGCAAAAGAAAACGAAGACCATAAAATAAATAATGAGTAATCTTAATCACCAGCTATTTCTAATATCTTATCATCTACCCTCTAATAAATCAACAAATACTTAGTCACTTCTTTGAACTTACTGAAGTACAATAGACATAACAAGAAATAACAACAAAGCTATGGTTCGAGCTACCAAAAAAAAGTTCCTTAAAAATAATTTATTATTCAAAGCTGTAACAAAATCTCAGAAAACACTGACTGCCCTTCCATATCTTTCTGAAAAAGTTATTTTCGTAAAAACAATTTCCCCATATTAACTTAAGGTCATTTAAAAAAAAGTTAAAGCCCACAACCCCATCTAATTCAAGATACTCTTGCACTTCCCTGTCTAAACAGAAATGTTGAAGGACTACTTTAGCCAAGCATCCCTTGATCTCGATGACAAGAGAAAAAGCAGATTTTCATTAGCCAGCAAAATAGCAACGCTGTTAGCTAAAAGGAGAGCTTCCCACAAGTATTTATGGGTAGCTCTTTGGGTAAGTGTTCAAACAGACTCCAAACAGACAACCACGGAGCAGGCGAACACTACAGTATCATCCCACATTACTCTCTCCGCCTCTGTAACGCTCATGCTCAGTCCTCCTGAATTGTACCTTTCCTTTCCGTTCGACATTTTGCTTTTCCTGAGTTGCAGACTAAGTGTACTTGGCAGTGAAGTTCACAAGCAACACAATTATAAAACCTGCAGATTCTCACGTCAGTGCTGTGTAAACATTCCCGTCTAACCTTAAGCCTACACATAACCGAAGAAAGATTTTCAGAGACAATCAGCACTTTGTTGAATCCAACAGAAACTGCAGAGTAACCTGTCTTCTGAATAAATTGGGTCACTCATGTTACCGTACTTATCTTCTAGTAATTACTTCTGAATATTCCCAGTGCACATTTTTCCACTGCAACAGCCTGATACACGCTCTGCAGCAATGGTTTTCATTTCAGTATCTTGGCCAGTCATGAAGTGAATCAAATCGACAGTCCCTCTGGTGATACCAAGCTTTAAAGGCAACAAAACAGGTCCACTCCTGTCAACTGTTATCAGCTAACCTTTGAAAAATGGCATCCCTAGTTAAGGGATTAGTATCTCTCATGTTGAGAATAGGAATTAGGAGTAAAAATACAAAAGCAGCTCTAGTTGAAACAAGAATAGACTGATGTGCAGCAGCGTCAACAAATTGCTTCCAACCCTGCCCATGGCCAGCACAGCTTTGGTGAACCTGTAACAGATCGTGTGAGCTTTCATTCCATGGCTACTTACTACTTCTTTTGATATCAACAGCGTGCTTAATCCTGCAAAGCACAAATCTGAACAAGCTTTGCCTGCTCTGCTTATTGTTATCACCCACTGAAAGCTATGGGGGCATTTCTTGAAATGCATGTGAAGAGCCTGGACTCTGAGGGCAGCGATCTCAAGGCACTGGGCTATGCAAACATTAACCATCAACATTAACCCCAGAACAGAGGGAAGGGGATCAGAGACGTGTGTTTTCTTGGTAATTACAGGCACTGCATCAGAATTCGTTGTTTCTGAGGGAGGAAGAAAAGTGTTGCCTGATTTTTAGTTTGGAATTAGTTTTTTAAGAATTCATGGGCTTGCTTGCCCAGCAGTAAGGAAAATCCTACCTAAGGATGCGAGTGAGACTGGGCTGGGTTAGATCAGAGGTTCAAATTCTCTTTTCCAAAAATGGCAATAAATGGATGTCCGAGGTAAAGTAAGAACAGGGCAAAGAGATAAAATATTTCCTCCCTAACATTCACACAGCTTTCAAACATTTTCAGCTGAGTGGATTTCCTGAGTTTGATGTGGTTTGTCTAATCAGCAGCCCCCCTCTCCCTCCCAGCAATGGATCTCTCCTCCAAATGTTTGTCCAGACTCCCCTGGAATTCATACAGACATTTCACAGCTGCCACATTCTTTGGCAAGGAGTTGCCCAGGTATACGACCTGATGCATGAAGAACTGAATCTTTTATGTTTTGGTGCATGTAAGTAGAAATACATTATACAGAAAGACTGTATCAGTGTTTTTACCTTTCTACTTTTCTTCCCTGTAGTAAAAGCCAGGGGAGAGGTCAGCGCAGCTCAGCCAGAAGACCCACCACAGAAGATCAGATCTCCCTCTGCTCCCTTGCTTCCTCCCCCTCAGACACTAACAGGGATATATGTTTTCATCCCACCTGTTAAACATCCAGCTGCCTCAGCAATCACATCACCTCCTACCTTTCAGTTTCCCTTTGCCCTCAAGGTCTTCCCTTATTCTGCCTTCGGGATTTGGTGTTACCAAGCTTCAATAAGTTTTGCTTCATGCAACTCTCATCTGGGAAGCACACTCTGTGCAGCAGAAGCCTTTAAATCAGTTTCTTACGTTCCTTATGTGTTCCTCAGACTGTATCTCCCAAAGCTCTCAGCTGGCTTCCCAGGTGTCTATCAAAAGCCACTTGCTCTGACCTACTAGGTAAGCAACTACACCTTTTTGGCCTGGCAGATCACTTAGCAACTAATCAGGGAGTACTGCAGGTACCAGTCGCTCTCATCACATAAGGAGCCCAGCCTCCTCCTGTGTTCACACAGGACAGCCTTCCCCAAGATGTTTCGCAGCTCTGCATGGCTAGGAAATTTCAAATTTATTGCATATGACTGAAAAATCTCTCTCTGCATAATGTTGCTCCCAAAAGGAGCACCAGAAATGAAGTATTTGTAAAGGACTGAAAGGCCATACACATATAGTAAGCCCCAGGTGCTTTCTGTGAAACAGTGCACGGGCACAGAAACCACGGCACGCTCAGAAAGCGCTCTGGGCTTCCAGCTGGTGAAGAACATAAAGTCAGCATGTCCACAAACTGCACCGAACAAGAAGGGGAAGTTATAGCAGCTATCAACTGCTTCAAGGAGATCCTCTCGGGCTCTTTTGAGCTGGCCAATGTTCTTCAGCAGCTGCACACAAGGAGTAAAACATTAGCTTTCAAAAATACATATTTCATAAGGAGATGAGGTCTGTCCAGACACAAATAACAAACAGCCACATTACTCCTCTTTACCCACTAGCTAGCGTGGGAATAAAGCTCAGACACAGGAAAACTGCCTCTGTAGCAATGTCCTGCAGCTGTCAAAGAGTTGGCATGTGAACAAGTCAGGCACAGGAAGAAGAGAAGTGCTACTGCAACCCTGGCCAACAGAGCAATTTCAGAGTCTCAACGTGACAGCACAAAAGCAGGTGACCATAGAGACACTCTCTCATCCCACTTTCTGTACAGCTTTGCCTTGGACATTCACATGTTGTCTCTACTGACCTGCCGGACGTACAGTAATACGTGCACTTTGGTACAGTAATATTGACTTAAGACCCAGCCTTGTGTGGGAAGCGTTGATGAATTATCTCTGGTAGACACTGAAATCACTCGATCAATTAACTGAGATTAGATTAGCTAGCAGGTTTGAAAAAATGCTATAAGATGTGTGCAGCTGCACATGTTTTTACTCAATTACATGACAGTAGGAAATGTATTACTTCAAGCATCAAGGCTACACCAAATCAGATAAGCAATCCCACCGAAAACAAAAACCAGCAACATACTTCCCACAAAAGTAAAATAACTTTGTACTAAGCCACACCGGAATAAACTGACCAGATACAGTTTCTTCCCAACACCAATCAGCTTCAAAGTCAATGCCTCAAGAATTCACGTTCTTACTTTTAAAAATTCTGCTGTTACCATAGTCATTTTATTACTTGTATTAGTACACATTCATGCATCTCATTCAGATTCTGTCTCAGTAAAGTCTATAAGCTAAGAACAACTAAGAACACGGTCTATTTCCATTTAACTGAGGGCCAAGAAGAGTTAATATTGATGCAATTTACTTCTTTTCTGACCCTCAGTAAATTGCACACGCCTATGGTATTTCCTCTGCAAACTAAACACATCACATTTTTGCTCATACAGAATCCATCCTTCCTAGAGAGAGAGGCTATGGTTTTATTTTGGAGTATGCTGGAAGCAGGCCTGAAGTAGGTGCGCAGAGACGCAGAAGACAGAGGTCTTCTCTACCACTACCTCTTCTTAGCAAGGAGTGAAAGAGAAAGAGGAGAGGACCAAGGTCTGAGCTCTGTGGGCCTCCTCCTAGAGGAAGCTTGATAAAGCTGTGCGTGAAAGAGCTTCTGAAGGACCTGGTGAAGGAGTGCTGCAGTGAGAGAACAAGAGAGGAGACAAATAAGTAAGGAGAAACAATATTTTGAAAAGATCCAGCTTGACGGTGCTAAAGGCTGTTGGCTAGAACAAACTAAAAGTTTTAAGCAATCACTTATCACCCTACTTCTTCCACCCTCACCTGTAAAGTCACATCACATCAGCTTATCTCCAGGAACTGCCTGAAACACAGCCTACACACCACAATTCCTGCAGATCTGATGATATTCACCGAACTACTACTGCATCAAGGCGGCTACTGCTGTCCCACACCTCAGTGGCACTGAATGTCATGGCAGAATTTGCCCTTCCAGGTGAGGAAAAGGCAAGAGAAGCTTAGGAGACAGGGAACAAGGGCCACACTGGGACACGTGGAAGATAATGGGAAAGGGCAATGGGAAAAATGTGCTTATGGTGTTAAGGGGTGTGGGATCAGAATACTGGTCTGTGAAGGTCACAGTATACAACAAGGGAGAATACAGAGTTGGCAGAGCATGGCATAGCGACAAGGGAGGCTGGACACTTGTTCGCAATTTGAAGAACTAAGATATAACAAGGGAAGTGGTAAATGCAAGATTACATAGACCATGGGACAGGCTCTCTGGTGACTGGGACTAGAGAATTTACTTTTTAAAACTGTATTTCAGAGTCGTACCTCTAAATTCTGCTTAGAACTCATCTGAGACTGTCCCTTGTGGCTTAGCAGTGAAGAAGTCAAAGACTCTGCCTAAAAAGTAGCCACCAGAACCTCTGCCTAGAAGTTTCCAGGGGCCTTCAAAAGCTGTAAGCTGTACTGGAAGCCACCCAGGATGGAACTGGTGGAAAGAAGCCTGAGGACATGAATGAAGTGTTATCCCTGAGCACAGAGATGAAGGCAGGAGGGTAGTGCAATGGGATAAAAGACAAGTATTCTCTAAGGTGGAGAGGTAAACTCTTTGGATCCCAAAGTATTGTAAGGGAGCAGGCAAGCAAGCAGAAGAGCAGAAATTTCAGGAAAAGACCTGACAAGGTCATAGAAGAGGAAAAGAAAGCAAGTTAGGGGACAAGAAGGCAAAAACATTGTGCTGAATAGCGTCGTTCTCATTTGGAGAGGGGAGCTGCGAGACTGTGGACAACAAATGGTGAAGATGGCTTGAGGGCAAGTCTCACACAACAGAATATTTATCTCAGTGGCCATGGTGGGTGGTTAGAGCAGTTTCACTAGGAAGACTACAAAACCGAAGGAAGTGAGAATCTATTTATAACACAGGAGAGGTCACCCTGGTCCCAGAGTTCTGCCAGTTGCCAGGGTTAGGAACAGGAGTACACTGTGGGGTGTGGGGCATGCCGGGTAGACCTGGAGGCAGACAAGAGAGGCAAAGGAATAAGTTGCAAGTAAAAAGAGGACAGGGAAACACCTGTCAATGGAGGAAAAGAAATGGATATAAAAGGATACAAGGAAAGAAAATGAGATGTTGTAAGTGATGCAACAGGAGGTCACAGAAAAAAAGGGGCAATAAAGTATGAGATTTGAGCCACTATGTGCATAGTAAAACTTCAAATAGGTTCATGCTGCATGATTTTCAGTTATAGGAGTTGTGCTGGTCTGTGTCATACCATGGTCATCTAAATGTTTGTAAGTCTATTTTTAATATTACTTTTAAAGAGTTTTCTCAGTAAGCAAGTTTATTGTGTTGTGGTTTCTCAAGTCCCTTTGCAAGTTTAAGTAATATATTTGCTCCTTCTGTTCTTGCAGCTGAAACACTGATTTTAATGAGAGATTGCATATTTTGGTTAGCAGCTCAATCATTACATTCTTAAGCCTCTTTAAAATTCCTAGATGTATACAGCCCAGGACGGTTCATTTAGCACTCATGAGTTTAGCAGTGAGAGAGACCAGAGACACTGCTTCCAAGAGATTTTACTGTTGGTTCATAAGTGTACAGGCTTGAAAGTAAAAAGATAGGAGGGCACATGTACAACTCCGCAACACGGAGGAGAGCTAAGGCTTCAGTCAGATACAGTCTATCCTCCACCTTCTTCCCATCTGTGCAAATGAAAACAAAACGCCTCTATTTAAACTTTCAAAAAATACTTGCTGCTACTACAGGCAAAAGCACAAAGAAGAATAAGCCTTCGAACTAGTTTTAGTGATAGCTTCCACCGTACTCTACCTCTTGATCAGTGGGGTTCTTTTTAAATTATTAGCAAGGCTGTAATTAAGGAAACTAAAAGGAGAAAGATAACTCAAATGCGAACGAGGCCTTTATTCGAGGTATCTCTGAGAAGGAGCAGAGACTGTAAGCCAAGCAAAGATGATGGTCTTGGTGGACAACAAGTTGAACACGAGCCAGCATTGCGCCCTTGCGGCTAAGGCGACCAACAGCATCCCGGGCTGCAGGAGGCAGAGCGGGGGGGATCCTCGCCCTCGGCTCAGCACTGCGGAGGCACTGCTGGAGGGCTGGTTCCAGCGCTGGGCTCCCCACTACAGGAGAGACATGCTGGAGCAAGTCCAGTGAACTAAGATGATTAAAGGATTGGAGCATCTGCCATATGAGAGGGCTGAGAGAGCTGGGATCGTTCAGCCTTGAGCGGAGAAGGCTCAGGGGGGTCTTATCAACGTGTAAAAATACCTGATGGGGGGAATAAAGAAGGCAGAGAAATTCTTCTTGGTGGTGCCCAATATACAGGAGAAGAGGCAATAGGAAAAAACTGAATACAAGAAGTGCCATTCAAATTAAGAAAAACAACTTTTACTGTAAGTGTGGTCAAACACAGGAACAGGTTGCCCAGAGAGGTTGTGGAGTCTCCATCTGTGGAGATACTCAAACCCAACTGAACACAGGCCTGAGCAACCTGTCCCAGGTGACCCCGCTTTCAGCAGGAGGGTTGGACCAGACCATCTCCAGAGTCAGTGATTCTGTGATCCTTCTCCCCACGGAGCAAGGGACATTAAAATTGCAAGAGCTCAATTCCTGTCCAGGTCAAATCTCAGAAATAAGGGTCTGCTGAAACTCCATTTTATACAAAGGCTGTAATTCTTGCTGACCTCAGTCAGCCTAATCAAATTATAAGATTACAAAATGGAAGAAAGGCATTTAATTTGATCAACACTAGTAGCTATTCCACTGATCTAATGCTTGGCCAGAGAGAGCTTGTGAAAACCGGATTAATGCATATGACTACAGGATTTCATCCTCTGGAAATCACAGCTTAAACGTGCCATTCAACAAAACTGGGAATCTGTAGCTTTAATGTCATCCTGTTGCTAATGGGCATATTTATCTGGCATAAAAACACACAAGGATAGTCTGACCAATCAAGGCTTGTGTTCAAGTGTAAATCCCTGCACTCTTTACTCTGAACTGAGGGTGCCCATACAAATTCGATGCCTCCTGCAGAATAGATACAAAGAAAGCAACGAACTCCTCCTTTCAGTTGATGCTGAAGGAAGAGAAACTAATTAACCAAAATGGACAAATATGAGTCTTGATATTTGCAATTTAGTCAAAAGCCTCCTAAGTATGCAAATACCCAACGTCTACCCACACCATTTAACACCTTCGCAGTTTAAGTGAAGTGGTAGGACTGGTACATAGGGTAACAACAGAGCTCTGTGGCACAATGGGGAACTATGTTGGGAGACTCAGGACTATCACACAGCCAGCAGTGCTGCTGCAAGGCAAGGACAAAAGGACAGTGACAGAGCAGAGATGAAAAGACCAAGAAAGCCCGAGACATCCAGCAAGCATGCACATTATGACATTGCTGCAAAACATTGTGTTATAAAGGAAATAGACAGTAAAAGTGACAACTACTCCTCCTTAATGTTTTGATTTTTTTTAAGCTACTTTTCAGGACAGTCCTCTGACAAACTGCAGAAACTATGCAATTTATAAACTAATATAAACTTATACAACTAGTAAGTATAAAAAGGGAAGCTGCTTCACTTTTGTCCTCAAGTCAAATTAATAATTCAACAATCTGTCAATTCTATTAGTTGTAGCTCTCAATAACCTTAAGAAACACATAGCGATTAGCAGAGAGGTCAGAAATTGGTAAATTATGCAGCTCAGACACATGATCTGGTTTCATAATCTGTACCCATGAGCCACCCTGGCCAGCACAAAGCAGGACATTTCCTGAATCCAAACACACCATAGGTGCAATAGGGACTTCATGTCATCTGATCTGAGGTTTCACTTCTACATCATTTCAGTGTTGAGCCAGCTGATCTGATAAATGGTATACAGCAAGAGACTGGAGAAAAGAAACAGCAGCCAGCACACGGGCAACACTGGCAGCTAGATGGCAGATTTTGTTCTCTGGAAGTACTATCAAAGCCCGAGTTCAAAAAGGTCTTAGGAGGCCAGAGACTCCCAGGCATGAAAAAGCCTGTGGACATCCAAAAAGTGGGTAGCTCACTTAGGACAGTAACAATCCCAGGCAGAATCCTTCTGATGAAGCCAAGGGTCCTGACAACACAAACACCACACTACAGTGATTTAGCAAAGGCTGTCAAACAGACGAACCACTCCTGCTTCTGTAAGTCATTGGGCATGGGACTGCCCTTCATTCAGAGATGTGCCCCTCCTCTTTCCCAGCAGCCGTCCTACAGCAGGCCTTGTTATTTTCTTCTGGAAGCACTTTAGGTTGCTTAGCCCTTACTTCATTATCTTTCCCTATCAGAATGAAGGAGGAAGAAAGGCTGAAGTTAATCCTTTGCCAGCTTGTGAAGGAGGCACCAAGTCTGTTACATTTATTTCTAAGCCATCTATAACTTTCTCAGACTATTTTCTCTTGAATGTCCCACGACAAGACTGACTCGGGAAATGATTTTGACATACGTTTTATCAGAACAGTTCAACCACTGCCCTGTTACATCATTTGAAGGGACGGGCAGCATGAAGGGTGCTTTTTCATCTCCACCTGAAATTTTGTGCTTTTTAAGTGATTGAGGTCAACATTTTCAAAATAGGATACCCAGAGTTCAGTTTTCTAAATCAATTTAAGTAAAATAAGTCTAAAAAACTTTGGCCTAGATTTTTGAGGTATTGAATGCAATCAGCTCATACAGCTTTGTAGCATATATATATAAAGAATCAGACTTCAAGGTACATAAAACATAGTTATATACTAAACTTTGGAAATGTTGAAGTCAAAGATTTGAAACTCATCCTAAAAGAAATCAGCTTGTGAAAATATTTTCTATGCATTCTTTCTTAGCACATTTATGTCACAGCATTTATAAAGCATCATGCACACAGCAAAGAATTACTGAGTTATGGCTTCATTGGGCACATTCTTCTCTCTGTTTTTAAATAAATTTTAAAAATTAATATTACATTGCAGTGGGGGATCCATGCCCACAAATGTCCCCTTTTTGAAGTATAATCCATAATGGATGCACTTTTAATAAGTGCCTTAGACATTGTGGAAATGTCACCAGATGTACTAACGGACTATTAAATGTCTACTGTGAAATATACTGACTGCTTCCCCATAGCTGTGCTAAAGCTTATTTTAATACATAATTCCTAGTGCTTGCAGGAGTGTGACTCAGCTGGCTTTCTTCCTTCTATAACTACTTTTTACAGCACTTGCAGGAGATGTGCTCATTTAGAAAGAAATGAAAAGAAATCTATACTTTTCTGTGGCACAGTTCTCAGCAGGCAGAGCTCTTAGGCTTGTAATTGAATTATTGCAGCTACCCCTTCAGTCTTCCAGATACCAAGCTACAGACATAACTACTGGACATTTTTTTTTTTATTAACCCCTCACTGTAGGCAAACCAAGACAGTAAATTCAGAGTTGCATCAATTAAACTCAGATGGTACAGATGAGCATTGCAGAAAACACTGACAAACCACACTAAATTAGCACCTTACAAGAATTCCCATTATTAGTCTTTTCATTTTCCGCCTAGTTCCAAACTGGAAGACTAAAACACTATGCTTAACACACATAGGCAAGAATAAAACCTCTTCTCTTTCCCTGTGGCCAACGTGCTTTGCCAGTTTTCTGCAAATTGAAAGACAACAAAGTAAGAGCTCGTCTTCCCTCCTCATCAGTGTAATTCAGAGCATCCATAAATGAAAAATCTAAGAAGAAATAGCAAAGGCAGCCAGGAATTCGACATTTAGAAATTTCCCATGAGGTTGATCCTTAACATTTATAGCTTCTATTATATTAGTACCACGGTCACTTTACAATGATTTCCATCACTGTTGCGCACTTCTGTTATTAATTAAATATGGTTTTACTCTTCTGCAATGCAGAGTTGTCCTTCAGGATGGTCACAATGCATTAGGACAGACTCCACCTCCCTCCGATTAACGAATACCACTGAGAAATACAACATAAAAACCAACAGATGCTCTAACCTACCTTGAGGTCAGAGACCTTACAGCACATCCACATTATGTAACACAACATTGTGCAAGGACCTCAAGTTACTGCCGAGACAACTGGGCATGCACGCACAGCAACACGCCATGCTGAGGTAAAAGCTTGGTCTCAAAAGCAGTAGAGCCATGTCAGAGAGAATAAAGCTACCCAAGAGGCCTATGAGCTCTGGCACAACACCCACAGACAAGCTGCTCCTCCTTCCAAAGCCAGGTTCATCTCCACCATTTCACGTCTAGTACATGCACAACATAACATCCTGCTCAAACTTACCACATTCAAACTTGCAGAGTAGTTTGTGGCAACGTTCGGCAGACAAAGAGCATGCTATTCAAATCCAGTTTCTTTTCCTCCTGCCAGACAGATGAGCTCTCTTCTGCCTCATCTTGTTTTTCTCCCTTGTACCCAGATACAAGGATTAAATAATTCTGAATATTTTACAGGAAAGTATCATCTAATAATTCATCTTTGCAATTAAATCCACTGTAGGCTTGCAAACAGCTTGTATGAGCTGTCAGAATGTTCCCAGATTTGCTTGGAAAGACAAAAAGCTTTTACGTTTAACTCAGCTAACAATTAAATGGTTGGCAGTAACTGTCTGCAGAGACCTGCAGAGGCCAACAAGCCTGAATTTAATAGAGTGGAATAGACAGAGTTAGTGAAAGGAGGCAGATCTTATCGCTGAAAGTATGACAAATGAGGAGGATGAACTTAACAGCAGTTTTACAAGAGACTAAAAGAAGCAATAGAAGTGTAAACAAGAGGAGAAAGAAGCACATTACTGTAATAATACTAAAAAGAGAAAGTCCCAGCTCAGGGCTCAGCTATGTGAAGAGGAGGCAGCTTGATGTTGTTTGTAGGTCAATTTTGGAACAGAATCCCATGCATTATGCCTCTACATGGGTATACTATTTGGGTCACATTTAGCAATCAGATCTTGTTATTTAGCAACACAGATGCAGGACCTGCTGATTCATACAAGCCAGCCCAGAAACACAAAGTGTTTGGGTTCTCTTCTGCTGTTAAAAGTCTTTGTTATTTACTGCCTGCAAAATTGCACTGAAGTTCCTGCCAAAACTCATTTCTGCTGTTTCCAATGTACATTCCAAGTACAAAAAACATGGCACCACATCAAATGTTAAAGATCATTATCATCCAGCTGCCAAGCAGCTCCTACAGGTTCAGAGGCAGAGAGTAACAGAAATCAGGAACAGTGGTTCACCAGAATGCGCTGACAAGTGTTTTCATACTTATAGTATCACAGCATAGCGGGAGACGTGGTGGTCTACTGGACAAATAGATGATTTTACCATGGAAGGAAAAGGATAGGTAAGGCAGTATCTCACAACCCCAGGGCTACCCAGAGAGAATGGCATGCAGAGCTGCAAAACAGGCAGAAAGACTCAGCACAGAAAGGGCAGAATAATCTTTTGCCAGCAGAATAATCCAGTAGCCTCCAGGAACGTTACTCACAACATCAATCACGGCAGAGCCTGAGGACCAAATCTGAGGTCCTATTGTGCTGTGCAGCATAAAACCACTGACCAGCCCATGCAAAAACGTCTGTCATTCATTTAGACAGACAAGGGAAAGGCAACACAAATCTCACAAGCAGAGGGAACTACACAATGGCGGTAGTTATTTCAGCTCTAGAATTTGAGACACAGGTTTTGGTTGGAATGACATGACAGCGTATGAAGAAACTAAGGCAATAGTACAAGGATAATTTTAATTAAATACTGTAATTTAAGAAAACCTGGAAGTTCTAAAGCAGCTGTAGGCAATAAAGCCAGGAAGGCCTTAGAATACAGATGTAAATGAGTGAGTTCAGTCATTTGGCTACTTTAAGGAAGTTCAGACTGAAAAGCTGAAAAGAATTCCACAGTCCAACCACCTTCAGGATTTGTTTTAATTTCTTGTATCTATTTAGCTGTTGCAGCTCTTTAAACTTTCCTAAACCCAAGGTGACCTTTTTTAAAAAAAAAAAAAAACCTGAAAAATTTGCCAGCACATACAAACATATTCTAAAACATGCTGTCCGGAACAAACAGTCTTTAGAACAGGGCACCAAATAGTCTCTATAATAAACCACGAGCAATTAGTCTGCTGGGAAACAAATTAACTCATTTCATTTCAGCAGAGCGAAGGTGGCTGTCACGCTCCAAGAGTGATGTGAACTGTGGGGTCTTTTCCTGTGTGACCCTTACTGGAAGTCCACCGGTTTGTACCTGCCAGAGGGAACCGGGAGAGTTTCTAGAGGCTAGGAGGCAAAGCTTTGCACTGGCCCGCTACAAATCACCAAAGTATTCCATCCCTAGCCCTCATGCTCCCCTAAAATGCCCCAGAGAGCCAGAACCCTCTGGTCCACTAGCACATGCTCTCTTAGTCTTATCTGTTGCCTCTGAGTCTGCCCGTTTCATGCTCTTCCTCCTTGCTTCCTAAACCTAGAGAATTTGTAAAGTGAAAATCTATCAAACTTGATATAAAGTCAGGTTTTAAGATACAAAGGTAGAAATACAGAACGTGCATGTGAATAAACAAATATTAAATGTTAATCTACTCTACACCTCCCAACATAACCCCGTCCTGGCTGCTTTCACCTCCACTCCTGTAAAATGCCTGTACTCAAATTTAAACATGAAAGCCCCATAGCCCACGATTCAGTTACTTCACCTTCTGATACACTTAGTCCTGCCATCTTCAATTTCTAGGGAGTTCAAGACTGGAAAGCGACTTCCAGCTTTTTTCTGCCCTGTTACGTTGTTTTTGACCGTAGGTTTGGATAGGCACGTGCTATCCAGAACCAGCTACTTCAAAATGGCATAGCTGGAGATCCAAAACTCCCCCACAAAGTTGAGAAGAGAGACCTGTCTCAGGTTCTCACCTGTACCATGATGGTGCTCTGGGAAGCCTACAGACAGCTAGGCTCAGCTAGGAAGCAGTACGACTAGGACGTACGCGCACTAAACATGCTTCCTGATACAGGATTTACAAAGTGCTGTAGAAGACTTAAAAATGTTGTGAACAAAGGTTACTATTTTCTTTATTAAAAAAGTAAACAGATGTAGCCCAATAAGGGTAAGGGAGGGCCACGTCCTGCACAATCTCTGTGCTCCATCCACATGGAAAGGCAGATGGAGCCAAGAGGAGAGCTCTGATGACAAACAGGGGAGATGGAGGAAAGTGATTGCCTTGCACGAGAGAGAAAGCAGCCCAGGGGCTGCGGCAGAGACCAAACCCTGGAAAGCAGAGACAGGCAACAAGCATCTTCCTCCCTAGGACTGCTGTGAAAAACAGCATTATGGAGTCAGAGTATTGTAGGGTTGACACTTGGCTTCCACAGTCCAGACAAGCCTCCAAAATCTTCTAGCAGCTGATGAAATGAAGAGATCAATGCTGGGTATATTCAGAAGTTTGCATTCAGAAGTTAATTTTATGCTTTTGTTCTGGAGCTATTCCAAAGCTACTGATCAAGAATATAAACTGTGATCTGCTAGAGAATTTTTTTGTTTTGTTTTGTTTTGTGGTCTGACAAGCAGAAGGTGCACTGTAATCTACAAAAAACCCCCAAACCTAAATAAAATGTAGCAGACAAACCCTCTTGACACCTGCAAACTGGGACAATTTGGAAACCTCTATGCTTGCGTGTCTTAACTCTTTATACGGGCTGACACGCCAGGCCTTAGGTATTAGGAAGAGAACCCAACAGCAGCTGAAAGTCAGTGCCATGCTAAAAAAAAAATAACTTACAGAAGCAAGAGACTCCCATAACTCCAGAAATACCTTAAGTCCCTGGTACCTAGCACCAATTTTCCCACTGAATTCTTTACCCTTTAACAGCCACAGAGTGGTCACTGTGAACAAGCTGTTGAGGGCTCTTCCTAGGCCAGACGTTTTGTACACTTATGGGTCATATGCCCTTCCAAGGCAGAAGGGCTCATCAGTGATGGCTGCTTCACGCTCTCCAGATACGGGCAACTGATCATTACTTAGTTTATCATCTGCAGGCAACAATGCCTTGTGCACTTCTAGAGAGGCCAGACAACTTTGTTAAATAAAGTTACATCTAGGAATCAGTAATTTTGTCTGCAGGAACCTTTTCCTCTTCCATTTCCTCTCACGTTTCTCACCTCTCCTCTGCCTTTTATTGGGGTTTTTGCACCTTCAGAGGACTCGATTTCTTTAGGTTAGCTAAAGACAGGATTATCTCAGAATAAACGGCCCTCCTGGTAGCACTTTATTTGAATTACTGGATCTTCTAACTGTTTATCATAAAACAACATTCAAATATTTTGAGATCTTAACTGAATAAAGACAGTTCCGTCAGTGAAAATATTTACAGTAGCCTCACTAATTGAGCTTGATTTCAGCTTCCTGAATCCCATTATGGTAAGCTGGGCACTGCTGCAAAAGGGAAACAAATAGGAGATGAACGAAAACAAACATGTAGAAACACAAACAACTGCTTAGAGTGACATTAATCATTACAGAAAAAATCTGTCAAAAACATCCCCCTGACTGGCATCTATCAAAACATCTCAGCAGTTCATCATCGCACAGCCACTGCTCAGATGGAAACAGAATGTGCAACAGCCAGCACTGCAAATCTCACACAGCTCTGAATTTCTAAGTGAATTATTCTGTATCTTAGAGCACTCCAGACATGGCTTGTTTCACAGCATTTCTCTCCTCTTCCTCCTGGATGGCCTGGAATCATCACTGTTCCCTCCTTCTCAGAGGGTGCAAAGTCTGGCAGCTAATTATGCAGAATGAAGTGCTGCTTCCCCTCCGCGCTTTCTGTCCCACAACCCACAAGAGATGGTAAAGCACTGGACATCAAGTCCTACTAATATGAAGAGAAAAAAAAAGTCCACCCAAACTATTATCTCTATTTCCTCTCATTTCCTATCTGGACATGGTTTAGGAGTCCCTCAGACATAGCAAATCCTAATAATGCAGTACTGAAGAATGAGCAACCTGCCTCTCAGAGAGGAGACAGAGGAGACTGGCACTTCAGCCTTCCCCCTACACCTCCATGAGGAGCAGATGCCAGCCCTGGGAGGAGGAAGGCAGAACAGTTCCCTCCTTTCTTCTTAGAAAATACGACACTTCTTTCCTGCTAAAATATCTTCCTTAGAGAGCACAGGTGGAAAATTTTGCTGGCTGAGCAGGACAGATCTTCTGCCAGGATGCCACGGCAGAGCAAGGCCAACTACTTCTTTACAGATGTGTCTACTCAGCCAAGTTTCTTTACTCTTGACAGATGAGGAAACCCCTATGTGAAACGAGCCGTCACAGAGCAGAAGTAAACAAGCCTAGCATTTATAAACTGTTTGCTATCCTGTTGTTCCCTAAATAGTTACTATTACCCAGGAGATCAGATCTGTCCAAGGGAGAAGAAATGCCTGGTACACGTGCTGACTAAAATCCCCAAGAAGGGAAGAAAACAGAAAAAGTTTGTGGTTTTCTTATTTTAGTTTTCTTTGCTTAAACCAGGACCTGTAAGCATACTTGGCCTCCTTCAAATTCTGGACATCCTTTCTCAACCATTCCAGGAGTAGCAGGGGTAAGTCCAGGAGCGACGGACTACATGCTGGCCTCTTTAATCAGAGCCTTGGGACCAGCATCTTCCACTGCAGATGCCTCAACTCCACAGATACTATTTAAGAAACAAATCAAAAGCAAAAAGATCTGGATCTAAGGAGTTGCCTGTTTTGCCACAGCTTGCATTAAGACTGCCTGGAGCTGTATACCATTGCTTTAAATACCTACCCATCCATCAGGTTACACATTTACAAACAACTTCTTAAAACATAAACAAAACTTGCAGAGCAGATCTGTGCTGTGCTACTTATCCCTAATTCACTGCCTCGTGAAGCATCTGGTGTGGCTTTGAACATCCCTGAGACCATTCCAAAGTTTGTGTTTTCTTTCCAAAATGGAGCCGGTGACCCTCCCACCACAACGGCCGCCTTCCTGTGGACTTGCTCGTGCTGCAGGTTCAGGGCCAGCAGTGCCCGGCCAGGCCAGCACATCACAGACCCCAGTGGTGGCTGCAGGGACTGGGAAAGACATCGTGTCCCAAATAGCTTTCTCTTCCTTGTTGTTTTTAGGTGACTTAACACTATTCCACCTTTCCCGAAGCATTCATGGGAACTGTTTACATTTGGAACAGCTCATCGAGGGGTCAGTCTTCAGTCTCAGTGTAAACCTTCTGTAATTTAAAAAAAAAAAAAATCCCAAGCCCATAAACAAACACTTCTAGTGGCTAATAGAGCATCATCTTCTATTAAAGACAGCAGAGATTCCGTAACAGAGGCAGGCTCAAAGTAAAAGCAGATGCACATGCTTTTTTTTATTTAGGAGAGTATTAGGTAAAGCATTGTGGTTTTGTGCATGGGCATATTTATATGTTCTTCTGGTTTCAGGGTCTCTGAGACCCCACAGAAGGTCACAGATTTTTTCATTCCTAAATAAATTAATTTCTCATGAATCTCTTTATCACACTGGCATCATTTTCAGCAGTGCAATTCTACATCTATTCCTAAGTATGGCCCAGTGTAAACATGAACCTAGGCTGGCACAGCTGATAAACATATTAGAAAAACATACTAAAACTGGTGTGACAAAAATGTCAATTTAGAAAGGGGAAATCACATAAACCTCTAAAATCTTTTTTTTCTTTTTTCCAGAACAGTACAAGATGTGTTATTTGAAACGTATGCACAATTCTGAAGCTTACATCAGTCGTTTAAGCTTGGAAGACTTACAAGTTAACATGGCAGATGCAATGATTTTCAGGATAATCACAATAAAGCACTTCCCTTAAGAGAGCTGGACACAGTTTTTCTGGTTTATAAGCTGGACACTGGAGTAAGCTACTGCCCTGACTCGCACACAGAAAGTTTCTGTGCAATTAATTCAATGACTCGAAGTGCTTCAGAAGAGAAGATGTGGTGATCATTCTTACAGGTATGGCAGATGACACAAAAAGGAAACAACTTTTTTCTGAATTCATAATTCTTCAGAAATTTAGCAAAATAGAAGCAGAATTAAAACCATAGTGAGTAATACTAGTGAAATATGTCATCCTGTTGCAGTCAGCTTCACTGCAGTACGTGGTAACGCTCTTGCCTTGGTTTCCAGCATTACAAGTGATTTGGGTTGGGTTGAACCAGTGAGCAAGAGTGCTTGGGAAACTACAGGAACTCCACCAAGCTACTGTGATCCCTGACACTATTACAACAGTTACAAGATTGCTTCTATAGTATTTAGCAATTTATGGATTTTATTTTGCTGCATAGTTAACTCAGGATTATAGAAAAAGGTCCCAAGAAAATAAGTGCCAAAAGACTTTACACTGTTCACGCTGCAGTGGCATCAGAGCTTCTACAATACTATCTGAATAACATTCTCAAGTGACTTTTCACATTGCTACAAAGAGAATTTTTAATCTTTCCAGTTTTACCTTCATTTGCCTAATGTAGAGATGGAGGGTTCCCCAGGCTGTTTCTAATTTGGCCTAATAATCTTGCATAAATTATCAGTCTTGGTTTTCATCCATATTCTTAGCCAATGTACATTGCCTCAGTAACAGCATTTGCATGCACTGACACTCCTGAAACATTTCATTAATAGAACAAAGTGTGACAGTGCGAGAGGAAGAGGGAAAGGTAGAAGAGGAGAATAAATTGACTTGAAGTCTACCCAAAGATAGGAAACTTGATGAAACCACCAGTAGGGAGTTCAGAAGAATCCATTATCCACTCTTGAATGCATTTCAGAAAACTCTGAGGAGGGAAGCTGCACGCTTTTCGACAGCAAGAGGAAATCACTGGTGACAGCAAAAGCCTCAGAGATACCGGTAACTTCTTGCAGCTCTGGGGAGACGATAGGCTGGATCAATCAGTGACCTTCAGAGAGTCAAAGTCAGAATTTTTAATAAAAGACAGCTGCTCAAAACCACTTTCTTAGGGGGATTTGAGGAAAAGAAAAGAAGGTAAGACATGCATATCAAAACCACCGTGGTATTACATACACTGGTTAACTTTCATGCTCACTGGTATTTTTCATTTGTATCATTTCACACTCACTGATATTCACTCAAATGCATTTAGATCCCCAAGCCATATTTGACGCAACATTTTTCCTGAAAGTTAAACATTCTTACTGGTATAGCTTTAGAGCAGATGGGCCACAGCAACAGAGCCCAAACACACATGCACAATAAAACATGCTTATTTGGTGGCGCAGATTAAGTTTATTGTTTCTATTACAATCATCATGCTCACGCAAATACAGTTATTTATTTGTACATTTGCAAAGCTGTCCCTTTTTTTTTTTTGTTAAAGTTCACAACTTACAAGTAACTGTAGTATTATGGAAAACAAAAAAAAAAGGCAAAACAAAACAAAAAACCCCGTCCTGTTCCTGGCATAAGATGCAGTGTACTCGTACTGAAGCACGAGCGCATATGCTCTGCACCTTTTTCGAAGCCAGAAATGCACATGCTCAGTAAGGTCCATGTGCCCATATTCCAGCTTTCATCTAGCAATCTCACTTAATTCAGAAGTCATGAAAAAGAATCTGAAGACAAACTTTTCAGGCACAAAGCCTGCGCATCACATGGATTCACATACATTTGGGGTTTTTTTTCAAACTCTTGAGAGCGGTTAAGCATGAAAGATTTCAGCTCCAAAAATGGATCTGATGTAGAATCTACTTTCATGAAAAGCACATGGGAATTCCATGTACTACTTTGCACATTCTTTTAAAGATTAAAAAGTCAGCATGGGATAGAGAGAACAACCTGCATGAACTGAAGGTGAAACCAGATCCCTAATTCCTGAGCAACAGCTCCCCATACCTCTGTCCCAGTGCCGAGGCTGGCTTACGGAGTTTTGCAGTCCCGTCACCTTAGCTCCTCATTCCCAAGCTGCACCCTTGGCAGGGCTGGTATAAGGATTTAGTAATTCCATAAACTGGATCAGTGAACTTATCTGGATTAAAAATAATCTTGCACAAAAGGAGTAAATGGATGGGGGAGGGAAAACTCATGTTCGGACACAAGAATTATTTTATTTACCCAGTTTATTGCACTGCCCACAGGCAGTTACGCTAGCTCAGGTACTGGAGCAGCATAAGGAGCAGCATGAACTCCTTAAGCTAAGTGCCATGTAGAAAAGGGGATGCAGGCACAGAACGAGTATTTTTTTTTTTATCTACTCCAGCATTATGCCATATTTATTTCAACCTGACTGCAGCAGCATGCACATCTTCAGAGGCTGCCAGAAGTGGAGAAATGAGCTGTTGCCATTGAATTTTTTTTTTTTTTTTAAGTACAAGCTCCAGCTACAAACAAAACAAATGCAGAGACTCTGTCATGGAGAAATTAGTTATTCGACCACACTTTAAATGGAGCTTTGGTTACTGCTGCCTTGGTACCACAGGTTTGCAACACTCTGAACGCGAGTTATCAAATGTTGCCTCTTAATCCCAGCTTCCTCCTGCAGACAAGGCAGGTGGAAGGGGCTGAAGCAGTCAGGGTATTGTGAAGGGCAATCCAATTGCCCCAGTTATAAATAGCAGCAACAGCTCAGACAATGATCCTAGTTTGAACATTAAAAGCAAATGTCTCCTAACAGACTGTTCTATGTTCACTAAAGTACAGCCAGCTTGGTAAAATATTTTGTGAGATAACGTGCTTTTCACCTTTAGGCAGAAGTGTGAGAGATTTAAGTCTCTCAAATGAGCATGAGACAATAAAAGAAACATAGGAATTATACCTGTTGTATACTCTGACCTAGTTCTGTCACTCAACATCTACATTAATATATATTTTTAAAAATCATCCTCTTTGTAAGTGCCTTGAAATTGCACGTAACACCCAACACACTAACTGCAGAGGTGAAAAAGTGAGAAAATCTTCACTCCAGAACCAAAACATAAGGGAGAAAAAACACACTCTTTCATAAATATCACAAGGAAAGAAAAGTAGAGCAGTGCAACATGCTGCCTTTGCCAGCAGTGACAGCGGGTCAGCAGCTGACGGCACCAGAAGATGTATTACTGCAAAACCCACAGAGCTCTGGGTGGGGAGGTGCTGCCCAGGCACCAGAAGCCGTTTGAGAAGCTTGCATGTTTTGGCTCGCATGTTTGTTTAGCCGGGGTTTTACAAAACAGAGTAAGGAGGTGATGGGAGGTAAACAGGAGCAGGAGCATGCTCTGATGCCCTAGGCACAAGCCTAGCACTGAGCACCTTGGAGCTTGGAGAAATGGGAAACATTGACTGCTTAACTGACCAGGGCACCATCAGTTCCTCTTTCACCTCTCCTTTCCCCTCCTGTGAGTCCTGAACTCCTTCAGCCAAAGTAAACCAAGGAACTGAGGGAAGCTAATGATGTTCACCATTGCCCAGGAGAAAATACACCTGCACCAACTTGTCCCTGCAAATTCAAACCTCGGTAATGCAACAACAAATCTTTCCTTCGTCTTTGCTGTGGGGACGGGTAGAATAAGCAAGATATAGGATCTGAGGGGAGCTGTGATGGACTCCAGGTCAGTGCTCTGGCACCCCAAACACCCTTTTGGGCACTGGCACACACAAATTTCCTTACAGAGCTGTGATTACAGCAGTTCCTGGAACACCAAATGTAACTTTGAGCTGTGAAACAATCTCCACCACCATTGCACACTATTCCTGAATGCGCTAGGCATGAGACTTAAAGAAGGGATAGAGGCTTGAGCAATCCTCATTCCTAGCACAGGAGTAATCTCATTTTGAAGGAAAGTGGAAAGCCTTTCTCCCAGCAGTGTCTGGGACGCAGGGACTCTGACTTCAGCTGGACCCTCTAGAAGTGTCCACTCCTTCCTTGGATGGGAGCTGCTTTCACCATTAAATTAAGAAAATGAAAAACTTCAGTGTGTTTCAAAATGAGATGTACATCATACAGATATTCAGAAGACAACCCCCCCCACTATCAATACCCAATTCCGCATATATATACAATTTTATGTATCTTTAGAAGTTAAGAGATACTATCCGCTGCACCTGAAGAGATCGCAAAATATGCAGCAGATGGATCACGCTAGAGTTGGGGAATAGTTTTGAATTCCCATAGTAATCCTCGGTGGCAAACTAATTATCCAGCCTGTTTCTTCAGTGAGCTCTCATGAACCACGTGAAGCTGCCATCCTTCGGCTTCCTCTGCTCTCCTTAAATAGTTTATCACAAAGGAAGCAGCCTTCACCTGTGCCAACAGTCTCTAAGCACTGAGCTCAGGCCCTGTCACTTCAGTACAAGCCCGTGCTGGGTATGGCAGCAATTCATGAGGCAGTGAGACAGCCAAACATGAAAAAAGTCAGTTCTAAGCAGAGGGTTAAAAATTCTCTTCTAAAAATATTTTTTTCTGAATATCTAAGTAAGAAAGCAGGAAAGTGCAGAATGGAAAGATGCTCTTGTGTGCTTAGTGTAAGAGGCACAGCTTCTTAGAAGAGGATATGGAAATGAATTGGGAAGTATTTGGGATGAGGGGACCACATATTGAAATTATCCCAATGTCTATTAAAGCCCTTGCTAGAGCTCCAGCTCCACCTGAAGCCCCCATCTCCCATTTCCATGCAAGAATGCATGTAAGAAATTTTTTTTTTGCATCTAAGAATGCTTTTTTTCTAAAGTATAAAAGCTGCATAAACTATACCTGCAAGACAGTAATGGCAAAGAAAATTTTGCCAGGCTCTTGTATCAAGGCCACAGCAGTCTTCCCTGCATATGCTAGAGAAAGACCTTCTGGAGCTGTCCCAGGTGTACACCACTGGCCTGTGGAAGTGGAGAAACTCACAGGAGTCTATGACCTACAATATCAAGAGGGAACTAAACACCAGCAAAATACACAAGAATGACTCTAGGGAAAGCCACTGAAATTCCTATGTCTGGCATAAATCTGTGCCATGTATTCTCCACTGACAGGAAAGCTTAAAAAATGTTGAACTTTATGTACAAAGAAACAATTCAGCACGAAAATATAAATGCAGGGGAGTTCACAGGGGAGCTGGTTTTCCTCAGAATGAGAGGGGGATGCTATATTGAAAAATAACCCCCAAAAATCGAAGAAAGTGACAATTGCTAATTGAGAGAAAGTTTGCACCAGAATAATCAAACAAACCAAACTGATTTTGTTTCTGAACTGACCTAACAAAGAAATTTGCAATTCAGGTACATAAGACGATTTCTTAGCATCAATTCACTAGAAACAGATGTTTATGATCATATCTTTGGTTCTAAAAAATAGTCTTACATATCCGAATCACAAATGTTAAATTAACTATTTTGGTCACAACACCTATAGATTTGTTACACTGAATTTCCCCTTTCCCTCTTATTCAGAAATCTTTTCAGATACTCTTTATCTTTCTTTAAATACATCTTTCTCATGTTCTCTTACCAAACAGAGATTCAGAAGTCTGCAGGCTGCAGGCAGTCCCACTCTATTTACCGCCTCCTCTAATTTCTAGTATTAGCTGCCAGCTTACAAGAGCTTGTGGTTGGAAAATTGTCAGTAGCTGAACTGTCCCGGGCTGGCATGTCAGCCACAAACCGTGGGCAGAGGTCTCCTTTTTCATTTGAAAAAGAATGGATCATAGAAAAAGAGAGCGAACTGTACACTGGCAGCATCGTTTCCACAGCAAGGCCAGACACGCAGGAGACGGCAGTGTTACCACTGCAAACACAAGTTAGTGTCTTCTACAAAAAGGTCAGAGCGTTAGCTCCAGACTTGTAGGTGACCTCAGACCCACTAAAAATAGTCTAACTCACTGAACAAAGACCTACTGACGCCATTTTACCAAAGACACTTGTCATTTTCTTTGTATCATTCTGAAACCAGTAACCTTACTTCAGGCACTTTGAGTCACTATCTACTGTTGGCAGATTTGCAAGAGGCAGACTTGTATTGCCCTGGAAAGTGAAAAATCTGGTAAATCCTTCAGCTACGATGACCAGCAGATGCAGCCCAGCTAGCCAGCTCCTACAGTGAGATACAGTGCTGAGATCATGCATCCATTTCTCTTGGTGGGGAGGCACTGTCATGATCCACGTTACAGCACTTTCTTCCAAGGCTATGTCAGTTTGTCTTTAAGACATAATACTTAAAAAACCCACGACCAAACAAAACAAAAAATCAGATATAGGCACAATGGATTAGACTAAGTGTCCATTTAGTCCCCTTGATATCCATGTCCATTGGCCAGTAGTTCAGTAAAAAGCCCAAGAAACAGAGAATATATAAGTATGTAAAGCTACAATCTTCCCTCAACATCCATTTAGGTTCCAGTCTCCTGTAACTTAGAGATTTCCTTCCCTGTTTCCGAATTCTTATGATCAATGGAACTGTCAATCTTTTTTTTTTTTTCAAAATCTTTTGCCCACTATGAAACTCTTTCTCAGAAAAATGTAATTGGAAACAGCCTGAAATAGCACTTTTCTGCATTTATTTTAAACCTGATGCACAATATTTGCATTGAGTACCTCCGAATCTCGTACTGAGAGAAGCAATCACCTAAACACCTTCTCCGTGCCGTTCACTATGTTACACATACTTATCAATACCCTCTGCTCTCTGTTTGCTCTCCTCAAACTGGGAAGTCTTAAGTCTCTTCAATCTTTCTGAGCATGAAAATAGCTCCATGTTTTTCTTTACTCTTTATTACCACTATATATACCTAATTCTTCTAGATTTGTTTCAAAATTAGTTGAAGAGAATTAGCTATGTTATTGAAAACAGAGGCGCAAGGGGTATTTATACAGTGATATAACATATTCCTGAGTTTTCTGCATTTGTCTCCAAATACGTGCATGGTCTTTTAACCATCACTGGTCAGTAAGTTGCAGAACCATCCCCAGTAATTCCAAGATCTCTTTCCAGATTTGCAAGGTTTAACTAAGTCCATTATTAAGTATACGCTGTCTTCTCAACAAACACTACCTTACAACTATTAGAAACGAATTTGGCCTGCTATTTTGTTGCCCCATCACTTAGCGCTGTGAGATCCCCCTGACGTTCCTCACAGTCAGCTTTTTGGTCTTGCTACCCGGAAAAATGTGTCAGTGCTGTATTATTCATCCTCCATTCCAGATAGCTTATGAGCACTTGGAACACGCCAAGCGTTTGGTTGGGTTTTTTGGTTGTGGTTGGTTGTTGTGTTTGGGTTTTTTTAAAAGAAATCCAGACATATTGTATTCATTAAATCACATTTATCAAATGCTCATCCAGGCGTTCACAAACAACATAAGCAGATTTACAGGGCAGGACTTCCTGATGCAGAAGACAACTTGACTCCTCTTTATCATCGTCTTTATTCCTGTGAACAAACACTAATTCTATTATTTTTTAATAGTTTCTACCAAGGTGCCTAATATAGAAACCAGGCGCACTATTAGTTTCCCATTTCCCAAATGCTCCGTGGCCCCTCTTGAGAAGCCTGACACGTTTACTGCTTTTCATTCTTCCATTCTAAGCCCAAATTAAGCAATGATTATATACAACCATGTGTAACTCGGCAACTTCACCACTGAGTTCTTCACAAAGTGAGAACTTTTCCTAGCAATTCACTCTGCCAATTTGCTCCAAAACGTCAACCTTCTGACAGCTTCCCCCAGCTTGTCCCCCAGAAAGAAAGGCTCCACGTGGGAACTGTTCTGCAGTGAATAGCAATGCAAATAACTTCTCTGCTGTGGCTTTACCTTCCCTTAGCTCACATGTAATATTATGATCATCTATCAGCCCATCAGGATCTCTGGCAGGCTTTCTGCTTTTGACAGTTAGACAAAAAGCTTTATGGGTTTTTTTACGCCTTTGTAAAGTTGTTCTTCAACATTTTTTTGGCCTACCTCATTATGGTTTATATTTAACTTGCCAAAGTTAATGCTCTTTCCTATTGTCCTCATTTGGATACAACTCCTGCTTCAGAAAGATGACATTTCTAGGAGCCTTGTTTACTTTACTGTTTAAGCCAGTCCTTGTTCATTTTTGTGGCTTTGCTTCAATATCTTATTTTCCCTCCCTTCTTGGACTTTCACCATGAAAACTGGACACAATATTCTAGAAGTCTTGGGTTGTGGCGTTTTTGGGAGGTTTGGGGTTTTAATTTTAAATTAGTACTACACACAAAATTTCTCAACTTATGTGTATAAATATGAATGTGAAATAGCATTTCAGCTATGGTATTTTGTTGAGATTACATGAAGTTTTCTCTGTGTCTGTTTCCAAGACTGAGTTTTTCTATCTTGAAGGTATAATCTGCATTTGTTCCTCCCAGATGTCTGATTTCACATTCGATGTAATAACATATATTTTGTTGGACTGTGGCCATTTAAATCAGGAAATCCAAATTGTTCTCTAAAAGTAACCAATCCTTTATTTAGTACTCTCCAATAGGCGTATCATCTGCACACTTAGCCTAGGATTTTTTCCAGCTAGCATTACTGATGAAGGCATCAAGCATTGCTAGACTGAGAACAGATTGACTTAGGATCTCATTAAAAAAAACCCTCAATTAGTCTTTCCTTAGCAGAAACCACATTTTGAGATTTCTCAGGGCATTGCTCTTTAATCTATCTTGTGCTTGCTTATGCTTGGTAAAGTCTGAACTCACATTTTTACCTTTAAAGAAGCACTTACCAAGAAGAGTTACATCCTCTGAAAAATATTTGTTCTATCTCAACTATTTCCATCATATTTTGCCTATTTACATTTAAAATTGCACTAAAAAGTCAGGAACCTTTAGAATGGGAAAACATTTACTCATTTTATTCATGCTTGAAAACAGCCAAACCAACTTAATCCAAATAATAAAAAACCCAACAAAACCACACATTTTATGGTGAAGACCAAGCCTGAAAAATGTCAGTCACAGAGATGATGTTTTCCTAATGATACAAGCAACTGGAAACAAAAGCTAGAATAAAACAAATAATGTAGCTCAAATTCTTAAATCAACAGGCAAACTAATTTGGCTTTAAAAGTTATAAATATAATAAATTATGATACCTGGCTTGGTAATGTTAACTTTGCACGGTTCTTTGAGTACATGAGGTGTTTCAGAAGAGAAAGAATCTTAAATGTAGCATGGAATTCTTTGCAGAACTACTGGTCAGCCATCCTTACGCCAATCCTACGTAAAATAATGAAATATCTGACACTGAATTCAATTAATAAAGAATTAAAGGACATGCTGGAAAAAAACGTCAACCTTAGTAGGGTCTAGGGTTCATGTCAGAGAAGCAAGTGAACATAAACCCTGAGCAAGATGCTGTCTTTAGAACTATGAATATGATTTTTCAATGCATGAACAAGACTACAGCCACCTAGTTAGACTAGAGACAAGTTACTACCTCTTTGCATGGTATTAGTTCAATGCAGTTAGCTACTGGGAGAAGGTGACTGAACAGTGATCTGCAAGTAGCTACTGAGGGAGAGAATAAAAAACACGTTGGATTCTAGAAAACACAAAAACCTCCTTCTTGAAGCCAAAGTATGAAATAAATTCAAAATTAAAATTAGGTTAATATTTTTGCAATAATGAGTTTATCCATAGGAATAATGGAGCACATTATTACCAGATTCTCTATCAACTGAAATCTTTAAGTCAAGCTAACTAGCCTGTGATCCATGACGAATTTACTGGAAGAAAACATCATGTCCTGTGTCATGAAATCAATCAGGATAAGGGACCATTAATGGTATTTTTCTGCGTTAAGAGCTGTACTAAACAGTCTTCCTTCTTCAATGCATATGATTTATCTCTGCAGAATCAATATGTAACAACAGTCATGTATTGGAAAGGGCAGTTGGGTTTCAGCTTTATAAAGAAAGGAAGGCTTTAGCTTCAGACATCTTACCACAGTTAAATTACTTTATGTTCCTCTTCTATACTACTAATATGTAATATGTATGCAAACCCAGATTTAAAAGTACTCAGAAAGTCCTTAAAAGTAGAAGATGACTCTGTATGTACCTTCAGTTCTAGTATTTGTTTATATTCTAATCAGAGTTTCAAAATTCATACAGAAGACAGTACTGATCATTGTTTGTTTTACACTGGTGATAGAGAATGTAGCCTCAACACTTAGTGTTTTGTTTTTAAGGCCTGGCTGTAGTATCTGCTGGTTACAAGGCAATGTCAGATATTTATTTTTAAAGTTTGCAGATACTGTGTTTGCCAATAAAAACAAAGAAAGAGGATACCACCAGTTTCAGGCTTGGCCTGAAGGCCATGGTCACCCAACCTAGCCTCTATATGTGCAAGTCATGGAAATTCCCTCCTCAGAAGAAATAAAACATACATCTTTTAGGAAAGTAGCAGTTGTGTTAAAAAGCCTGCAGCCTCTTTTGCCAAAGATTTCACTGCACTAGAGCATCTTTTCCACATGCATTAGAAGCTTGTACGAAGGTCAAATAACCATTCGGTCATATTTTCCATTTGACGAACCAAACTGAGATCCTTGAGCCTCAACTGTATAATGTTCCTGCCAATCTATCTTCTGAACTGTCTTCTCGCAATTCTACAAACTCCTTGAAATGCAGAAGCCACATGGTGCATTAAAGAAAGCTGTAAGCCAAATTCAAGGGTAAGTTTTGGTTGATCTGTTATGACTACGTTCCTCACTTCTGAGAGCTATCCAACAGTACTGCAACTTTCCACCCTTTCAGAGGGAAACAAATTCTGAAGAAACTAGTAACACTTCAGCTAACAATAACTTCTCAACACAGTAAGGTACACGATTTGTTAGTAACATGTCTTAAAATAATTGGAAAACGCTATTGCAAAGCCTCCAGGCACCTGAGGGATGCTTTACCCTGTTCTCCCAGATGAAAAAAATAAACAAAAACAAAACCAACCCAAAACCACCACACTTTAATACTCCAGGTAACTTAATCTGTCACCTCATGACCTAACCTTCCTAAGGACTGCAGCACCTGGTACCAGCAGTGAGCTTGACCACACATCTGTATCATGCATGGACAATATAATCTGTTTTATTATTCAACAGGCAGAACTCTTTACTCCTCGGGCAAGCTCCTAGGCAGACTAAAATCAATCAAGCCATTGCCACTGACCACTCAAATGTCAACACCCGGCTCTCCTTGAACCAATCAAATGACAGAGTAATGACACTTTTCAAGACAATCTCAGCAGATAACCCACCTTGAAGGATGAGAAGTCATCAGGGGAAGAGGAGGGAAAAAAAGCCAGGAAGTAATTACTTACTTTGGAAAGATGACAGTCATGAGCGCTGATGCATAACCAGGCTTGCACACTCCCTCAGAGAAATTTGCATACTTTGATGCCAATTCTGGAGGCCTGTGAAAAAATAAGTAGGTGTCAGGACTCTCCTGGCTATTAACTGGCTTTTGCAACCATCCAAGTTTTTTTTCCCTTACAGCTTTTCTCAAAAACAGCTGTCAGGAGTAATAGGAAACACAGATGGGTATTTATTTGTTGCAATATAGCATCACAGAACAACAAACAAAGGACAGGGTTAAAGATATCTGAAATACCACTAAACCACTAGTTTTGCTGAACAATTTTCATACCTAGGAAGGTAAAGCTCATGGAAGAAAAATATCAAGGTATCATTTTAGAATTCAACCTTCCAAAAGGAAGAAAACAAACAGCACTTTGGCTATTCTTCTAAAGTATGATCGAAGTTAAAATTATAGAAAAGTATTATTTAGAATATTATTTACAAGATACCTTTCAAGCATTTGAAACAAACTGCTGAGGAGTTCTGACAGGCTATCATCAAGGGATACGTGCTTTCAGCATCTGGAACAGATGACATTGCTGCTGTTCTGTTGAGATGTGTCTTAATTCAGCTTGCCTAGTGATTTCAGGGCCAAATTCAGAACAGTGGGGTTTTTTTATTTAGTTTTTGTACAGAAGCAAGGGCAGCAACTCAAGAAAAGATATTTAAGTCCAGTACATACTTTTATGAGTAAAACTTTTATCTACTGAGTGATCTGGAAAAAAACATTTAATTTTATTTGTCCCTATTCACCATCTGCAAAATTTTTACATGCATCCATTTCACGAAAACGTTACAAGGGTTAACTCACTTGTGCTTTCAAAGTAACATTAGACACCTTAATGCCAGTCACGGTATGAGAATTATTAATATTCCTTCCAAAAAATGCATTTACAGTTACATGCTCAACATTCAGTGGAAGTTGCAAATGTTAACTACCCCAGAGTCGATCGATAATATTGTATTTGCTACACCATTTTGTTAGTAGTAGGCAAGTAATGAAAGGTTTTTTCCTACAGGTCAACAGTAGGAGTCAAATGAAGATGACAGTACAGATCCACAGAGCAGCTCCACAAAAATCATTTTGAACAACCCATTATTATCACAACCACGCTTTGTTTTCCATGCATCACCAACGTGTACATCACCAATATCAGATAACTAGCAAACGACTGCTAAATGTCATGAGTATGGATTCAGAGAGTTCCAAGTGAGTGGACCCCTGAGCTGAAGACAAAGTCCTGGAGGGATTGTGAGCAGTTGTGTAAACAGAACCCCAGCTGGCAAAATCACGTATCTGAATGACAGTAACTCCATGCTGAAGTGGTAGTAACTGTCCTTGTACTGGTCCTGGGGTCACTTCCCAAGAGATCACCAGCCAGTTCCAACTGACTGATCAGTAGGTGGCCAGTTAATTTTACAGTTAGCTGCATACAGTCCAAAACCTCCTAAATCTATAGTTCTTAAAGAATAAATCCATTTTTGCTGAATAAAGATCTAAACCTCCAACAGCTGGAAGAGGAAATAAACTGGAGAAAATTAAAAGTCACTGTAAGTATTTAATTTCCTAAGACCTTTGCAGATGCAAAGCACTGGAAAAAGCTTAAGAACATGGACCTGATACTAATTCTGCCACAGATTTCCTGTATAGTTTTGGTCAAAACATGTAATATTTTACTATCACAATTCCTCATCTATAGGATGGCAGAACAAAAATTTGACTATTTACACTGCCAATTATTTACAGCAAAGTTTGGATTTCTCTAAATATATTATATAGACGTGGAGAGATAGATACAGGTGTAGCATTGTCTAGCACAACAAAAATCCATGAGTTCTATTTCCATAGGTGACGTTATAACACATATCTCTAAATGGGAGAGATGAGAAAGCATCTAATACAACAGCATCTGGAAGTCTGAATCCTAAAGGCTTGCACTGAATGATTTGTTGTGATCTACTCCAGTCAGGATCTCTTTAGAAATAGGCACAGGAAGGAAAAGTCTGTTGCTGGCAAAACAGAAAGTTAAAATATATCCCCTTCTGACACAGTCAAAAGGGACAGCCGGGTGTACAGATCACAGCTTGTTGCAGCATTGCAGATATGAAGAAATGTGGGAAATCTTCATCTTTACCAAGCGAGCTTAAGTGTTGCTGTATTGTTATTGTTTAAGCAACGTACAGAAACCCCTAATACCAAAATCTTCAAAAACAAGTAGAAAGCAACCGGAATTTGTCTGCAGCCACCACAGCAGTGAGTCATTGCTGGCAAACTCGTATAACTATTTCAACAGCAGGCCTTTCTCAAATGACCTCAGTGGTCACACAAAATATCTTATGCCACAAACACAGGCATTTTTCTCTTTCCTGATTTAATGGCGCTTTCATTATCAAATTAAAATGTCACTCAGATGCCCATCATGGTGTTTCTGCAAAAGAAGAGTAGGCTGAAACCCTCATGCATTTGAGTCGCACTGAATGCCAGTCAGAGCCGCGTACTGATGGTGTTGTCAATTACAAAACCCACAAAGATACTCAGAGCAGCTAAGCCTGAGGGGCCGAGCTGTTAACATTTCTCAGACTTGATGAAGTTCATGATCCGGAGTTCTAGAGGCAGAACAATTCTCGTAAGCCAATTGTAGCTGCCATCTCGTATCATTCAACGTTTGCTCATCTCCTTTCTTCTAGCCACATAATGAGCCATCAGGCTAAACAAAACTAGAAACGGGCACTCCACATTTTAAATCCATCTAGGGACACATTTTATTTGTTCGATTTCTTCAGCTTACACATTACAGCGTCATTGCCAGCATGCTCATAACAATAAGCCTGCATTAGGTGTAATGCAAAGCAAGACATTTAAAGTTGGATACAGCCTTTGCTGTCTACCATTTTGCTCATGAAACTATCTAAGCTAACACAATTTTAGATATATAAATCTGCGTTGTGTTTTTTTCTGCAAGATTCACAGATCTCGCAGAGATTGCTCTTCCATAAATCAGACTGCAAAACATCCTGCATTCAGCGTCCCATAGAGAACTACGTATTTTTCAAACAAGTTCAGCTTTGTAAAATCACACTGCTGTTAGTAGGCACACAATTCTGCAACAAAAAAAGCATGCAGAACTGAAGTGTATAAATAAGCATCTCTGCATCTGATGACAATATACTTATTACATTGCTGCATGTATTGCTACTTCTTCAATTATGTTTCTTATTTCCAAATGGAAGAAGCACCATTATTGAAAGCACATTCTGCAAAGGTTGCCTGAAAAATGACCAAAACATGGTGTGTGGCATTACAAGAGCTTATGTTTGATTCTCGTTTTATAATCCTGAATGCTGTTTACAACAGATGGGTCACGAACTATGCACCAAACCAAACAATATTACTTTCTTAGTGCTCTACTACTAAATAGCTTCATCTCACTTGCTCCATTACTGAGCCTGGAATCCAAGGATCACACAGAAATTGTGGTAAGCCAGCCAGGGTTCTCGTGACTGTTACGGCACAAAGGTACAAATCTCCTCTACATCTTCCAGGTCCAAGCATATCTATTCCAGCTCCTGATTCTCATGCTCCTAGTTACAGTGAGAGCATCAGTTGGGTTGAGATAGTTAAAAAGCTAGTGGAGACAGCAGAAAGAATATAATTATATTACACTGCAGACCCTTAAATTTTGCTCAGGTTTTCTGAAGGAAAAACCCAGTAAGATAATAAATTTATCCAGAATAAAGGAGAGAAACAATTCATAGTCAGTAACTGTAAACATGTGCAGTTTTTAAACAAATGCCTGCACAAGAGTGAAGTTAAAAGGAAGTAATTGGCTTATTCCACTAAAAAGAAAATGCACTCTCAGGTTTTTTTCTGACTTTTCTCCTATGAGACTAGCACACATCCTGAATTCTTAAGATTTTCTGTGCTTCCCTACACTGTTATGTGGACATCAATCTTAACAAAATTTCACAATTTGGATAAGTTAAAAATCCAGCTGCTTTCAGAGGATTTAGAAAAAGTAACAAGATTTTTCCTTCTGCTTGCCTTTGGCAGATGTGTGTCTTCTTTTAATCTCAAATATGAAAATGTCACCATGGTTAATTCCTTCATCATGTCTTGATCAGGGACAGCATGTCATTCTCATCGGACTGGAATCTAAATCCATTTTAAAAAAAGAAATTAGTAATACAAACTCAGTGTTTGGACTACCAATAAAAAAAATGTCCGCAACTAAGCTCACATAATTGAATATTACAAAATCTACTTTAAGAGACAGACTTTGCCACTTTGCCTTCCACATGGAATTTAAATTGTGGATTGTAAAAACTGAAAAACTGAATCTACTTGAGATCATCTTCTTTGAGAATTGATTTTTCTTGCTGTTACTCTTGCAGAGAAAGCGTATCTACTGATCCATTTCTGAAAAAAAGGAAAAGGAGTTATTTGGCAACGTGGTCTCTAGGTTGACCCTTCAGCTTGGGATTTCTTTCTCTCTGGTCCAAAGCAACGTGAGTCTTATACCTATAAAGCACCTCTACAAAGTGTATGTCATGATACCTGAAGAATGAATAGGAGACGTGATGAGAACGTGAAATGAAAGGCACGTAAAACTGAGTGGTTATTATAAAGTAATAATGAAATAATACTAGCGAATAATTTGGCAGATCACTAAATCAAAGCAGTTAATGCTGAGACCCCATGTCTACACCATGAGATTCAAGGCATTTTATTTTAGATCGGACTATCTAAACAGATTCCCTGGGCCAGATGTATCCATCACCTATCCATATGGCTCAATGTCAGCCAAAAGGCCAAGTTTCAGTTCGGACTCTTATGTCGCTAATCAAATATTGTTGCATTTTGCAGACTGCTGGAATAAAGATTTCATTTTAGTTTCCCCCAGATAAGCCCAGGGCTACATTTCAATCAGCATACAGTAAGAAACAATTAGAGGATTTACTTCAAAATTGCAGGACTGCTCCAAATAAGACACTAATGAAGACACAACCAGAGTGGCTAGGGTGTACATTTGTTTATAGTTTAATTAATATTGAAGGATCACAGGTCTTTGAATGGTATTTGTTTTACACATCAATTATAGCCTAATAAATAGACAGCCTCCAGTCCTCAGTTTGCTATTTCATAATATCTCATACGCTTGTAAAGCAATAAATTCCATTTGAGGGGGAAAAATCCTGAAACAAAATCATAAGCCAATCCTTCCCAACCGGCAAGGACTTCTGTTAAAGAGATGGATGAGAAAGTAAGTGCCCCATCAACTTTCCCTTTCATTACAGACTGTCAGCCTCATAGCAAATACTATCAGTTCACTTAAAAGCGTGGAAGGCCACCTTTCGCAGGTCTGGTGATGCAGGTCTTTTACTCTCCTTCACTTACTGCTGTTGAGTCAGAGGAAGAGCAGTCACTAACAACAGCAGCTGCCTTTGCCTATATAGCAGTCAATTCCCATACACCAGTTAACATCAAGGGACTGAAAAAAATGTATTTGCACATCTGACTTTAGAAGTAGAGTCATGATCATCACGTCATTTTGATGAGCAAAACCTCCTTGAGTGCAAGACACTATGGAAACAAGATGAGATGATGAACACTTCTCCTGGTGCGTGGCTGGAGCTCCACATTCAACAGGAGTGCAGCGTGGGTTAGGAGAAACTGAGACAGAAGTTTAAGAAACTCTGAGTACAGCCCTGTCAGAAGTTTCCAAAGGGCCTGATCATGTGATATTTGCTATTTTTCTAGTTCCAGCTGAAGAAAACCTAAACAAAAGAAAGGAATTAGGAGATAAAAAGAAGAGGAAAAACAGAATGCTTACACTGAAAGAGACAGGAAATGCATCTATCACACTATAGCCAGCTAAACAGATGTAAATATTTTCAAATCTTACTTCAGTATGTAAGCAAATTCCTCAAGGAGGTTGTATGACCAAATACAAGGAGAAATGGCCCAAATCCCTCTTTCTCAAAAGATATGATGCACGCTAAAAAAAACGTCCTGTTCTGCTTCTCAACCAAGAATTGTGGCTTCTCATGAAATAAATTTCTTAACAGCAAAGATAATCAACACATAGTTTTATTTATTTATTTGGACTACTCAAGAACACCAGCTGAAGAAGATTAGGATACATTAAACTGGCCCAGGAAAACAGTTTTAAAGGCATTCCACCAAAACCCATGACCCACCTCCACAGCCCCGAATGAAGACGCGACACAAAGTCAGTGCTACTCTTTGGGAAATGCATGCTAGGCACAGGGGCACTGACAGCTGAAGTCCACCAACACTGGCAATGCCATTCGCCCTTTGTGAAATGTCCTCTTTGCACAAACACACTGAAGAGGTTTCCATCCACAAAAAAGGGATGAGGATCCTACTTCCTTTCTAAATTCCATTCCTGGTCTTTGATATACTGGGGTGGGGGGAAAGGAAAGAAAAGGAACGGAGGGAGGGAGGGAAAAAGAAAAGACGACATTCCCATCTTGGAATTAGACCACTAGGCAGAAGAAGGAATTTCAGATTAGTCTCAACAGTGCTAAATGCATAAACATTGTAAGAAATACAGCTATAAGTGATTTGTGCATCAGAAAGGACCGTATCATCGTATCGTCTCCTAGAGTTCACAGAATCCAACAACCCTGCCTGGAGCTTCTCAATTAATGACTTTTTATCAGCTTCTAAAAAAGGGTTGGGATCCTTGTGGACAAAAGAAAGTTTTTGTTTGTTTGCTTTAAGTGAGTAAATAAAGAAACTAAATGCTGAGTTTATGAAACAAGATTCAAAGGATGCAGATTAAAAAATCCAAGAAAAGTCCATGGCACATTTTGTGTGTGACCTCATGCTGCATAATCCTCCAAGAACTGAGTAATATCGCTGATCTCCTAATCCCTTTCGGTTTTTTATAAACTTTCCGCTTTTTTAAAAATGTCTGTGTCTGTTATAGCTTACCTTTAAGACTAGTGGCACAGAGAAAAAGCAGAATTGTGTTCAAATACACAGATAAGAAGTAAAGAAAACCGTCCATTTGAGGGTTTTTTGGTGTTTTTAAAGAAACATGGGAAGGAACAAACAACTGGCTGAAATACCAATAGTTAGACTAAACAAAGCACATGAAATACAGAAATTTTATTTTCACAGAAGGCAGTTGTGTACCAAAGAAAAAAAGAAGAAGATAACTGATCTCTGAGTTTTCAATTATTTATTAATCTTTGGACAAAGAAACGTGTAACTTAATGATGAAGTAACTTGCTGATCATCAACATAGTTCCTGAATGTAAATTATTGGACTTTCATCTATTCTAGTTTCCATAGATCCAAAATTACAGGTTTCCATCCTCAGTAATAAGTATCATCATTCTGGTTTTATAGATAAGAGACAAGGATGACCCAATGGAGAACAGTCACTTTTTTGGTGACAGGATGTTTTAGGACTCACTTAATAGTCAATGAAAACTCTCTCAGCAGTCAGTTGGGATTCCTACTTGAACTGCTTTCTGAAAGAGCTGTCTAAAGAATGTTGAAATAAACTCTATTTCCCCAAAGTCAGAAATTATAGCACTCCCTAATATTAGAACATGTAATTCTCAAAACTTGCAAAAATTAAATGCTGTGATTCTGTGTTTAAATACCTCTCAAAACTCACCATTAGCACAGTGGCCATAAAAAGGACACCAATTAAAAGTCTGATGGGAAATAACACGCTCACCTATCACATGCATTTTTGGCCAAACAAAGGAATGTAAGAAGATAAATTGAAATGTCATAATTTTGTTGCTGTAACCCTTAAGTCTTCATCACCAACCCTCATCTGTTACATCTGCAAACAGGCAATGCTTTCTTTGGATCTGGAATGGTGTTTTTCTGTTTGTAGTGTAATGAATCCAGCAGTGTAGGTCCAGGAGAGACAAACAAATGCTAAAGAGATGACAATAAATAATTCAACCCAATTAGAATCCAGGAATCCCCTGCTCAGACTAATAGGAATCGCTACATCTGAAAACAAAGATACTCCCCCAAAGCCTACAGCCGTGGGAAAAAAGATCAGTGAAGAATTCCTGAAGCATCATAGCAGAAATTACAGTTTTATGCCTGTGGATACCACAGTTTAGTAGATCTGAATGTCAAAATCCAATCCTTAGCCATTTTAAATGCCAAATGAGAAACACAGTTACGCTTAAGTTTTAATCACCAAATCGTTCTTCTGAAAAACGTAGTTCATTTCATTGCAGAACATAGCCAGGCTATGAAACACTTCATTTCAGAGAAACTCAGAGTGCTTAGCTAGGTGTGAGAGCACACTGGTACAGCAGAATGCTATGGAAAAGATCAACAGTGATTTATTATTCACCATTTCCCATATCATCGGAACATCCACTAAAATTATCCTGAAGACAGCAAAACACTGACAGAAGGAAGCACTTCCTTATATAATATGCAGTTAATCGGTAGATTTCTTTATGTCAGTATGTTATAGAAGCCAGATGTATAGATGGGATCAAAAGCTATTAAGAGGTGTAACAGTATCCCCCACTCAGGAATACCAAAACTTCCTCTCCTCAAAAGCTGAAGAGCAACACTGGAGCAAGAATCACTTCACCACTTTTCTCCTTCTCTAAACATTTCTAGGAAGCACTTTGAGTGTAGACATTGGGGCAAGTGGATCTCTGGTCTGGCCATTTTTATTTTCCTACAAAGGAAGTTCAAGATATTCTTCCAACAAAGGAAGTTCAACCCTTTCTGTGGCAGGAGCATTATCTATTGCAGAGGCAACTGGCAGAGATCAAACCTTACGGGAATATCTTGGAAAAATCTCTCTCAGCTACCTGATAACAAATCTTTAACAAGAACAGTTCACAACATCCTCCCTTTTTGGTTTCTTCAGTAACTTTGCAGCAGTAAGGGTGATAAAGGTTGCCCTTTAAACTTTCCTTTGGAAGATATGGACACCCTAGGAAGGAATAACAATACAGCCTAGGAAGGAATAACAATTTAATTCCTCTTAATCAAAGCAAAATAAGACTCTGGGTATAGCAAGGGCCTTAATTTAGATTTTGTTTGTTCCTGGGCTGGACTGAAATTGAAAGGAAAAAACGACTGGTCAGTGAATAAATTGCTTTATACGGTACCTAGATGCTACCTCTCAATTGGGGAATGCGGTTAAACAGTAGTTTTACAAAATGCTGTATATAATCTCGAGGTTCTGAATTTTTCTCACTCTTTTTTCTGAAGTAGTAGTCCAAAAAAAGCTGTCTTCGCTGACCTAGATTAGAGACAGATGTCACGAATTCAAACAGACATAAATTAATCTAGTAAGTACCACACTGAAGTCTTACAAAAGAGGAAGGCTACAGACTGGGAGGACAATGTTTCCTCCAGAAACCTTGCTGTAAATACAGAAGGTAACCCTGACCTGGAAGAACCTTGCAGATACTGTGACTAAACGTGCTCTCATGAAACTAACAAAAATCCAAACTGCTTGAGGGCAAATAATGAAAAATACCCAGAACTGTTAACAGTAAGAACAGCTGCAGAGCCACCCAGATCAAAAACCTCTCCTGTTTACTCCATACATTGTTCTAGTGAATGCTGTTCTGCTAAGATAACTTTTTTTCCTCACTTCAAAGAGCAGTTGCTTGTCTGAAAACGCCATCCAACCAACATCCAAACTGCCATATGTAACCATGATGAGTCAGAGAACAGAATAAAGTTTGTCTCAAGGAACTGTGAACAGCCCAATTAATCACACCTTTCTTCATCTTATATTACGCCTAACTTCACTGAACATCAGTCCTACATCAGGAGGAGGTTATTCGTGGCTCTCCCAAAGAGTATACGCTGAAGTGGTTTTCTAAGATGTTTGGTGTACAGGCTAAAGCAGATCTCCAATGCTGAGCATTGAAACAGGTTTCACTTTTCAACAGAACAAATCCTACCCTCTCCTCCTTGTTAATTCATCAAAATAGCAACACTTCACAAAATCATCTGAGCCCGGGTTCAATGATGATAAAATACAGCTTTGAACCCAGTGCAAATCAGAGTTCCCGACTCAGTCAGTCAAATGACACAACCACCTTTGGGGATTTCTGCCTTCAATGATGTAAAAAAAGGGTCACTAAAAGAGGACGAAAAAGAGCAGGAGGAAAGCACTCAACATTTTGCAGCTGTATAGGACACTGCTCACATTTTTCAGGTCGTCAAGATCAGCCCCTTTTAAAGAGCCAGGAGCAACATATTTCTAAGTAGGAATTAAAAAGGTCTGAAATCAAACAGAAGTATCCAAACACATTCAATATGCAAATCAAAAACGTTTTGTTTGTTGGCTTTTCAGTTTGTCCTTCTTTAACGAGCTGGAACAGACTGCACGGCAGACAAGGAAGAAGCAGCACATACGTGTTGCGTCAGTTTTCTGTCCCTCCCTTTGTGGTCCTGATTGTCATTGCTGAGAGAGCAGGACCGGGCCTGCAGTCAGTGTCAGGAGCAACATTTCTGCCTGTTCGCATTTCTGCTGAGAAAGAATCACGTGGGCTTCTGTACAACACAGCAGTACAAAGTATTTCATAAAATTTAACATTTAATGTTTGATTTTCTCAAAAGCAATTAGAGAAAGCCTCATCTGAGCTTTGCAATTCAATTCAAACATTCATAATCTCAAAAACGTCTTACAGCAATGCCTGCTACACAACTCCCTCCCTGACATGGCACATCAAACACAGCTGTAAGCAACCTTCCTGCTGTGAAGTCGCCTTCATCATGTTTTGTTCACTGCAATGGGCACCACACAACACCAGCTCTACCATGAGCCCTTGTCAGGTTTGGAGTCCTTTAGAATACTTTTCCAGTGCAGATTTGTCAACCATGTTAGCAGCGACTTCATGCTTCTGCAAGGAAAAACCATATTCTAAGTTTATCAACCTGATCCAAGCTTATCTTGTTCTTCAGTCCTATAAGAACTTTAAACAGTAAAACAAATACATTTTTATGAAGCAAGACTCACAGTCAGGTTTCTAGTCATAAGACTGGGAACAGAACAAGTGAAATAAAATACACCTCTGGATTATATTTAACAGGGTTCCATCAGTGTCTCTCACGTAGAGTTCCCCTAGCCTATTATCTCTGTAGAAAGCTAAGGATCACGGTTTCACAGCATGTCACTACCTGGCAGGTCACCATCCTCTCTTCTGCTAGGCAATTCTTCTGAAGCACAGCAATAATGTTTCCTGCTTTCTTTCAGCATGAATGTAATACTGTTTCTTACCTATTAGATTATAATCACAGCTGTTAAAAGTATGTCTTGGTTTTACTGTCCTTCCCCAGCAAGCGAGAAATCTGTATGTGTTTGTTCCACCAAACTCTTCCATGCCTTAATGACCTACTACATATTCTTAAAAATTACGCATGACATTCTTAGCACATACAGACAGCAAAGCTTTGATTTATCTGGTCATATTACAGCAATGCAAGAGACAAATTTAGAGGTGGATTGAGTAAAGTAAGCTGTGTCTTCCTATACATCCCATTTACAAAACCTCCTTTCACACAGCTAAGAAAAATATAAATAAGGAGCTGACAACTAAGCTATGTCTAGATACCATAGCAAGAGTGTTCTTCTGAGTAAGTGAGATGCTTCAGAGGCAGGCTTGATAAACAGTAGAACACTCCCTTGCTGGAATACACTTGACTTCCATTCAACCGTCAGATGAGGATTCCCTTAAACATTACCAAGGGGAAGCAAAAGGGAAGTAGACTTCTCTTTGGAGGTGGAACAGTGCCGGCCTGCAAGAAGGGATCTATGTCAAGCCAGGCAGGCGCAGAAGAGTTGGTGCTTGGTGATCACATACATGCCTTTGGGATTTCCAACAGAGCCAACTCTTGCATCAGGTTAATGACAAGCTCGCAAATGCTTTGATTCAGGACAGGCAGCAACAAATCACGTTTCCACAATGTGTGCAGGTACTTTGTTTATTATGACCAATATCAAGCATACAGTGATGAACATCAGTGTTTTAACATAAATCAGTATCAAAATCCATGATCCTACAGGACCTTTAGTTCTTGCAATAAACTGTACAGCCAATTAGAATTAGAATGAGACTAAATCCTATAATGGTCTTAACGCAGTATTTCTAACATCCTTAGCTGAAGTTTTGGGAATGATCTATGCTTAGGTAGCCCAATTCATTCAGTTTTCATAAGTTATTCAGAGAGCAAGAAGGTCTTTGTAGGAGGACATTCAGTAACTAGAAACTTAACAAGTTTACCAGTGCAGAAGCTGGCCAAAACGAAAATAATTTGTTTCTAAGGTTAGGAATAGTTTTCTGGAGGAAGAACATGAAGTGTGGCTTTTTATATGCTTTTCTCCCAAGAGAGTAAAGCAACAGGAGGGGCCCCATTGCATTTATGAGCTTACAGATAATCCCTGAATTGGATTTTGCTACCAAATTAAATTTACCATTCTGTGAACGGAACAGCTGTAAAAATTTTTGCTCAAACAACAGTTAATAGGAACTTGCAAAGTTATATAGTTGTAAACATACCCACCCAGGAAAACAAACAAACAAACATTTAATTAGGTTAGTACTACTGTGGTGAAGAACTACAAACAAAGTAAGTGTTCCACCTCACAGATATGGAGGGGAAAAAAGAACTGAGCCTTTTCTCCATAGGCTTCCCGGTTTTTATACTACTAGTCTACCTGGTTAAAAGAACACAAAATGTGCACACCCAGTCCTAAGAGGAACATATCAAGAAAGAACTCAATTTCACACATACCAGGCACCTTCATGGACATTCACTTTAAGAACAGGCCCATCTAACACAAAAATGTTTCCTATTTAATAGGCACACTAATTGTAACTATATGTATTACAATTTTTTTGTGGAAACCCACATTGTTGTTGTGCTCAGAATCAAAAAATGGGCTGAAAAAGCTTATGAGTCATTCCTTCTTGCTTTTAAAATATTTGTACATCCAACTTTCTGCCAAGAATATGGAGAACCCCTAGTGTTTGAAGATTGATTAATAATCTCTACCAGGCCAAAAGTCCTCAGCTACTTCTTCAGAAATTCTTGCAAGAACGTTGTCGAGACGTACCAGTTCTAAAGTACATAAACTTAGGTATCTGTTGCTTGAATTTTTGTTGTTGATACTGAGGAAACCACTTTTTTGTCTCATCCATACAGAACAAAAGTCCATGTATTTACTGCACACTTCTACCTTTTCTAGAAATACATTTTTACTGTTTTCTGTTATACTCTCAGTACAATTGTTTTTACATGAACATTTCTTTCTTATGAAACTGAACTTGTTGGGGCAAACAGTATAAACCTGCTCCAAACAATGCCCAGTCATTCATATTTTTTGCTTTACATTCCTTTCCCACATGGTTTGGTTCATAATTATTTCCAGCTTCAGGAAACTGGCCCTTTTAAAAGGACTAAACATAAGTTTTTGACTTTGATTGCACTTAACAAATCAAGTAATGAATCAGTTCTATTGAAGTAGCCAGTAATTCTGAGTTTTACAGTCTTCATCCTCTTCATCGACTGAGGTTGCGTCTCACACAGGAATCCCAAAGGTACATAACAGAGACTCCTGTGAGAAATCCTTACGAGAACTCCAAAGCATCAAAACTGAAAAAACCGAAAATGAGCTAAGAGTAGGGGAAAAAAGAAAAAAGAAAAGAAAAAAGGGGATGGCAGTTACATCCCACCCAAACGTGGGAGGTTTGATGGATGAACAACAAACAGCCCCGTAATTGAATCACTGTGAATAGCTAGGGTTCATTTTCTTAAATATTTGAAGTGCTCAAACTATTAGTACAGAATGGAAGAGATTAGGTAGAAGGACATGAATTAAAAATCAAAGAAAAATCTGAAATGAAAGAGAAATAAATAGCCAACTGCCAGGAAAATACCTATGTCATAAAGTACGCTAAGCCTTGAAATAATCTTTCAGAAAAAGCATCAGTATACTCTCTTGCGATGGTCAGAATTCTTGTATTTAGCCCGTGAGAGACACTCTTACTCCTGCCCAGGCAGGATTGGAGATCATTGGGACTTCTCGTTTCTTTTCTTCACCCCCCCCACCCCCACCGCCCAGGATCGCAGGAATACAAAAAAGACAAATGGGAAGGGAAACAGGGCAGAAAGAAACCTCACAGCAGCAGGTATGGGGCAAGTCCAGCATTCCAATACATTTATTGCTTATTTTTACAGTGCTTAATAGCAAAGTACCACACATAGACACCAACAGTTTCAAAGCAACCTCCCACCCTAGAAACAAAATGAGGGGACAGGGCTCTGTTTCACTTCTTCATTATCAAAGGTCTGAAGTAAAGAAACTTCAACAAACAGAAGTAACCCAATCTGTGTGTTTCCCTAGCCCAAACTCCCTCAATTTTTACGGTCTTTTCAAAGTCTAGATCAAGTTTCACTTGAGTTTGCAGGGTGAAGGTTGTTATTTCTGGCTTTCCCCCCCTGCCCCCCACACCAAAGACTCAATTTCTTTGTGTTTTCTTTCTAAAGTGAAGTTTGAAATTATCATGAATATTAAAAAAAAAAAAAAAATCTTTGTTGCACCTCCCAAATCTATAATATTGGGAAAACATGTAAATAGACAGTATCAAAAAATGTCTAGCAAAGCACAGAGGCCACTGGAAGAAATATTCTTCCTTTTAATTAAGTACTGCCTAAGAATTCCCAATGTACACGACATAAAATACATACCATATATCGTATAAATACAGTATATTAACTATATTAGTATTACGTTATTGTGGTTAACCATACTGATCTCATAGTCATTTTTCTAATTGAGAGAGGTAGCAATTTCTTTTTGCATTTCTACCTTCTAAAAAAAAAGTACTTTCTCTCTCAAGTTAACACATCATAATAACATACTATATTCTTCTTCAAGCAAAGGATAAGCCCAGTAAGCTCAAGTACATCTTCTAACACTCGTAAAACTTTGAGGGAGCGGTTCTTCCCCAGTCAAAGTCAAATCCTGCAATGCTTCCACCATCATTCATCAGCCAAGATTTTAACATTCAAGGTTTTGAGCTAACTGGCAGCAGGCAAAAAGATCCACCATCACCCAAGGGGGGCTTTTTTCTGGCTGTTGTTTAGAAGCATCAAATCGCCAATCTAACTGCTGAAGTACCTTTGAGAATAGCTTTTGAAGGATGAGTTTGAAATGAGGACAGAAGTAGCAGCCCCTAGCTTCCACCTCACTGAGTAAACGGCATGCTAGCAGAGTAAGGAAAGCTGGTATAGAAGCATAAGGGCCACCAACACAAGGGAAGAGGCCCCAAATCACGTGGACTGTTACAAAAAGGGAGCTTTTCACATGCGCAAGACAAGTGAATCTACACTTGTAACATGCTAAGACACACTCAGTCATTAAGCATGCATTAAACCAAGCATTCACAGAGTAGTAAGTGACAGAATAAAGAATGACTATGCAACCTCAGCTGGGCCCACTAAATACGCATTAAGATACCATCTATAATTAACGACGTGATCATATGCGGATCCTCCTGCAGAAACCGCAATTAATTCAATGCAAACATAGTGTCTGCTCAGAGAATGATTCAGATTTCAAGTGAATGAGACTCTTGTTTCTAGGACCTGGCCAACTTCAAAGAACTGCTACAATATAAATATTTAATAATAATAAAAGCATGCAACGCTTTGCCAAGCACAGATGTTAGAGACTACAAATCTTGGCATTTGGTGGCACCTAGTAATCCACTGGCTGAGTCACTAATGTGACTGATGGCCTCAAGATGTTCAGAAACTATTGGCCCCTCCAAGAATTAAGACCTGTGAATTGTATCTCATTTTTTGTATAAGTACTTTTCCCTACACAACCAGTCAATGTTGGGTATTATGCTTAAAGGTTCAAAAATGGTGTGTGGCTCTGCTGCTTGCGAAACGTCTTTACCTGGAAGAAATTGATGCAACTGGCCTGTTTCTGTACTATAGACTATCAAACCAAAATACGCCCAATTTTGGAAATGATGTTTTGGTTGATACAAGCATAACTAAAAGATAAACTCCCCTTGTAAAAGATCTTTTTCACTAACCTGGCCCTGAGGAGCCTCAGGTCTTGTTTTGACTAACAGCTAGTTCCTAAACTACGTTGCCTATAGATAGCCTCAGTTTTCCATTCATCCTATATTTCCTTAAGAACCCCTACCTGGATACCATCTGGCTTTTTAAAAAGCTAAGAGACTTTCCAAAGAAGAATTAGCCTAAGCACAAGTAGCAGAAAGGAAGCCTCTTCCTTCTTGATAGTCTACTTTCTGACAAGCTCAGACCAAAAAAAATCTGGTCAGAACCGGTGGCTTCCATGAAGCATCTGTACAGCATCTTTAAAACTGGCTTAGTCTACTTTCTGACAAGCTCAGACCAAAAAAAATCTGGTCAGAACCGGTGGCTTCCATGAAGCATCTGTACAGCATCTTTAAAACTGGCTTAGTCTACTTTCTGACAAGCTCAGACCAAAAAAAATCTGGTCAGAACCGGTGGCTTCCATGAAGCATCTGTACAGCATCTTTAAAACTGGCTTAGTCTACTTTCTGACAAGCTCAGACCAAAAAAAATCTGGTCAGAACCGGTGGCTTCCATGAAGCATCTGTACAGCATCTTTAAAACTGGCTTAGTCTACTTTCTGACAAGCTCAGACCAAAAAAAATCTGGTCAGAACCGGTGGCTTCCATGAAGCATCTGTACAGCATCTTTAAAACTGGCTTAGTCTACTTTCTGACAAGCTCAGACCAAAAAAAATCTGGTCAGAACCGGTGGCTTCCATGAAGCATCTGTACAGCATCTTTAAAACTGGCTTAGTCTACTTTCTGACAAGCTCAGACCAAAAAAAATCTGGTCAGAACCGGTGGCTTCCATGAAGCATCTGTACAGCATCTTTAAAACTGGCTTAGTCTACTTTCTGACAAGCTCAGACCAAAAAAAATCTGGTCAGAACCGGTGGCTTCCATGAAGCATCTGTACAGCATCTTTAAAACTGGCTTAGTCTACTTTCTGACAAGCTCAGACCAAAAAAAATCTGGTCAGAACCGGTGGCTTCCATGAAGCATCTGTACAGCATCTTTAAAACTGGCCATCCCCTTCCAGGTGAGATTCCTGACCATACCAGGCTCCCTAATGCTATAGCAAGGCATGCATCAGACCCACATTTCCCACAGAAAACACTTCTCAAGTACTTCTGGCAGATTTTCTTTCCAAAGTGAACAAATCTGGTTTCCTTCCATTTCTATGAACTCAAAGAGAACCAGTGAACAGAATCATTACATTGCTGTAACCCCAACAGAATGTATTATACCTGCCCTGGACATCTACAGGGTAGAGGACACTAAAATAGTAATAAATTACAAAAATTAAAGATGTAAAGGCAAATGGAGACATTACTATTTATTCACGTCAAACATTTTCCTTTGTATAATTTCATTTAAAATGCAAGTCAGAGCATTTCAGTTTTATTGCAGATCTGTCTTTGTAGAAAGTGTTAGTCCTCCAGGTCATTAGTTTAAATTATATCAACTAACACAGCCGGGAACAGATTTTGAACAAATGAAAGATTAAGGGAAAAAAGAGAGAAAACTAATTGTTGCCCCAAGTGCTTCAAGTTGCAGAAAACCCTCACATGCTGTCAATTAAGTGAACCCTATAAAGTTATCATCTGTGGCAAAATTCCACTGGAACGATTATATGGCAACAACAGAGGTAATTACATGATTTATGCCAATAAAGTCATCAGTGCAGAACATATTACCCATTTCAACTCTGAGCTTAACTTATTTTAACCAGAAAGTGCTTCTGCAATGGCACTATCTTAATCAAGAGTTGCATAAAGCATTTTTAACCACCAAGTTCCACTAAATTTACAGTCTGTACTTACAAAACCATATTTGGCACCCTGACTATACATGGTGAACTTGTGGAACAGCAACAAATTCCTCTAGGCTGTCACTCATTTTTCCTTCAAAATCTTTTTAGTATAGTTTTCACTGACTCCCTTTCTATTGAAAAAAAAATCGTAATAATTCAGGCTGAAAGGGAACTCTGCAGGTCATCAGGTTCATTCTCCATCCTCAAAGCAGGGCCTCCTTTACTTCCACAGAAGAAACACACACACAAACAACAACAACAAAAAGCACAAACAAAAAAAAAAGACCCATCCTAAACCCAACAAAGGAAAATTACAGTTAAAGAGAAATAATGTGATTTCACCTATGTACAATATTTGCTCTCTTTGCACCTTAACCTAACCTCACAGTATTTATTTTAATCATGCTGATTTTCTTACAAATCTTTCCAGAAGCTAATTTTATGGCTGATGCACATTTAGGGTGCTATATAAATATCTTTTTTTTAAAGTAGTCAACAAAATCTTTCTTTCATCAAAAATAATACATTTTTTATCATGGGGAGGTTTTAATAAAAAAAATTACGGGTTTCGAAGTCCTCCAGCAAGTAAAAACTTCACTTGGCCTCATACTAAAGTAAAAGAAGGAAACGGCCATATCTCAAAGAGCTGTAATTGAAGTAGATAAGTCAGCAAAGAAGAGAAAAGGGCTATAACAGAGGCTTGAGGGGAAGGAACACTCAACCGGACTTGCTAAAAGCAACCAAGAAAAGAAGACTGAACACAGAAGGAGAAATCAGAATAGCAAGAGTGAAGCGGTGGTTTAGACACAGCACAAGTTAGTATCCAAAGCTGGTATGCCAAAAGTATGTGGACATTCAATGGGGGTGTAATGTCAAATCAGGCATTACAACATACGCAAAGTAGTCTGGAAAAACCAAAAATCAGACTACTTAAACTTTAAAACCATTTTTCCTGTCCAGCACCAAGATGGTCTTTCAAAGGTCACTTACCCGCTTCACAACTTTGAACTAATCTCTTTGCTTTGACTTCTACATGTATAAATTGAAGATAACGTATCATCTCATTCCACAGTGTTGTAAGGGTACATATGCTATTGTCTCTAAACCACAAGGATGTCCCAATCCAGAAAATTCTATAAAAAAATTGGTAACTGTGCAACCAGCATCAGCTCCAGACAGCATGCAACAATGCCGCATTAAATGAGACCAGAAAGAAACCTTGACCAGCTGTTCATGCAGTAAATGCCAATCTCCCTGCACACTGAATGAGATATAGCGCCTTTGGGGTGGGGGGAATATCAATATTCCTTCTTTCTCATATGTGTTCTTCTATATTAGCTTTTTGCCAGACTACTATAGTTGAGTTTATGTACCCAGCTGCTTCTACAAAAGAAGCTCCTACTCGGACACTTTCTCATTTCCTGCAAACAGGAATTCCCAACACACTTACGAGGCTTTTATTTCATTATGGAAGCTCCCAAGCTGCTCAGCAAGACTAAACTCAAAACTTTAATGTTACACCCTGTAAGCACAATGAAACTTTCTAAACATTAAGAATTGGTTTTATATTAACTTGACACATTGGACAAAGGATGCATCCTCACGTCATTCAAAGCCACTAGATTGCTTCAGTGCCTTTTTTAGTAGTAGGGGCAGAAGGTTTTTAGTAGTCTTTTTGCTCCCAATACCAAAATTTCCACAAGGCTGTTGACCTCAGAAAGAGTCGCTAGTGACCCCTAGTGTTAAGAAGTTCAGTCTAAATTTGAGCGATTTATGGCAAAGAGGATGAGTATCACCCATCACCAATTTGTTGTTCTGACATAGCAAATGGTCAATGCCTTGTGTTGAGGTTCTTCCCACTCCAGTTTATGAACAGAAATAGTAGCATCCATTTTTAAAGAAACAAGTGGAAAGGAAATATAAATGTACAAGCATCCCCCTAAATTGCAGATTGATATTCCACTTGCTTTCAAATGTTTAATACATTTTTCCTAATTTGGAAGATTAACAGCAGGATATCTAGAGCAGACTGACAGTCATGGCTTCAGGTGGACATTTATAGCCTCTTGGTTAGTCATTAATGACAGTGAACCACAATCCAAGCCGGCCAGCAAAGCCTAGTGTAAGGCAAGCAGTTGTATTTGCCAGGTTGCTGCAGGACTTGGCTGTCCCAGGTAGAAGTGTACAGTCCAGTGAGCCAGCTGCCCAGGTGACATAAAAGTTGCTTACAACAGAAATCTGTAACTACAGAAACAAAGAGCCCTACTGTTCTACTTACAATTTTGAGTCCAGGTTCAGGAGAAAGCCCAGCTTGTCATACTCTGGAAAACAAAAGCAAGGGACACAGTATCATAAAAATTGCAAGTGTCTCCTATGCAAAAGGCACCAAAACCAAAAAGCAGCAAGACCTTATGGAAGGGCAATAATTATTTCTAATTCAAAATAGCTATATCATAATTTCCATTCACTTACAGGTGTTATCACAGATTACTGTTACTTCAAGGTATTCCCAAATTAACATTTCTGAATCTCCAGGAAATACTAAAGCAAGAGAATGTGTGGGTAATAATTAATTCAGAAATCACAACAACTAACCAAGATATCTGTAGTCATAAAAACAAAGCACTACTGAAACCACACATGCAGTGATATACAAAGCTTTCCTGCTTGCAGTAGAAATCATTTTGCCAGCAATTTGCATTACAAACACTCCTCCTAGGTCCTGACGTGGTAGAGTTTTAAATTTTTCTTGATTCCTTGTCTATTTCAACCCACAAATTCATAATCAAGCAGCCTGTCTTCAAGAGGAAGCCACTCAGGGTGGCAAAAGTGCTTCAAGTGCAGGTGAAGTTGTTCAATAGGAAGCTGCAAAGTTACAGTTCATGCCACAAATGGGGAACAGCTACAGAAACAAAGTTATCTCTCAGAACATCTGTAACTTCTATAAGCTTTGCATTCAGCATCTTTGAATACATCATGATCTTGTAAATCAAGTATTTGATACAAAAAATAAAACTATTAGAATTCACATGAGATACACAAGACAAAGTAAAAGGTGTAGTGTCCTCCTTGTGTTAGGTTAAGCTCAGGGGTCTCATCTCACTGACAACCACTGGGTCTCGCTACCATACAAAAAAAAAAACAACACAGAGAAGTAAAAGATAATCACAGAATCATAGAATAGTTTGGGTTGGAAGGAACCTTTAAAGGTCACCTAGTCCAACCCCCCTGCAGTGAGCTGGGACTTCCTCAACTCGATCACGCTGCTCAGAGCCCAGTCCAACCTGGCCTTGAGCGTTTCCAGGGACGGGGCATCTACGACCTCTCTGGGAAACCTGTGCCCCTGTTTCACCACCCTCATTGCAAAAAATTTCTTCCTTATAACTAGTCTTAATCTACCCTCTTTTAGTTTAAAACCATTGCCCCTTGTCCTATCACAACAGGTCCTGCTAAAAAGTTTGTCCCCAAAACAAAAACCCTCCAGAGCTTGATGGCCAGAATATATTAAAAGAAACAACATGAAAAAACAACTCATAGCCTTTTAGAAAAAGAGCTCAGTGGAAGCAGAGACGTTTGCTTTCCTTATGAAACACCACCAGAATTTCTGCTGGAATGGTTTACCTAACAAGGTGACAAGCTTCTCATGCTATCACTTACTGGCAGAACAGGAAAGTCTTAACATGAATCTAAGAGAAAATGATTGCACCAGATAGGTCAGTGTAAACTGTGCCATTGATTTCAATCCCATTAAGATTTAACTCCTGAGCAAAGGGAAGAATATATGTTTGACATAGCTTAGGTAATATAAGTTGCAGAACACGTGTGCACTTGATATTGGCACATACTATCTGTTCTCTGCCAGCATCCGCGTGCCACCCACCATCCGTGTTGTACTTCATGTTAGAAATGCAACTGTGCATCTCTCCTCCACCTTCTAGTTACTGACCGTTGTGTTTCCCCCATACGCTGATTTTCTCATGACTTCCAGTTTATTCCTCCTACAAGAAATTATTTCCTGTCCAACCCTACCTCCTCCACAAGTAGGATTGTGCACAGGAAGGTATCCATTCTGAGGAAAAAACCCATGGCTTCGATTTTTATTAACCGCTCCTCCTTCCAAAAACAACATCCATATTGAGAAAACAGCAACAGATTTTTTTTTTAAATTATTATTCTTTTTTTAAAAAAACAACTACAGCCACTGACCAACCTGTCATCAATCTTATCCCATTCAAGCTAACATTCCCTTCTTCCCAACAGGAAATACAAGAAGGGGAAATGCAGTAAGAGATACATCACCTCATAACTACAGCAACATCCTGGGCTTTCTAGTAACTCAGCACTTTATGAGCTTCGCAACCAAAGCACCAGAAAGCACATGCATACTAAACGCTAAGTGCCACAGATGACATATCTCCATTGCAATGTTTGTAAGATTACCTTCCGTTTGTCATACGCACTTCTCCTCCCTTAGGTCTAAAGTGGTTACTTTTGATGTTCACTGATGATTACTAACAGAGGTACAAAGTAATCTTGTAAAATTATATATATGTCAACTATCTTGCAACAGGCACTTTCCAAAAAATGTATGAAGTATAACAAAACAAAACAATTCTTGTTTCGAACTAGGAGCACAGATGTGTTCTTGATTTTCAGTAGGGTGTAAATTATCCTTTCAGGCTGTAACATCAAACCAGAAGCATCTATGCTCCTTCGTCTCGCTGGCTGGTGAAATGTGCGAACTACTGCAGGCAGAGAAATGCTGCCCTCACCACAGGCCATCTCACACTCACTGGGACTTCTGGAAGTCATAGCGTTACTATTGGCTTGGAAATTAATCTCTGTCACATGCTGCTCCCCCAAGAAAGACAGTAGGAGCCTCTAAACTACAGATTCAAAGTTTGCTTCCTTTTTAGCAAAAAACAGAGTATTCTGATGTCATTTAGCTGTATCACTATGAATACAGGGGCCAAAAGTCACTGAGACACACAACGGTGCAGCCCACATGCTGGCTGCAAGCAGTCTGGATTCACAAAAGACAGATAAAACCCCAAATACCTGGAGAAAACCAGGCACACATAGCCCAGCTGCAGGAAAAGGCAATCCTTCTCTAGAGTTACGTATTTAATTTAAAACAAAATAAAACACAGACCCACTAAATTGAAGACAAGTACAACTGAATCTAAAATACAATACGGTCAGAGTGTGATGATTACAGGAGATGGACTGAGCTGATCACACAGCCAACTGCTAGAGAAAGGGGCTATTCCACTCCTACCCTTCCCTCCCTTGAAAATACTGGGTGCAAGAACGCACCTTGGCACTCATGTAACCTCTTTGTGCCCTAACCTACAGATTGCTTTCCCTTCCCATCACCTTAGTTTAAAGCCTTGCTCACCAAGTTAACGAGCTGATACACAAAAACATTTCCCTCTTTTTCATGCACTAGGATAAAGAAGTGCTAGAATATTAGAGAAAACGGAACAAAACAGCTAGAGAGACAGGTAGAACTACTCCAGCATCTTCACCAAGAACTAGCCTGGACCATCTGGCCATGTTAACTGTGGTTTGATGTTGGCCTCTGTCAACATCATGATGATGACCCCTTGTTACGGGGTTTCTGCACTGAAGCACATTGCAGAGCTACCAACGAGTGTGGTACTGGAGAACTCGCTTCAGATCTAACCAGGTTGGTAGGTCTGATCCAGCTCAGGCCATGTCCTACCCACCAATCTCCAGACAAGGCATTTATACAGCTCTGTGGAATAGCTCCCCACCCCCCCACCCCTTCTTTTAAGCCAAAAATGAGTAAAGGTAATAGAGAACTAACTTTATATCCACTAGAACATCATCATGGAAGAATCTGAACAAGGCTTTATATCCTCAGCCTCTAAGAGATTGAAAGGCCCATGAGGGATAAAAGCAACAGTATTAACAGAGAGCAAGGCAAGCTAAGGACCACACACTCACTTGAGCTGGGAAGCTACAGACCCCAGCTGACAATGCAGTACAGACGCGCAGAAATGAATGAACATAAGAACGAAGTTTCATCATGCCCCATAAGAACACGATGTCTTCTTAGGTCAGAAATAAAATGCACTTCTACTTTTCCAGGAAGATCGGAATAGAACAAGTATCTAATAACTGACAACAATTTCATAATAAAGCATGTAATTAGGATTGTATGAACAGAAGTACAGCCAAGCACAGCAATTTCTATAAATGGTGCAAATCCGGTGCCAAATTCAATGCTGGCATCAGCATGGAAATCTGTCCCAAGTATCCAACAGAAATCCAGCTACCAAACAGCAAGTGAGAAATGAATTTTCTAATTTCTGTAAACTCCATACAGACCACCCAAAAAGCCATAAAGCACAGTGTACAGTATCTATCAAGTTTTCAAATTGCATTTTGCATCTGTAGCCAATATAGCTATACACAAGCAAATGCGCAAAATTTTCCCCTTATGCTACTAATCAGAAATCAACAATCCAGGAATTAACTTGGCCCACTGATTTTATCCTTCCAAACTACCCCTAAGTGATTTACCCCTAAATGACTTGAGTACTATTCCTTCAGCATCTAGCTACTTCGAAGCACAGTACAAATAACTTTGCCCACAGAAACAGAAAATTAATTTAAACTTTTCAAAAAGATGTAGCTCCAGTTCCGTGTTTAACTAGTAATTGCAACTACAGAAGGGAAGGCAGAACATTCAATTTTAGCTATTTTATTCAAAACGTTTGCGTTTGTCAAAGAAATCGGTATGACACTCCGGAGATAGAAGTCCTATAAAGAAGAGCTCAGACCACCCTGATACATTTCATCCTGTCCAGTGCAGTTTGCTCTCTGCGGAGCTGAGGCTGCAACTGAGCTAAGCCTTGGTCACTGTCCACATGCAGGTTCTACATCTGTGGCAAAAGGCCAGTTAAAATTACTTACCCTGCACAGAAAAAGGTCAAACACTTCACGTTCACCTTAGACTAAGAAAACACACATAGACACTTACAAAAGTTCAGCTGATGTAAAGCAATTCTGATAGAACTCAAGAGACAAGAAAGTATTAATGAAAAAAAAGTCATACGCAATGGATCAACTGAAAAGAACAAGAGAAAGGTTTTCTTACAGGGTTAAAAAAACAGCACTCAGGATTACTGAGCAACAATGAAAGTACTGGAAAACAAGGACTTAATACCCCGTCCTTTCATTAGGATTTTCAACTTTAACCTCTTCAGTGACAGAATTTACTGATGAAAGCATTCTTTTCTGAGGCTATTTAAATAACTGCAAAAAAATAAGATTGTAAAGCCAAGTTCAGAAGGGGTAGAGCTGAGGCCACCTGGGCTCCGTAACCCTGTCCCTGGATAGACTGCATGCCCATCTCCTGAAGTCTATGTTTTAGTTTCTTCCTTGTCCCCATTTACTCTTTCGCATAGAAGTTTAACAGCCTTTTTCTCCAGGTTATCCAAGTAACACCAGGGAGAACCCTGAGTGTAAGGCAAGATAAAGCCCAGTCCTTAGTGCCTTTCCTTGCTCTGTAAAAACACACAGGAGCGGAACTGACATCTGTAAAGACAACTGCTTGCAGCCCAGTGCTAGAAGCATGCCTCACCAAACCAGGTCTGCATATATCTCTCTGCCCATTTCACATTTCAACCACGTGTGTAAAAAAAAAAAAAGATTCTTCAAGAACTTCTAATGTAGCTTCATGTAGGCTTCCTTTTTTTCTGGGGAGCAAAAGAAATTCCTTGTCAATACTACTCCTTCTACCTGAAATATCTGGTCTAGAGAACCAGGACCAAAGCAAGAACAATTTGCTAACTGCTAGTACAGTATTTTCTCATGAGCTGGGTTTTTTTTTTTTTGCTATTGTATTCTTAGAAAAGACTAACTTAAATACTTCAGAAAATGTAATAACTTTGAAACGTGCTCCTCCTTCCCCTGTCCCTAGAATATTTCAGCCAAAATAGATAAAATTGTGCAATATTTTAAGCAGCAAAAAAAGGAGAATCATAGAGCAATTCTGAACATTGGCAGAAAAACTTCGAATTTCACTTATATTTAAAACGATCATAGACTGTGCAAACCGACCTAAAGACACCAATCCTGTTGCACCAAGCTCGATGTTCATTTTGCAGATACTGTGCCTGATGAAAACAGCCATATTTGCTGGAAATAGATAACGCCAAGCATTATCAGCACAACTGAAATACAAACCTGTGAGTTCAAAGCAGGGAAGGGGGAAATCTGCCTCCACTCACAAACCTCTGCATGCCCAGTGACATCTAAAATCATGAGGATACTACTTATTGTTTCAGATTTAGCAGCAAAAGGAAGTCGTTTCCAGCTCTACACCTTCAAGGTCTTTCTTTTTGCGTTCCTGTAATTCTGATTGGGGCCCCTAAAGACATCTGGCCCAGCTTTACAGCCTGAGGAAAGCAATACACCAGAGGGGTCTCCTTCGTTAGACACTGCAGCTACATTACTCATCCTCCCAGGGCACAGAAAGAACAAGTAAGCAGTCACTTGCTGATAGGGTTGTACGTGTCATCCATCAAGAAGGTCTTTTGCCTGCTTCTCTTACCTCTAAAATAGGTATAGTAAACAAACAAAAAAAAAAGATGCCATTCTAGCATCTTACATTTTAAAAGGCTCGGGTTACCTTAACATGGACTATGTAATTCCTTACAAACTTTTTACTAATAAAACTATAGCAACCTCCAATGTATAAAAGCAACTGAGTGCTTTAAGCTGAATTTATGAAAGACTCCAATAGGAAGATGAAAAATTTCCTCCTATGAACTGCATATGCCCTTTTTTCTTTTCCCATGGAGTCATCTGTTTAAAAGCAGACTGCAACCTTTGCTAAATAAACAGTTGTTTCATTTACTACCACATATCCACTTGGCTAATGGAGTTAATGCTGCCCTAACTGAATCTTCCGACATATTCTTTATTTTAGAAATTGTATCGTATTTCCTAATAAAAGTCAAGAACAATATTAACAAAACAGTAATCTATATTGGCTTTTAGTGAGTTAAAAGATGTACTGACTTGATGCAGAGAGACGCTATGCGATAGAGAAAAATCCCATTAAAATACTTCTATTTCAAGGTATTCTTTAAGCCACTTCTTGGCATTTGCACCTCAGCCCATTCACAGCTGTATTTTCAATTGGAGGAATAAAGAGTTAATAGGAAGACAGATGATGACACTGAACACGCTAGCAAAGTCACGTAAGGACTATGCAACCGATATATGACAGTCACTGGCAAAGATTCAAGCAGCTCCCACAGCCTATGGCTCAAAGAAATAAAGAATTAAGTAGAACTTCATTAATCAAAAATGAAAAGGGAAAAGCATTTTTGCAGAACAAAGCCACCAAAATCAGCAGAAAAAATACATAATCTTTCCCATTTATTTTCTACTTTACAGGAACGCAGAAAAATGCAGGATAAGTCCACCTCCTCCTTTCCCATCACCATCACACAGCATTATGATAGATTGTCAGAAATGCGATTTGGGGGGAAAAAAAAACCGAACACAAAAACCCCTACACACTAGAACCACATCAGCTCCAAACATAAATTAAAATTGTTTTCCTCAAACCAAGAACATCTACCAGAGCCTCACAAATGCTATTAATTAACATCACATGGAAATTAATTACCACTAACCTAGAAATTTGAGAAAGATCAGAGCTTGTAATTGTAGCCCTCTAAACTACCATATTCTCATTGAGAAAGCCAAACAGCAAGTGATCTTCTGCAAGTCACCAATGTTCTTTTCTCATGCTAGGAACCTGTCACTATTCTACCAATTTGGTACCTGACAATTTCAGTTGTATTCCTATTCCTGGCCTCCATCCATACCACTTCCATCCAAAATGTCAGAAACTAGTCACCAAATTCACTCAAGTTGTATTTAGGAGGACAGACAGAGGGTTCTTCTTATCCTTCACAAAATGGTTATCCTAGCATCTTGAGCAGCTGAATGAAAAAGAGAAAGTTTCCTTCATAGTTCTCACAGCTTCTCCCAAAATGGTTAAGGACTTTAGCATAAAGAATTACTAACAGCAAACTCCTAAATAATCATTTAAACTGTAGGATGATTACATGGATGTATGTATCCACTATCCAGGATCCAGGATGATCCACTATCATTGTGAACACAGTATCTGGAATCATGGTCTTGCGTATGGGCTTTCACAAGCATGTGTGCCACAGCAGATAGGCTACCCTAAACCAAACTGTAAAAGCTCCATTTTCTTTGCGTAAGTCAAGCCAAACTTTTCATAACAGTTAAGAATTAAATTGAAAAGAAAAAAGCAACAACAAAAAAGTTAAAATATTCCGAGAGTCTGAGCAAGACCTAGATAACACTTGGTTGCTTGAGAAGATGTGTTAGAACTACGGCATTTTAAGCCGGAAGTGAGAACAACTGCTATACAACCAGTGGCCAGTACTGCAATCAAACATGTCTAACAACAATGTAGGCATACAGCCACAAAGTATTTAGAACCTCAGTATTTCTAGCAAGCACATTAGCAGATGGGAAATTTGGACGTTCAATGCACTCCTATCCTAATGAGGCTCAGAGAAGAAAAATTTAACTTGCTTGCTCTCAGACACAGGAGGTAGAAAAAGTCTTGAACAAAAATAGCAGGGGTATAAATCTGACTTTCAAGGTCCGATGTTTGATTTGCTAGCAACAAATTAAAACAAAGCAACTAGAGAGGGAAGAAAAAAAAAAAGGAGTACTAGCTGTCTATGGCAAGTGAATGCAATCTAGGTCTCCTCAAACATCCTGTGCCCTGCTTAATGTTTCCCAAGCTCAGAGCATGACATCCTCCTTCCAAAACGGTTTCAGCTGAAACACTGGCCTAGACATCACATCAAACATTTATCTTTGCTGCTTAAACTTTATCTTTCAAGGGAAGGGGCAGTCATGAAGTGAATCACAAAAACATCTGGACCTGTGAAGGCTAGACCACAGCATGAACCTCACACAGTTCAGTCTCACTCCAAGCATATTTAAATCTCATGTACTCTAGGCTAATAATCTTCTATGAAGCAGTACTTTAAGGCTCCATAGTGAGATTTTCTGAACACTCAGTTCAGAAAGTTGATCCAGAATAACCTAGAGAGGGCCATTAACCTGAGATGCCCAAGGACAGATTTTCCAGCCTCCCTGAAAGCTCAGACTTGCATGTGGGACGAAGAGTTAAGGGGAAAACCAAGATAAGGACAAACAGTCAATTCAGATAAAACACAGAAGCTACAGCACAACATTGCCCTTAAGATGGCACGATCAACAATTACAAAAAAGCAATTCTAATAAGCTGTTTAATATGCAAATATAAGTCAATGAGTACCAGTTTTAAGCAGCATGAAATCTTAACAGGGAGACTATTATTCACAGTTGTTTAATTCTGACTAATAAAGAAAAAGGTACATGTATTTTTATGTTTCAAAGTTTGTAACTTTAGTCCCTTCTTACCCCAACCTGAAAGATCACCTACTAGGAATGGCTGGGCCTGGAGCTGCCATTGTTTCTTTGGATTCTTTCTGGGATCTGTCTTTTCCTGGGTCGGCAGCAAGGTGAGATGGGATGGACAGCGGAAGCACAATAGCCACAGTTTTTCTCTCTCTCCTTCCTGTTCAACAAGGAAAGCTATCCCTCAGTTGGACAGACATCACACATCTTGACATCTCATTACACAGATCAGTTCAGAGCAAGTTAAAAGTTTGCAGCACAGTGAATGCTAAGTACTAAATATGAAAGCAACAAACACACCACTCTCTTGGACGTTTCTGAGCCTCCCTTCTCAAACACACGAGTTTTCCTCATTTCTTCAATGAAGAAATTCAATCTTGTTGCAGCAGAAGCGTTTACAAAAGATCAAATTTTACTGTCTTACGCCTAACCGATCCAAGCTTGAGTTGCAATATACAAGCAGAACGAAGACCAGTGCTTTTAAAACAGACTCAGTCTGTTGGATTACATTAGCTTGTCTCCAACCCTCCATATTAACAGAACTCCAAATGGCACAGAGTAGTTGAACTATTTTTCATAACTAAGTTTACCACCTTATTGGTAGTATCATAACACAACATTTATGGTTAACTCCATAGATACCCTGCACTGGAAGCTATCCACAGGGTTAACTGTTTTCACATCAGTTAGAGGCCAAAATAGTTTTAAGGGGAAAAAAAAAATCTGTTGTAGGTAGTATTTACAAGTTTTGCTCCAGGACAAATTCTGGCCTTAGCTGTACCAACATCAATCCAGCAGAAGCCCAGTGTAGGCATGCTGATTCAGTGCTCAGCTGTCATCAAAACATTTCCCTGAATTTTACTCACAGATTTCGCATCTCAAACCTATGCAACTTCTCCCCTACTTTTGCAGACTAAAGAAACCATCACCCAATATACAAAGAGGCAGGCAACAGCACACCTCAGTTATGACTGACATTAATTAGTAGAAGAGAGTTAATAGAGGGCCTCTTCTCCCCATAAACACATCAACAACTCTGCACTCAGCACCCTAGAGATACTCCCACACCAGACCATGCACCCACAATAGATTTGTTTCCACACACAAGTTTTAGAGAAGATACAGGAAGAGCAGAAAGCATTTGGGGTGTTGTAAACAAAGCGAGTTACTACCACTAGCTCGGGGGTTAGTAAATCGGAAATCTGTGTTCAAGCTTTGCTATTAGTGTCAGGCAGCAGGCTCTCTTTCAAACTGTGCAGGCAGAAGACAGGTGCTATGTTGGAAGGCAGCATGTTCCCCCTATCAACCTAAGAGGAAAGGCTAGTAAGCAAGATAAAACACAAAACTTCCACTTGGATTATCTTTTTATTTTCTCTAAGTCAGTAAATACCCCCATTTTTTAAGTGTTAAGGAGTTTTAAGAGTAATTCTTAGTGTTTGCCCAGCGACAGGACAAGGGGCAATGGGCACAAACTGGAGCACAGGCAGTTCCGCCTGAACACGAGGAAGAACTTCTTTACACTGAGGGTAACAGAGCCCTGGCACAGGCTGCCCAGGGAGGCTGTGGAGTCTCCTTCTCTGGAGATATTCAAAACCCGCCTGGACGCATTCCTGTGCAACCTGCTCTGGGTTCACCTCCTTTGGCGGGGGGGTGGACCGGATGGGCTCCAGAGGGCCCCTTCCAACCCCTACCATTCTG
>VZSC01009406.1:161156-173479 GCA_013398225.1 Steatornis caripensis
GGGGGGGTGGACCGGATGGGCTCCAGAGGGCCCCTTCCAACCCCTACCATTCTGGGATTCTGTTTTCCTTGCATTTCATGTATCATTACACATACACTGTAAACTGAATTTCATCAAGTATCGTGCTCACTACCATATGCCTTGGCTACAGCTCACGTATTACACATAGCCAAATGGACAGTTACTGCTTTTACGAAGTGCCCCCAACATAAACGAATTTTGGATTTCCGGTTCAGTTTAATTGAAGGTCGTGCTCAGGTTCCAAAGGAAATTAGACTGGGCAGGATTTGCCCTGGGGTTCGATAATGCTGGTCAATCTCCATCCAAAAAAAAAAGTTTCCAGCTCTATTTGTTTAGCTATGACTCTTTTGCATTCGCCTCCTGGAAGCATTCCTGATGGCTTTCCCCAAATAACTCAACTGTTTGTTTAGCTGAGAAACTCTCCTAGTAGCATGGAATAGTTTTTCTTCAACTGACGGGTGACCTCATCTTAATGCCTTTCACACGAGAAAAGAAGCACAAACAGCATCACTAACACATGTAACGTGTCCAGGTCACCTGCCTTGCTGGGTAATGGAAAGGGTCCCACCTGTTAATCCTTGTGTCGCACTAAGACCCTTAATACTTCCACCACACTTAGAAAAGGACCTATTTACCCACATTGGCTAGATGGTTGATTCCCACAAGAGTCTACCTTGGTGACCTGCCTCCCAACATGGCTACCACGTCCAATTAAATAGAAGCCTTGTCATGAGGTGGGAGATAGAGAAGAAGGCAATGTTGTACCTGAGCCTATTGTATGTCCAACGGAGTCAAAGGAAAGAACCACTGAATCTGTAACACAAGAGTACAAGTTCATTTTCCCCTTTTTCTTAGCACCGTTTCTTGCTGTAACATTTTGTTGTTATTTTGCTTAAATAACTCCTTATGCTCCATTCTGCCAGGAAGCATAACAGCTTCTTCACCACTCAGGCAAAACAACAGACATCTAGCAAAGGCAGAACGCTGGAGTATTCAACAAATCACAATATCATTACCCAATGAAGTAGCTACAATTTATTGAAAATAATTTAACTTCATGCCTAATAAGCTTGGTCAACCTTACCAAAACTTAATCATAACGCTTTTGATTGCTAGACTGAAGAGCTTTTTCTTGTCAACTTTATTAGCAATATTTTGTTCCCACTTAGGGGACTTGCCTGTTCTTCCCCAACCTGTTCTTCCCCAACCCTGTTGGCTAAGTCAAGTATTTTGTGCTCCTTGCAGTTCTCACCATGTTTTCCACATCTTTACTCACGCCAATGAGTACTCACTCCTCAGCTGAATGCATTTCAATTTATCAATACCCTTTACTTTTGTATTGTATGCAGCATGTATGCCAAGTATCAAGAAAAAAACCACCTCTCGACTTGATACTCTTATTTTGCTGTCTGGGGATCACAACAGTGCTTTTATCCATGACCGCAATGACAACTCTTGTTCACCAGTTAAAGCCCAATACTTCCAGTCGCCGTTTCATACGTTGGTGCACAGTTGCTTCAATTGTGGTTTACAGGTCCTAGTTTTTATACATGTAAGTCGACATTTTGGCCACTTATTGCCTGCCTGCACTTAGCTCACCCCATGATCCAGACCCTTTTATTAGTCATTCATTTTCCTCACATACCACTAGACTCAGTCTAGAACTTGTTTGCAAAATTTACCAGTAATAATTTGATATTCTGTTCCAAGTAGAGCTGCAATATGGTATGTGCTCAATGGTGGTTGTACAAGGCTGTCCAGCTTTATTCTTAAGACAAACCAACATTGATTTTGGTAGTAAGCCTCATGGTTTGCCATCTATTTTGATGCCAATCCGAACTAGAAGCAGAAAGTCTACTGACTCCACGAGCCGAATTTGGCCCANAATGGTGGTGGTACAAGGCTGTCCAGCTTTATTCTTAAGACAAACCAACATTGATTTTGGTAGTAAGCCTCATGGTTTGCCATCTATTTTGATGCCAATCCGAACTAGAAGCAGAAAGTCTACTGACTCCACGAGCCGAATTTGGCCCAGAACTTAAAGACAGCTTGTCAATAGTAAAACACAGCAAAGAACAAACCACCACAATAGGATTAATAATTTAATGGAACGTGAAGCTTTAAACTGACACAGCAATAGCAGCCCTGCCTTTCAGTTCTTCAGCTAAATGAATAGACTAAATCCCTTACAGTTTCTCTTTGTAACTCAGGCCTCAGATGTGATCAACTGATCACACATCCTTTGCAGCACTACAGCAGCTGCCTCAGTGCATGCCCTTAGCACAAGGCAAAAAAGCCCAAGCACGATCACATTTAGCATGCTGAAACGAGGCAAAGCTCCTGCTGCATCACCTTACATTTGGGCAGGCTACAGTCACAGACATCGACAGCTACCACGTTTCCACCGACAATAACTTGACAAAGGACTCACCCTTGGCTTTGCTATGCTGTATATCATCCTCATGTCTATTTTCCAATTCTTACAAATCCAATAAGAAAGTGATAATTTTAAAAGTAAACATAGTAAAACTGTTCATTTAACTGGATTTAAAACAATTTCTAAAAAGCAGGTCTGTGCTGTCCCAGATCCAACACTATGGTAGTAGCATTAAAAAAAAAAAAGAAATATATTACTAGTCTCAAAACTTATTACAATAAAAATAAAAATCCATCTGGACTTAACAACTGTATTTCCACATTTGGGAATAAAATTCAGACATCTTTATATCATTCTAAATAGCAAGGGGTTTAATTCATTTTAACTGCGTTAAATTCATCTGCCATCGATTAATTGTGAAGTATCTCTGTGGGGTTCTACTTTTAAAAAATTGTTGAGATTTTTATCAACATAAAGTATTGCTTTGTAGTTAATGCCAATTTTAAATGTTGTTCATTTTCCTGCAATATATTATGCATTCAAACACTGTGCATGAAATATTAGGACTTATCTAAGAATGGCTGAAAAGCATTGCAAGCACCAAATTAATACCATTATTGCAGCCCACAAAAATAGTATAATGTTTCATTCCCTTAACTGAGAACATTCTCTTCCTCCTATAAACAAAAAAAGCTTACAAGCAGAGTAAGCATGTGAGCTCCCTTTTCCAATCCAGTCCTCCATGTGACTATTAGTTTCACAGTTTCAACATCAAATTCACTGTGAATAACCTGTATTACAGTCAATTCTCCCTCCGTCCCTGCAAGTAATTTCATAAACCACGGATCTTTATTAAAACACTGTGTTTATTTGTGGCATTAACACTTCAAAAGGGAAGAAGCTATAAACTTGAAAAAGGCTGAGAAGATAATTTTGTGTCACCTTTCTTCCACCCAGACAGGTATTCACATTCAGCCAAATGCAGAGCTACAGGTTATTTTTGTTGGAAGTTGACGTAGATTAAGCATTTTTCTGAGGCACGCCAGATTTATTTGCAAATATACCAAGTCCTGTTTCCACAAACATAAGAAGACAAGTTTCTTCGCTTCTAGCTTCAAATCTCTTCCAGTCATGGCTCCATTCAAAATCCTCCTGGCTTTCTAGACTATTTTTTCCAGAGACAAAGTGGCTGCTCAGTCTGTGCCCAGTGCTTTCCTCCAAGCCCTTGAATCTGCTCTATCTTTCAAAGGCAATTTTCAAAGCCTCTGTCTTTCAAAACTTAGTAAGACACAATGTAAAACACACCCACTTACATGTACCCTTGCCTTCGGTGCCAAGAAGTGTTTATGTCTGAAGGAGCCGTCCCTAACCTTTCAGCTACCTACTTCCATGAAGCAGCTTAAACGTTTTTTTCTCCTGCATTCTTAACTGAAAAGCAGCCTTTATGCCCAAATCATGAAATCTGACACCCAATAACTTGCCAATATGCACAGCTTAATGCTGCACACACCACAATGCCAGCCTTTTACATCTGTTTTCATGTTAGTTACAATCTTTTTTCAGTGGCTACAACAGTTTTAAAAAGAAGAAAAAAACCAAAACCCTAAGATACATCAAAATCCAAATGCAATTCTGAATCTGATCCAATCCATCAGAAGCAGCGAAGACAGCAGAAACACTCGCTTATTTAGAATGCACTCAGTGCCAGGAATAACAACGTCGGAGACCTCACCAGCCAGACTGCCAAGTTGCTTTGGGTCACTTTGTGTCAACTTTGGGTCAAAGTTGTGCTGGGACCTATGCTCTGGGTCACCTTCCCCTCCCATCCACCATCCAGCTAGAGCATCAAAAACTGGACCACCACATGAATCTGCTCCATCATCCCCAAAAAACCAGTGCTGTGCTGGGCTACCTGAATGTGCTCCACCGCAGCCCTTTTGGAATGTGGGAGAGTGCTGTATGAGACCCCTCTTCCAAGAGAGCTCACTGCTATAGAACAAACACAAGGATCCCATTCGGAGCTCCAAGACAGGCTATGCAGAGAGACCCAGTGTTGCTCTGGGAACAAATTTAAACTCTGTTCCAACAACGCTCCATACCAGACAAAGAACTGAACTTGCCTTTGAAGGAACGCAACTGAATTTGCACAGTTCTGTCCTGAAGTAAAAAAAAAAATCCTGCAAATCTGAGGTGGCTACATTTGTTGCTGCACTTCACCACAGTCCAGCTAAGCCACCCAGGTATGAGGATTGATTGTATTTCAAGGCAAGGGATGCACTTCAGGTGTCACTGACCCCCTGTATCTCTTCACATGCACACGCTCCTTTCCACTCCAGTGTCCCCCATCTTAAGTGTCCTGCAAATCTTTCCTCCCTTTTGATTTAATGGTGAGCTTTCTCAGGGCCTGGATTACTGTACCACACACCCGTATCCCCAACACAGGCAAATTAAATTACTCATCTTCCTGCTGTATTGGGTCTGGCTGAGATGGAGTTAATTTTTCCCACAGCTGCCCTCATAGTGCTGTGCTTTGTATTGGTAGCCAGAAAGGTGTCCATAACACACCACCATTTTGGCTACTGCTGAGCAGTGTCTCTCCAACACTCCCCCCTCACCAGAAGGCTGGGCTTGGGCAAGATCTTGGGAGAGGACATAGCCAGGACAGCTGACTCGAACTGACCAGATGGATATTCCATACCATATAAAGTCTGCTCAGCAATAAAAGCTAAGCGAAAGGAGGAGAAGGGGACATTTGTTATTACATTTGTCTTCTGGAGCAACTGCTACATGTACTGAAGTCCTGCTTCCTGGGAAGTGGCTGGACATCACCTGCTGATGGGAAGTAGAGAATAAATCTTGTTTTCCTTCGGTTCCATATGTGGTCTTTGCTTTATTAAATTTCCTTTATCTTGACCCAAGAGGTTTTTTTCCATCTTACTTTTTCTCCTCCTCCCTGTCGTGCTGAGGAGGGGAGTGATGGAGCAGCTTGGTAGACACATGGTGTCCAGCCAAGGTCAACACACCACAGCTGCATATACTGTGCACCTTAGGCCTAGGCATTTCTGGACATCAGATAACTATTTAACTGCTCTTCCTTAGAGATTGCCATACCTTTTCCACTACTTTAGTCTCTGAACAGAAAATTAAGATTCAGGTCTTCATAAGGGAGGGATGATCCTGACCAACAAACTGCAGATTTGTAGGAGACAGAGAGAAAGAGGGCATGTTGGAAAACATCTTAAGTTTCATACTCCAAGAAAGAGGGATAGACACCATAGAATAAACATTTAATATCATGCATGGGTACTGCACTCAAGAGATGTGTGTAAAGAGATCCTAAAGCCCAGTTGTGTCAGCTCCCTGAGATCATGTAAGAGGAAATACAGGGACCAACTTCTCATGCATATACTGTCCCTGCTTTGATTTCATCATTGATGAAAACGCAATACACAAACTGAAAACAAGGAGTGGCAACACAGAATGAGAACAGCAAATATAATCCACATTTAATTGAGAACTGTATATAACCTGTATGTTAACCTAAGTGCTGTTTCAGAATTTCAGTTAAGACTTTTGCAGTAAGTCCCTCCGAGAAGCCACTAATTTTTTTTTTTCTTTTTACAAATTCTCCCTGAAAAGGACTTGTAGATATTTGTCTCATTCTACTGGAAACCGAAGCAGTTGAACCAATAACTTATTTTTTTTTTTAAAACCAAAACCAGACTTTAGCAATAAACCAACTTCCCCAGGAAAAAAAACAATCAGTAAAAAAAATGATTGCATGCTACTTTGGAAGTGGTCCTGAGAAACCACAAACCATCAGTCCCACAGGGGTTATAAGAGTTTAATAATAAAGGCTTAACACAGCCTCGATACCACATACCATTACAGTAATACGCTCCACAGACCAAGCCAAACAGGGAATACAATAATACATCGCAACATAAGGCTGTAATTTGGCACATCCTCATACAGAGACTCAAGCTCTGAGGTCTGCGTTGCTTTCTTGCATGCACGATCACTGTTAAGTTTCTCATTCCATACTCATTCCAGACACTCTGATGGACTCCTACAGAACTGCAACCTATATTTAATAACATTTAATGTAATTTCTACCTCTGGAGCTTGACCAGAGACCAGATATCCTGCAGAGCTCCATCACCTGGAGTGGGGACAGCAATTGCAGTAACAATTGCAGAATTAAAAGACCGTCCATAAAGAAAAGAGTCTGTCATTTAGCTGTCTCCTTTTTCAGCTGAGTACTGAAAAGGATGAGATCAAACACCCCAATAGCCATCAAAATTTATTTTCTATTTGAGATCAATATTCTGTAACATAACATACAGCAGAGAAGGAACACAATGCACAAAACTCTTCATAACTTACTGACAAAAAGGCCAGATAGAACAAAAACTTATGTTTCATCTAATCAGAAAATGAAGTTCACAAAAGCAGTGCTACTCCCAGAAAACATGTTACTGTTGGGTTTCATTTGGCAAGAAGATCTGTCTCAAAACATCCTCTTGTCCCAAAGAAAAAATATTTGGGAAAAACCCCACTCTTATCATGACTACACAACATTCTGGATAATTCCTATATCCAAGGAATCAAAAGCAACTGAACCATTTCAGTTCTATTTCACAGAGATTTTGCTTAGATGCCTAAAGCATGAACATCGTTCCTCAGATTTGGCAAAGTACAACAACAACTGCCTGCACTATAAATGACTTGACAGCACATCCTACACTTCCTAATGCTTTGTTTTACTCACTGAAGAGAGATTTAGGGAAGGGCCAAGTAATTAATTCAGTCTAATTATAAATGCCATCCTACTAATTTATTAAGTATCCTACTTTTGCATTAATGTTGTGTTCCCCCCACTGCTTGGTTTATTCTGCTTTACTAAGCTCTTTCTTCTATAGCACAACTGATTTTCCTACTTCCCCACCTTCTTCTGAACACAGTGAGATGGCTCTGTGCTAAGATCACCGGTCGCTACAAGAACATCTGTACCATGGCCTCAAGGATGCTCTGAGTTAGTCGTATTCTGTAGCCAAAACTCAAGGCACTAATTATGACATCCCCTATGCACTTCACACAGCATCAGTGAAGGTCAAAGGAAACATACATAAGACCATTCTTACTAGTAATCTCAGCTCCTACATATGTACTCTGTAAAAAACAATCAGTAGTGTTCCCATGCTTAGGCACCACAAGAAGTTACAATCTCAAGTGTATTGTTTGAGCAGTGTTATTCTAACATTTTCAATATCTAAGATGAGGAATACAGAAAGACTACACACACAGAGCACAGGCACGCTTCCTAATCACAGATGTGCAAGCTAACAGCAGTAAATACAGGGACTGCAAGTTTTGGCAAGCAAACCATATGAAGAGTTTCAGTCCAGCACTGTCTGCAACTGATAGGAGACCCAGGTTCAAAGTTCAAATTTATTCCCTTTATGGGAAGGGAAAAGTCACTCAGCAACAGGACACATCTTCAGCAACAGGAAACATCTGATTGTAAAGAACACTTCCAATAAACTCTGGATTTTCTACTTTAATAAATTGTCTTAAAACAAGGCTGCACTACAGTTTCTGTTGCACTAAACTTGAATGCCTGTCCTGTGTGCCACCTGGCTGTATTTGTATCAGTACAGAGATGTGGGAACAGGCTGGTGCTTGTTTCGTGTAACAGACCTATGGGGGAAGACTCACCCTCATTTGAGAATGTGTATCACTGTGAAGTATCGTAAGAATGGAAAAATGTCATTCTGATCTAAATATTAATTCACTTACACACTTCACAAAGTTGAAAAGTTTCTGCATTGTTGCTCTAGCCAGCGTCTCTTTAAATACTCATTTATATAGCACAAACTTTTTAAGCATACAGTACTCAAGTAGGCCACACAGGTTCTCTCTCCATTTCTGTGGCTGACCCAACAACAGACCCTTTTTATTGACAGATGATTTCACAGCCAAGCTTAGAATTGAACCCAAATTCCTTGGCCATCCACTCTGCCCAGATACCAGGTCCCTTTCTTGCTTCAGCCTGGAGACAGCCAGTTTCCTCACCAAGAAACTGGACACAGAGCAACAAGGCTCTCCTACAAGCTCTGCCTAGGGAGCGCAGACACAGCTGGTTCAGAGCTCGTCTCTGCAAACTCATGGTCAAACTAAAGCACAGCCAACATGGGTAACCTTGCTATAGCCTGTGCAACCCTGACAAGTCCATTGACGAAATTAAGTGTTTCTCATCTGTAAAAAAAAACCAATCTGCTTTTTTCCAAAGACTCTTGGAAACAGAAGAGTTAAGAACAGATACAGCTAAGTATTATCAATTGTCTCAATTTCACGTGGCATCAAGATCTACTGGTTACACTGTAAAATGCAAAGTAACTCTCTATCAGCTCTCAATTTCCTGTCATTTAACTGAAACTACAACTCTCTTAGTGATACAGAACTTGAAAGATGTAGTAATATTTCTTTGATGAACTTTTATGAATTTCACGGAACCTAACCAACTCTTACGCTTGCTGTTGCGCACGTCGCTCCTTTTCCGCCAGGACGTTCGTAATGAAGTGGCAAATTAACTAAGCAAGAAACAATGCTCACGTTCCGAACAGATGTATTTTTAAAATGCTCTGAGCATGCCAATTTTCTTTATTCTGCAATGAATGAAACGAACTGAACGAAAAGATGCGAAGTCCTGCGCCAGCTGGCAAATGCTTCAGAAGGATATTACATTGCTATTGTCTTCAGCAGTGCTCAAACAACTGTTTGATAGCAGGAAGGGCTGGTAAGTTTTGCTCATAAGTTCAGTATTTATTTGGATCTACTACATAACTTTGCAGTGCTGCGACCAACGAAACCGTGGGCACAAGGACAACACAGTGCTTCACTCCGAGCACCCAGTATGTGCAGCTCCCCAGTGCCTGTCACAGCTCCCTATTCCAGAGGAAGACCAACAGCATCAGTCTCTCAGGTTGCTTTTTCCAGAAGAGATAGACAAACAGTCCCCAAATGCAAAGGAGAAGGGGAGATCAATGTGCTGGAGAAGTTCAATGAAAATATACTTGGATTTGCGGAACACAACTGTAGAGAAGGTACAGATCTACCATAAAGTCACAAAAACAAACAGGCCAAACTGTACCAATAAAGCTGATATCTAACAGGTTTTTCTTTTGACAGAGAGAAATCCTTTAGTTAACTCCAAGTAGATTCTCAGTATTTTAAGGAGATCAAGTCATCCTAAGCAAAGTGTCATATTTTGGTTTCCATTATTATTGTAGCACCAAGAAGTCAGCCATACGCCCAAATTCCATAGTGGAACATGCAATAGATTACAAAACAGTAAAACTTTTCTAAGCTTATAACCGCGTGCATGACAGAAAATGGATATTGTCAGTTCGGGAATTACATAGGACCAAATGTGAAAACGTGGGTCAGTAAGGTAGTGCCAGCTCAGTACAAGAACATCTTCCTGAGCATCAGTGGTAGTACTAGTCTTTAACCAAAGCAATATGAAGTAAAATTTTATTTTGTTTCTGAATAAAAGATTCATTCTTTCTGTCAAGAAATACAGTATTTGTGCACTCAAATTTAAAGTATTTGCTTTAGGTTCAGAATACATATCTTCTGAATGTGTATCTCCAGCTAATACTTCAAAATCATGAATCCTTTAACACATTTATTTTAAAAGGTCACTACCAGTGTTTTCTAGATAATCTCAGTAACAAAACAACACTTCAGCTGTCTTTGTAATTAACATTAACAGCAAACTTGTACATGGGACATACTAGGGGGCACGGGGAAGTTGTATTTGACTTACCTATGTATGACTGCTGCATATAACTACTAAGAATATTTAGAGGATAGACCAATTTAACCACTGACATGACTTAAGACAGAAAATTACTGAATCAAAGGTAAATCTATTCTATGTGAAATGTGTCTAAATCATTAGTACAGCCACTATTGGCACAAAACAAGAATACTGGACAGGAGAGTTACAGATGACACAATTTTTTAAATTTTTATTTTTAACCTTAACTAAAGTACCTAACAACACTCATTTGGACACAAACCCGTGAGAAATACTCCACTAAGTCATTTGCAAGACTCAAAGTAATATTTTGGTGACATAAAACACATGTAAACAAAAATTACTTGGCCAATGCTCTCTGGCTGCTTTCAATCCCACTTCAAAAGGTGCAAATCATTCTTAAAGTATTTTTTAAATTAATGGTAAGCTAGTAATATTGATTTATTATCTCCCTTGTTAGAAAAATGCAAATAGCATACTCCCTTCAGTTTTCTTGGTTAGTGCTCACGCATGTAATTTTCACATAACTTTTAGAATACCAAACAATTTCCATATCAAAAAACTCTCAAAACATTCAAACATTATTACTCTTTACTACATACTAGCAGCTTGAAACTATGACGAAAGCAAAATACAGTTAAATTTGTCCTTTAAAAAAGGTTCCGTTTGAAACTAAAGAAAAATACACTAAAATTTCTTGATTAGAAGTTTATTGCACAGCACCGGCAAAATGAAAATTAATTCTGTATTTTCATAGAGCAAACAAAATATATATTGCTACTTTAGATATTCTAAAATACAAAGCATTCATAATGAGACATAAGTTACTTTACTCTTGTAGTATTTTTGTTAAATACAGACATGGGCTTTTAACCTTAACAACGCACAGTCTAAGAACTGTATTAGTGACAGTGTCTTAGACTTAAATATACCCACACAACTGTCAGAGCGCTCTGGAAGGCTGCTGCACATTATCTTTGTTATACATAAATAAAGATACCTACACGTAATTAACAGCAATTAGGACAACAACTATTTTAATAGCCTGGTCTTGTTTTTATGCCTACTGGAGCCATTCAACCATTTTTTTCTCCCTCCCCCTGGTATGGAAAAAACTTTTCCTACGTGTTAGCTTTTCCGACCTAGCTCTAGAAACATCTCCTTCCTCAAAAGCAGAAATACAAATATGACCATCAGGAAACTCACATTCTTGAGTTTGTTTGAAAATTATCTACTACTAATGATATTAAGCCAGTGGACAAAAGCCTCCCAAAACCTAAAAGCACACAACATCTGGCCCAGCTGCCAGAATAACAAACAACAGGTTCATACGTACAGCCTTACAGCGACACTTCTCAGCTCTCCTGTGCCTGCCCAGAATACAAACAAATGACAGAAGGGAGTAAGGTACAAGAAACATGTATGAGCACAAAACACCTTCTGAATACAACTGCTTTACAGGCATCTTCTCTAGAGAACAGCAATGTGCTACTTTCTTTTGTATTACAAAGACTCAGACCATTTATTAACATGAAAGGTGATACTGAACAGAAAGTCTGTTGGATCCATTTTTCACTCATGTTTTTTGCAGTTTGGGGCCAGGGGGAAGTTTGGGATTTTTTGTTTCGTTTTTAACAGCATCGCCACAACTGATTCCAGAATCTGAAGAAGTTTCTGGGCCATCAAAAGCTAAAACTCATTAAGTGTCCAGAACACGCACTAAAATTTGGATTTGAGAGGTCCTACACAGTACATAATTTTATAGATAGTAGCTATATACAGAGCAATATTGAGCATATGTTGTTTCAAAGCCAAATGTCTTGAAGAGCAGCTTGTGTGCCTTCGGCTCGTCTTCACCTTCCAGCCACTAACTTGTCTACAAAGGGCATTACGTCTATGCAAGAGCCTTGCACAATTCTAAACCAAACAAACACTGACACATGCAAATTTGAAATAAAGATGTTCCAGAAGGCATCTGTGCATCCTAAAAGGATGCCAAAACCAATTGCTATTCTGTTCCCAGAGTATCTGCTTGACTACAAAAGCTCTTATATTCAGAGGCAAAAACAAACAAAAAGCCCCCCCCCCCAAAAAAAAAAA
>VZSC01009406.1:173632-184782 GCA_013398225.1 Steatornis caripensis
CCCCCCCCCAAAAAAACCCACAGTAACTTTGAACAGTGCACATACAGATTCTCATTTCCTGTTATTCTCTTTTACAGAAGAATTTGATTTGAATAAAAAATTTGCTTCACCAAAACTCAAGGAAAATAACCCAGAGCTGGACTAGATAGTGTCAGTAGCGCCTCATTTCCACGTGCAGAAACTGCAGCACAGGGAAAAAGTTATTCCAATCGCAGCAGCGGAAGTCGATCATCACACCACCCAGTCCCTGCACAAATACAGCTGGAGACCATCTAAAGCAAAAGTGTTCCTCCTATCACTCCATGTACAAAAATACAATGAATCTCTTTAAATTAGCACTTGGCAGAGAAACAAGCCAGTGAGAAAACAGAGTCCAAGGCACCCAGAAGGTTAAATACTGAGAAACATTATTTCCACTCTAGGATCAATGGAATTAAACTTCTGAGCACCTAACTAAATTGTTTCACACAGCAATCAAGCCTTCTTTAAAAAAAATAACTCATGGTGTAGTTTGAAGTCAGCAGTGGCTAAAAGCACAAGGAAGCTGCCACTCCCTCAACAACAAAAAAATTCAGTCTCACCTCCAGTTACAAGAACATTTACTGTCCAAGGATAAAGTGTATCAAAAAGATCCTTGTCTGTCAGAAATGAAGCTGACAACGATACCAAGCTCACACGCAAAACAGAAAGAGGCTGGAAATTACCAGAGAACTGGCATGCAGATAAGCAGCGTGACCAGGCTCACCTGCTATACTGCGTCCGAAAATCATGGGTGACTATTTGGGAAAGACATGAAGTGTCTTGCATGTTTGCAACACGCAAACATGATACATAACATTATCATCAGCAGCAGCTGGAACAAGATTGAAAGAAAGAAACCATTAACTTCAGTAGAAAGGTAATCATTGATGCAACTCTTTTTGTTTGGTCACATGCATTCACACATGTTTTTTCTTCACATCTTTCTAAAACAAAGACGAGAAATTTTAAGCTCCAGATGATGAGATCTGCCACAATGCAACAATGTACTCTGTTCAGTCACCCTCTGAAACACTCATATTAGCTTTGCTCTTTAGAGTGGCCATATAGACTTCCAGAGGACTTTCAGGGCCTCTGGAAAACAAACAAACCAAAATTAAAAAACACCCAACCAACACACAAAACCAGAAAGTAAAAAACACCCCAGATCAATGGACTACTTTAATCAAAACTTCCATGACAAGCGAGCAGCTTGCTTAAGAACAGTGATCTAACATCCAGCAGTACCAGCATCACTGAAACATTAAACGGCTTTGATGAAGTTCATGTGAAACTGCCAACTCTACTTCACCAAAAGCTGGAACTTTAGAAATTGAAAGCTGCCAAGAGCAACTCCCATTCTTAAATTAATTCAATTTCCACAAAGAAAACCCACTGTAATCTCAGAAAGACAAACCTTCCACAGCTCTCCACGACAGACCCCATTCCTTATTAGCATTTCCAGCCACCTGCTGAAGCACGCTCCCAGCCAGGAATTCACAGGCTCACTGGGATTCACAAATTTTAGAGTTTCACCATTTCTGGATTACTCCACTAGCAGAGCTCCTTATAAAAGGCAACAGTCATTTTATTAACCTTACTCTAAAACAGCTGCCGCCTCTAGCACAACTTCATTTGACTGGCAAAAAAACCCAACAGCTTGATGTTGGCAGGTCTGAGATCAATTCAGAAATGGAAAATGGCCTCCTCTTGGTTTGTGACAAGCCATCAACATAGGCAACTTTTTGGCCATACGTTTGACTGTGAAATTGCCTGCACAACAGAACAGATGATACGGAAAGGGAGGAGAGGATTAAGTTAAGGGAAACAGCAACAAGTAGGGCATTCTACAAATAAAGAATATTGCAGAAGCCTGAGACACCAGTTCACAAAACACAAAGGACTGCTCGTCATTCAGAAAAAGCAAACCATGTTTCTAAATGGCTTAAGCTGTTGGTTTTTAAAGTCAGGGTTTGGTAGCAAGGAAAGCAGTTCTTTTGGTTTTATGAGGGTTTTTAAACTTTAATAAAAGAGCATCTTTTTCAGGCAGGATAACCTTGACATTCTTTCTAAACCACGCTAAAACAAACATGCCCACTAATTCTCCCAAACCGAATCAAGTAATGGCAACACCAACCATAATAGATGCTATTCAATGCAATACACAGACCCGAGCATCTCAAGGCCAAGGACTCCATATGGAGAAATATGAGCCAAAAGCAGGATTTAGGGCCAACTTCAAAATTGCACATATGGAAGAGAACTGCAACCACCTTAAGATCCTCACTGCATCCAAGCAGCCAGTTATCACCAGCTCCAGGCCCACAGACACTTGAGAGAAGGAAATGAGATTTATCAGTTGCAGCAGACCACTTTCCCACAGCTGGTTTTAATTAAGCTAATTTGGTGGTAGTGACTAAAGGCAAGCAGCGCCTTCTCAAATCACTTTGCAAGTATTTTTGCCAGCACTACAACCATCTGTGCCGACCAGGAATACTGGATACTAACTAGGATGTTATTCTGCAATTCTGTCTGAGGTACAGCATTTAGGAGTGGCGTACCCACTCCGCTTAAATATCCGCTGGTACAGCCACTGCCTACAGGTAACCGAGTGTGGGGAGAAGGTGCAAAACTTGATGAAACGTACTGGACAAACTCCACTGGGAAAACCACTCCTGAAAAGGCAGCTGGATCACTTGCCAGAATCCCATTATACCTTGGCCATACCCACGCTAGATGAAACTTATTAATGACCACGTGGATACTGAATAGATTTGGGAGCTGTAAGAAACAAAGCAGCCTATATAATTCCTAGGCTAGCTGTGCAGTCGACTTCTCTAGGCCAGTTTTTCTTCTGCGGATACATACAGGATAGGAGAGCTTTACTATGAAGAAATATTTTGGGTTACCCATGATTTCAGGACAATCCAGGGCACGGCTAGACTGTGCAAATTTGAGCCCCATTTCCAGGGACACACAAGGGCACAGAAATTACTACCAAGGGAGTAATTTTAATGACATGCAACTAAGGTAAATCTGTGTCCAGCAATTGGTATCAGAAAGACTAACGGCATCAATACCAGTATTGGTATGTAAGACCGACACACAAAAGGAAATATAAGTTAAGAACATGCCAAAAGAAAACAGCCTTCTGCAGGTACATTTAGCACTTACCCAGATCTGGCCTGTCAGATTCACTCAAGGTATGAATTTCAGAAACAAAAGTCTCTAGTTCAGATTAAAACATGTTACATAGCCAGCTCACCACAAACACAGGCTGAGATACTAACACTACCGATGCTCAACCCAGGAAAGTCATAGAACCAAGCCTCAAGTCACAACCAAGGCAAACGAAACAAGGCAAATCACAGGAACATAAGTCTGGGCTTCAGGACAACAGAATTCAGCCTATTCAGGGACTTGCTTCAGAGAAACCCATATGATATGGTCCTGGAGAGAAGACAGGTGCAGGAGAGTTGGTTGATTTTGAATTGAAGGATGACCTCCTACAAGCTCAAGAATGGTCCAGCCCAATGCCCAGGAAATCAAGCAAAGGCATCAGGAGGCCTGCATGGAAGAACGAGGAGCTTCTGACAAAACTTAAACAGACAAAGAATGCATACAGGAGGTGGGAACGGGGTCAGGTGAGCTAGGACAATTATAGAGACACCACCCTAGTGTGCAAAGACAGGCTTAGGAAGGTCAAAGCCTGCCTGGAGTTGAAAATAGCGAGGGACATGAAGGGCAACTAGAAGCGCTTCTACAAGTAATTTAGCAGCAAAAGGAAGACTGGGGAATATGTGGGCCTCCTGCTGACAAAACACAAGGAAAAGGCCTGGAGAAATGGGCAGACAGATCTCATGAAGTTCAGCAAAGGGAAATGCCAAGTCCTGCTCCTCCGGAGGAATAACTCTATGCTGTACAGTCTGAGTGCCAACCTACCAGGAAAGAGCTCTGCAGAGAGGGACCCGAGAGTCCCGGTAGAGCAGCTGAACCAAGCTAGCATCGCATCCTTGCAGCAAAGGTGACCAACAGCATCTCGGGCTGCAGGAGGCAGAGGGCTGCGAGCAAGGCGAGGGGGGATCCTCGCCCTCGGCTCAGCACTGCGGAGGCACTGCTGGAGGGCTGGCTCCAGCGCTGGGCTCGCACTACAGGACAGACATGCTGGAGCAAGTCCAGCGAACTAAGATGATTAAAAGATTGGAGCATCTGCCATATGAGAGGGCTGAGAGAGCTGGGATTGTTTAGCCTTGAGCAGAGAAGGCTAAGGAGGATCTTAGTAATGTAACCTGATGGGAAGGAATAAAGAAGGCAGAGATGGACTCAGAGGTGTCCAGTGAAAGGGACAAGAGGCAATGGGAACAAATTGAAAAGCATGAAACTATATTTAAACTTAAGAATAAAAAAACCCCCAATTTTGCTATGGTGGTGAAGATTATGTCCAAAGGTGCCTTCTAGTCTCAACCATTTCGTGATTCTGTGAAACACCTTTGTTCTAAATCAGTATTGCTCTCAGCATTTTAGTGCAAGTGCTTCCACTCACATCAGACCAATACAGAATGAATTAAATGCAGAAGAGTCAACTGCAAAAAAGACAAACCTTCCAATCTGTCAGTAATGCTATGCCAGGCAAGAAGTCTTAATGAGTGTCAAAGCGAGAACTGAATTTATCCTGAGTTGAGCACAGACAAATCTAATAACTATAAGGTTAGGGTTCATTTACAAAGAATTTCCTTCCCAGGATAATGAAATGTATTGTTACAGCTACTATTTCAGTCTAGGAGTGAAAATCCAAGAATGATCCTGCTGAGGTCATGGCTATTACCCATAATAAACTGTTCTTTACTACTGGCTCTCACAAGAGGAGCAGCCACTTAAATACAATAGTGTGCAAACTGGAGTGTCCAGGACAGGAATGACCTGAGTTAGCTTGCAGGATCCAGGCAGCTCCTCTGCAGTTGTTCGATATGCTCAACATGACTGAAGTATCCTGTACTGACAGCTTCCCCCATCAAATTTCACCCAGCAAGGAAGATTTCAAGCAGATCGATTATTACCCCATTCTGCCAGTGATTATTTAAACAGTGATGCCACAGAAGGCACAGCTTCACAACGGAGCCCTAAACAGCCCCTGAACCCAATCTCCCATGCCGCTTCCTTTGAGCTGTGACAAGGAAGCGTTGAAAGGTCAAACCAGCAAAATGCCTTTCCCTTCTGGTCTTCTGCTGTTTTAGAGTACGATGGCATTGTTTGCCATACAATCATTTGAACAGAAAAAGCTGGGTCAAGGTAAGCAGTAGAAACAAGAGTTACAGGTGAAGCTCAAAAAAACATGAATTATTTTTCAAAATATGTTTATAACCAGTGCCAGCAGCGTTTCCTGTAGCCAAAGCCCAAAAGCACACCAATACTTTTCTATCCACTCCTATTCCATTGTAGTTTAACCCCTACCAGCCACGTCTTTTCTGTTTTCTGTTCCCAAGTAACACCATCACCAAAACCTACCCTATCATCCAACAAACATGCAAAAGAATGAAGACACATTGGAGAAACAGTTACCAGAGGCTTATGAATAATCTTTTCAAGCCTGTCTGCATGTCTTTCACCAATGAAATCACACTGTAGTGCCAGTAAAATTATCCACATGGACAAACCATAATGGAAGGCAGACACAGCTGAAGAACTTGTGGTTTCAATTGAGTTTGTTACTATATCAACAGTAGCGTATATTCACCTTGTACCTACAAGGGGTCTTTTCTGACATTATGGCTTAAATCAGTTTGTCAAGTGGGAAACTTCACTTGCAAAGCAGCATTTTTTTGCCAGTATAATATCAAATAAACCTATATTAGGATTTCAAACAGCATAAGAATGTTTCATTACAGCTAGAATATGGCAGTGACCAAACTGAAGGTGTCTTGCAGCCATTAGGGCTACCAATTCCAACCCCAAGGTGTACTTACACACTACTTTGGCAGCAAAGCAAAGTTGAGGAAATCCACACCCTGTGTGGCCCAGCACACCACTGCAACTCTCCCGAGCACAGCTGTACCAAGACAACTGCTCACAGGGCGCGGGGAGCTTGTAAACCAGACCACTGAAAAAGCATGGGACAAAACCCACCAAAAATACTCCTTCGAAATGCAACTACAGAGTTACTCACAGCAGATTTGTCACCAAAATCAACATACCATGTAACTATACCCTCAGAAACTTACATTTGGAAAGCTTAGGTCCTTTCCACAGAACTGCAATGATCCCTGGCAAAGCAGTAACATTCCTTAAAAGCAGGTCTTAAATAACTGCACACCTGTCAATATTCAAATAAAACACAACTCTGGTGAACAGTGGCCAGAGACTATGTAAAAATAAGAATGTGGTAAATAAAACTGAGGAGGAGAGAGATTGTTGTAAGGCTGCAACTTTGTCCCCAAACCATTACTGCTCTGTTTTATAATTTATCTCCAGAAGAAAAACTCCCCGGACCAGCATAATCAGCACCTCAATCTACAACAAAGAAGGAACAGTCTTTCACAACACTGAAGGAAAAACAAGCTATATCAGAAGACGCATCTTTGAAGAACTTTTTGTGACGGGAAAATAATGAGAAAACATTCACACTTAATTAGGGGATTGTCCATAAACTACTTAGTAAATCCATAAATGGATGGAATGAAGACGAGGCGGCAACCCAAAGATGACTGTGTAATAACATGTCAACAGTTCCAATTACCAATATACTAAGAGGAAATAAAACCCCAAGCTCTGTGTGAAAAAAACTCATTTTGTATCTTACACCAACAGTACCCTCTACTGTCACAAAGCAGCATAGCATAAGATGAAGCCCAGCCCTGACAATCAGGAATACTCGATGCATCAAGTACACCCACCTAGCTCGATTCATTAACTACCTAGTTTCTTATAAAGATGTTCCAAGTTTGTTGGTTTCTTCCCTCTACAGAGCCAGGTTTTGGGTTGGTTATGATGTTCATCTATTTCTTTTCCCAAGACCTTTTTTTGTGATTGGAAAATGACAGACAGTTTAGCCTTAAAAAATAATTTTACAAATTAAAAAATTTAAAAAAAAAAATAATTCAAGACTATCCTCTAAGGAAGACCAGAGCCAGTCAACACCACAGTAGTATTTTCTGGATCATTTCTGCAAGGCCAAAAGTGGCTTTTAGATTTTAAAATCAACGCATCATCTAACAGCCACACATCATAGAGTAATCCAAGTATTCTATCAGAAGGTTCTTCAAAAAGCAACTTGAAGGATACATCCCACCTGCAAATGGCCCCGGGGTAACAATACAGGCAGACTCCTCTGCTTCTGATATCCTATGACCACGCACCATCCCCGCGCTGGATGAAGGACCATCACATTGCAGACACAGCACAGCAAGCGCAGAAACGGGGAGGTCAAACAGACAGTCCCTTAGCTTCTGCTTGGGATGAAGCTTCCAGGCCCATTCACAGAGGGTCACTGTGAAGCTTCAGCGCAAGCCATGAACTTCAGGAAACACTGCTCTCACAGCATCTAGCTGATGACCTTTATCGGCAGCGAAATTCATAAATTGAGTGTACATACTGCTCTTCTCAGATCATGCGAAGAGCAAGGGGAGGGGGGACAAGCACAAACTATATGAGCACTATAGGGCAAAAAATGCTCCTTAGTTTGATTTGAAGCACAGGCATATTCACAACAGAATGCCTGTATGAACAAGCAGCAAGGAGGAAAAGACATAGAAGAGCAAGGAATGCTCTAACTAGACTACATGGTTAAGATTACTGTCCCAAAACTGAACTGTGAACAAATACACTGAAATATAATTCAGAATTATACACCACCTGTCTTCAGAAAAACATAAAAATAGAAAATCAAAATCCTTCAGTACAGAGAAGAAACAAAGTTGTACAACTTGCCCTATACTGCTTGATTGGGGCAGGTATACACATGACAGAAAATGTCTACTGAGCTTGAAACTGAAAGAAACCCAACAAAAGATGCTGTCCATAATGATATTGCCAACAAGACACTTTCACTCAGTTCAGCATCTTGTTCTGAAGAGACGAGAGACAGTGGTCAATTGCCTTTGACCAAAGGACACAACTTTTAAGATTCAAAGATGGTTTCATGTCTTCCCGGCAGAGCAGACTCAGAACCACATTTTTATACAGTCTATAGCAAGAGCAACAAGACATCCAAGTATACGGCAAGTATACAAATATTTGGATCTTGGCAAGAGAACACAGTACTTCCAAGCGGACATAATGGTGTTATAATGAGTTATACTGAACGGCAAGCTGATCCGAATCAGAACCGCGACACTGAAACCCTAATGTCTTTGTACTGAAAAGCATGAACTAGAGCATAACTGCAAGCCACATTTTTTTACACCACTCATACAGATATAGCCTCTGAAGAAATACACTCTGGAGTACTACATTCTAAGAAACACATGCACAAGTTGTAGAGTCTTCAGAAGTAAGAACGATCAGATTAAAAAAAAAATTTATCCACTAGAAACATTAAAAATCCCAAATCTGAAGAAAATAAGACTGAAAGAAGCCTATAAACTAACCTAAAATATATAAACACATGTTTGGAGGGGGGAAGGTGAGGATCAGAAAAGCTTGTAATTGGCTTGATTGTGGCCAAAGTGATTTAGAGAAGACATCAGGAAAAACTTGTCTACAGGAAAGACTAATTAAGCAGCCAGATAGATTGTCCAAGTTTCCATCACTAGATTTTATAGAGTACTTCTGACATATGTTGGCATAAAATGTTAAAAATATTGTTTCTAGAGGCCTGGAGAAAGACCTCCCGCAGTTCTTTCCAAGGCTATCTTCTACAATTTCCTATGAAGGAACATATTTTGAGTGGCTATTGTTAAAAAACTACAGTTTCTAAAATGAGTAGCAATATTTAAGATCAGATAATCAGGAAAACAAACAGTACTAGTAACAAAGTATATTAATCTACACTAAACACATAATACCATCAGTTTATAAATTAAATATTTACTCAAGTATCTTAGAAAGTAACTAAACAGTCATACAACAGGAAAGGAAACTGCCTTGAAGTTTCAGCTCACTCCCAGTCATTTTTTAATGCCAGTGAGGTAGCTGGACTAAAAGACAGAGTGCCAGGAGTATAAAAATGCAAGATAATGGCACTGAGATACATAACATAAAGATAAAATAAGTGACACTTTAGCAATTAAAAATAAATACTTCTTTTTTTAAAAATAAATTAAATACATATTTTGGAATTTAACACCATCCCTTCCTTACCTACAGCTTCACCATTCAGGACTGCTATTCTTACATTTTTCTGCTGTTAGTGCTTCTTAAAAAAAAAAGTTTTACTCATTTTTAACATCAGGACAGCAACAAGGAGGCTTCTGCCTTATGGCAGAAGACACATTATTTTTCAGTACAGGCCAAGTCCCAAGATGGATACAATCACAGCAATATTTCTCAGTACAGTTGCCCAGCACTCATCTAAAAATTTGAGACACTTTCAAACCTGTCTTTAAGAGAAGCCAAAAGCATTTGCCTTGGAGAAACAACATGAGGAAAAAGAGAAATTAAAAATTATTAATTTGGATTTGCTTCTATTAATTACTAATTTGGATTTGCTCCTATCTTAAAGATGAAACTTCTAATATATGAGCACCTCCACGTGTTTATACTCCTGTCTGAGAGTACAGCAACCAATATGCAATTGCAGGGGATTTATACCCCACACAATAGCATATAACCACATTTCCCCAAACATTTTATTGGGCCAGACAGACATTCCAGAGATGAGCCTTAACACTGTATGGGGTGTAGGAAGGGAACACCCAGCAATCAATGCAAATTGAAGCCTTCTGGAAACATTCATCCCAATAGCTCCCACTGGACATGGACAAAGGAAATACCACAAATAATGTTTTTAATTAAAATGTTTTATAAAGTGTACACTGGCACATGCTAGGAGGAACTGATAAAAGTTACTTTAAGAGAAAATAGCTTAGAAGAGGAATATACTCACCTCTCAACTCTTACTGAAAGGAAAGAGATTATGGTATTTGTCACTGATTATTAGCTTGATGATTTGGAAATTTCACCTTTGAAGGACAGAAGTTGAGCTGCTATGAAAGAGAGGCAACCGCTACTGTTGCTGTAGTCACTACAGACAGAAAGACAGACAATTGGGAGCAATGGCTAAAAGGACTCAAAAGATAGATGAATGGGCAACATACTGGACTAGGGTTGCCATCAGCACACATCTTCCGGCACAACTGAGGGAATACCTCAAGTGCTCCTACACCACAGAGTGTTTTGAATCAATGTAGCAATTCATGGGAGAGATTGAAACAGCTTAGTGTGGATCCCTGACCGAAAAAATAAACTACCTCAAAAACAGTTTGGAAAGTAACATCTGCACTGTCCCGGAAACTGCACAACCAGAAGGACTTGAAGAAAGAAGTCCACAAAGTTGAAACATGACAGAATAAGCAATACAGATGCTCAAAAGGATTAGAAAAAAACAAACACAAGTACACAAGGGAGGCATTAAGGACACTACTCCTTTTGGATGCAACACACTGCAGTCACACAACTCCCCTTGAAACTGGTTGCAAACTCAAATTTGCAGTCCCTTCAGTGAAGATGAAACCTGTGTTCAACACTTCAAGTATCTCCACATTTTTAGTCACGACCCAGACATGCCTATCATTAACAGCTGGCAGCAGTAAATGCAGTTCAAATGCAGCGGTGCTGGCACCCAACTCAGCTATTTTCAGCAGCACCATCTTCTCCAGAGGGAACCAATTACCACGTGCACGGCCTCCCTTGCAACCATCATCTTCACACCAGTCCTTGACATCCGATTACACAGCGGTCTGTAACAGCCATCCTCTCCCAAATAGCTCTTTGTTATTCTGAGCTTACTAAATAGCTGCGTGTCAAGTACTGGGAGCCTAAATTAGTAGTATTGCACAAACACCCACTGCCTTTCCTCACTGACTTTCTCATTGTTGAGGTCTGGAACTTCAAGAAAGCACACTGATTATCTTTGAATACCCCACTTCTCACACTGCCTTCAGGACTTCACTTTCTACCTACAATTACATTTGGGGGGG
>VZSC01009406.1:184909-203031 GCA_013398225.1 Steatornis caripensis
GGAAGAGTAGACATATGGAAAACTTACTCAATGCCCACACCATCCCGTGAGTTCTTCAGGGAAGGGACGGACAATGGCCACACGTTACAGGTTAGGAGTTTCAGACTGGACATTAGTGAAAAATTCTCTACTAGAGCACCATTGAACATGTTGCCTAGAGAGCGTGTCTGTTGCCTGAAGTCTGTTTTTCTACTCATCCCTCTTCTCTATATTCCCTTATCAGTGACTGCTTTTGGACTGAGCCTCTTAAGACGCAAAAGATCTTTGTGGAGGCAACAGCATTACCCATATCTTTATTGTATATTCAATACATTCAATATCGTACATTCAATGTTAAGTTCCCTTTCATTGATCAGGCATTTCTTCAGCAAACTCTGACGCAGGTACCATGCACCTCCTGTGCAACAAATGCATAATATACAGGTGTTTGAAACAGAAAGTGAAATACCCAAAAGTACATGGAATGATTAAACTGATATGAAGCAGGAAAAAAAAAATCAGGGAAAAACCATCCCAACACAAAACTCTCCAAACAACAATAAGCCCTCAGTCTTTAATATATCATGCCTGGTTTCTAGGGAAGGCTACAGACAAATAAGGGATTGTGCAAGTGATAAATACCAGGGAGCTAATACAAGATCCATGAGCAGGGACTGAGGGAAGGAGGCTTGTTTAGCCTGCAGAAGACAAAGCTTTGGGGAGACAAAACAGCTGCCCTCCTGCCCCTGCAGGAACTTTACCAAGAACATAGAGCCTGGTTCCTGAAGTGTCGCATGGTGGGATGATGAGAGGCAATGGTTTGAAACAAGAGAAGTTTGGACTGGATGTAAAGAAAAGTCCATTCACCATCAAGATAGTGAAGCATTGGGAAAGGTTTTAAAGAGCAGATGTGCGGTCTCTGTTCTTGGAGGTTTTCAGAATCTGACTGGATAAAGATCTGTGTGGATAAAGATCCGGTCTGACCTAATAACTGACACTGCTTTGAACAGGAGGCTGGACTAGAGACCTCTTTACGTTCCTTCCAACTGGTGTTATCCTATAATTTTGCAAAGTCTTGCTCTGTTCTTAAAAACGCTGAAGATTTTTGAAAGATATTTTAAACCAGAAAGAACTGGACAGTAAGGGGCACATTAAGACGAATAAATGCAGGTGTATTTACCTCTAGATTCCTATACTTACACACATAATACAAGTTGAAAACTGTTTTATTCCCCACTTTTTACATTACATGTGTGTGCACACAAATGCAAGAGTATACTGCAGTTACGTTTAGTAAAAGAGCTCTTTTTACTACTAAGCTTGCAATGATAATGGCTAAATGGACCCAGAAAAAACATGTGAATATAAACTCAGGTGAGAGAGAAGGGAGAAGGACTCTGTTTTAAACAACAGAATAAAGATGGAGGTGGAGATCCAGAAAAACACTGCCTTCTTAATTTGCTACGAAAGCAAATCAGGAAGGGATTGATTGATTGGTCACTCCAAATTAGCCTTAATTTACTTCTCAGAATCAACCTGAGCCAGAAGACAGAGTATTATTAAGTTTTTTCTGAGCTTCAAAACAATGACATAAGAAACAGAGAAGAGACCAGCATCAACCACAGATTAATTCTGAATATTTCTCAAGCCTAATTCCAAATTTAACCCTTCTTTGCTAGAATAAATCTACTTTCATCTTCAAGCTGATCTCGTATCAATAGTTGCATTGCATGTGAACCTGACAAGTACAAAGGTTAGTTGCTTTCAAAGAAGTAATGTAATACTTGCACTTAATCTTGTAGGTGCTTACAACATAGGAAACATTTGGAAAAGTACAGCAATTTGGAATAGGTTTCCTTAAAGGGTGGATTTGGAACCTAAAATCATCAGATGTCAATACACAGGAATTTCTCTGTTAAGAGCATCCACTAAAAGATCAGAGCACAAATTCACAGGGAAGTAATATGCCTCTATTCAATCACATCTCAGGCATTCTTAAAACAAACACTTCAATCAGAATATAATTATTTTCCTTGTAAGTTCACATACCTTGAAATAAGTTTCACTCTCCTTCGAAATCTGGCTGTCTAAAATCTTGGTTTGTCAGACATACTTAGTTTTTCCAACCTCTATACAGATATTAAATTCTTTTCTGAATCCAGGTAAATTCTTAAGACTCTCATTGTAACTTCTACCCAGAGTTAAACATCCACTACACTATTTTCTTTATTGCTCTTTCAATAAAGAAGAAAATAAAAGAAATACTTTGTCATTCATTTAGGGCAATCTTACCAAACATTTCTAGAAAACCTAAAAACTTCTTAACGCATTTATGTTTTAACTAGGCTTTAGGTGTGCTTTTTCACATAACACCATTAGTTTGGGAAGCTCAATACCATAGGAAGATGGTACCAGAAAGTTATATATAGGTTTGAAAAGTAGTCAGGCAAGTTTATGTCAGAAAATCTTAGCAGGCACTATTACATGAAAAGACAACACATCTATCTGAGGAAATCAAAGGTCACACATTGCAGGAAGATATGAAAATGGGATGGAAGAAACAACAGTAAATGCTAACCACACTGACAGTTTTCTAAGACAGGATGCTACTCAAACCTCTGGTCTGACCACAGTCGTTCTTACATGAGACTGTTACCAGCGACCAAGGGGCAGAACTTACCCATACAGATTTTGCCACAAAGCATGAAAGATACACAACAGATGTGCTTCTTAACACAAACTTGTTTCCCCAAAATTTTATTTTGATTCTCTCTTTAAAGTATGTGAAATTAACAGAAGCTGTTTTAAAAATTATAAACATGTCATCATCACTTGGCAGAGGACTTCAGCATTTTTTGGTCTTCAGTTCCCATATAAATTCTACCTGGTGAAAAGCAATTCAAATTATCAAAGGTGTCTTTCATTCTTTATTCTCTTTTGCTTCGACATCCGCAAGAAGGATCTCAGGATTAGAAGCATCCAGATTTTCACCACAACACCAACCCATGAGATAAGATGACATAGTTAGAACTTTTATTCTTTCTCTTCAACTAGCAAAAGTCCTTTAAATAAAATGAGCTGTTCTGTAAATAATTGAAGTAACAAAGCCTGGTTTCCTAAGAATTTTAGATTTGTCTAGATTTTCTTTCCTCTGCAATAACACAAGCACGGTACTCAAAAACTTACATCCCTGTGTAATGCCTCTCACTCTCCTCAGGTTCTTTGGGCTTATGCATAATATCAACTGTATTAAAAAATAAATCTAGCTATTAGGATAAGGCGGTAAAAGACCTTCTGGATAGGAGAGTCAGGAGGCAAAACCAGAAACTTGTCACAAGATGGGAATTGATCAGTTTATGAAAATAGCTACTGGCAACAGTAGGGGACTGGATATGAACAGCAAGGTTCCTCCAAATTAAGTTACTCTAAAGCCAAAAGCAGGGGTTTTTAGAACATTTTTATACCTTTATCAAAGGTTTTTCTAATGTAGTATTTACTAAAGTTCAACCGGGGGACGGCAGCTGCCACTTTGTAACTGCAAAGGAAAGAAGAATGCTGTGCTTTTTGGTTTGGGTTGCGTTTTTGTTTGTGGGCTGTTTTTTTTTTTAAAAGAATAATTCTTGAGCTTGCCGTAGGTTTCGACGTGGCAGGGCAGAGCTGGTGAGGGGGAAGCCGAAGGCATCTGCTGCCCTCACGCGGTACCCGCGGCAACCGCACGCTTCGGCAAGCGCCAGCCTTTCACGCTCGACCCTGCGCCTGCGTGGCTGCAAGAAGATTTTAGGAAAAATACTGGTTTAAGCATGTCAGCCTGCCTGGTATGGATTAAAAATAACATTTCCTAAAGAACTGGAGAGAGAGGGAAGAGAAGGTCTCTGTATTTTCACACTGTATCAATTTCCTGGGCCAATTCACTACACAAACATAGCATACACACGCATATCTGAAGCCAGGGAGCAGAAGCTGCTTAGCATGGGCTCAGCAGAAACTTTTCCAGTACACTAAGTCCAGAACTCATTTCACATTACCTACCCTATCATGTTACTCAGGCTTTACAAAGATTAAAAAATTTAACGGAAAAAAAAAATTAGACCAGAGAATCAAGCAAAAACCTGAATTCTTCAGGAAAAAAAAGAAAAAAAAACAACACAGTATCCCACGCAACGTCCACTTCTTCAAGCATGAGACACAATGTGCCTTTAAAAAATAAAAATCGTTACTTACAGAAACAGACAAGCATAAAACAAGAAAAAGAGAACTGCTCACCCAGGAAAAGGTAATAGGGATACCATAGCAGACAGGTCCAGGTACCTTACAGAGAGCTCTCAAGCAGAGAGATTTGACATCAAATATCACACATCTACTAAACCCTTTCACACAAGCGTGAACAACTCTTCAAATCCAGTTGGTCCACAACACAAGCAGGAAAGCTGGCTACAAAGTAAATTGTCTTACAGGTTTTGTCTGGCTCTTCCAGACAAACAATGGAAAAACTCAAAATTAATCATACAGGTATCTCAAACATTTTTATAAAAAGGTCCTTGAAGAAAGAAACCATCACAACATTAGTTAACACCGTGAATAAGGACAAGGATAATGAAAGCTACTTATAGGGTAATTCCATTCCTGCAAAGGCACAAACAAATACACAACTGCTGAGCAAGGTATACTTACACTAGCGCAGCATTAGGTCAAAACCACAAATTAATACACAACAGCCAAGAGGGGTCTTTTTTTTTTTTAAACCTTTTGGCCACACTCTTAAGTCTTCAATAAAATCAAAGTAGTCCTAACTTCCTGAAATTAGATTAAAGTCTGCAGAAAAATTTCTTATCTTAGTTCTTTTTTATGCTACAATTACAAAGTTTGCTAGAAATGAGTGAACTTCCCAATACCGAGTTTTTTGTTCCTCACCTAATGGTTCATCTCACTTCTTAATTGCCATTTTCTGAAGCCATACTTACAGTTAGTCACAAGAAGGACTTCTGCATCAAGGCTGTATCAGAAAAGCAGCAAATCACCAGACAACAGTAGATTTCTCTAGTCCTTCATCCATCCATCCTTCAAAGCAGGAAGGATAACTTGCATAGGAGAGTACATCATAAAGAGTATTTAACCCTGGTTTATGAGCTGTTTTTAATTCTTCTTAAAAAAAAGAAAAGTTTTAGTAACTATATCAAGAAACTTAAAGCATTCAAAGGTCAGGAAACACCAGCCTTATGGCAGTCCCTTCATATAATGGCATGGTCTCTATTCATATCAAAGGTCAGGAAACACCAGCCTTATGGCAGTCCCTTCATATAACGGCATGGTCTCTATTCATACAGGCACAAACTATTTCTCAACTGATATAATATGCTGTAACTACAAAACTAACTTTGTGGGCAACAAAATATATAGCAAACGGAAGTTATATTATTATATAGTACTGAAGCTTTCACATTTTTGAAATGTAAATAAAGCCTATTTTTCAGTGCGCAAACTTATCTTTCAAAAATTCAGAAATATTCGAACTACATCTGACGCATCTGGCAAATTTACAAAATTCAATCAGAATTAACATATTTTTTCACTAGAATTCAATTTGCACTCTTTACATTGTATTAACTCAGGCTTCTGCGTCTAATGAAATACTGGCCCCAAACACAAAAGCTCTGAACTCAAATATATAGAAATTAGTGCTATAATGAATCATATCTAAAAATAATAAAAGCCTTTCCAGTCTTCAGATAAGGCACTTCTACACAGAGATTACGGCAACAGTGCTAACAGAAAAAAAGCACTATTACTAATTTCCTAGCAGTATAATGGAGAACTGCCTATGCTGTATTTGGAACCTGATAGAATTGTGCAGGGCAAGTCTCAAAAGGCAGAAAAGTCTTAGCAACTAAATTCACAGTAATTAGATTTCTAATTATACCCAGAGCATTAGTGATTGCTATGGTTAAAACTGCCTGAATTGTTCCATTATTCCCCTCTTTTCAAAAGCTCAGGTTTTCATCCTTTGAGCAGAAATTCTAGAAGCTTAGCCTGTGCCTGAATATAATTTTTTTTAAAAGTTTAAATAGAAAAGAGAGCTCTGTGTTTGAGTATGGAGAGCAAAATTAAATTTTGCCATTATAAAAAACATACTACCTTTAAAAAGAAAAAGGTAGTTGCAGTATTAACGCAGCTGGAAAGCATGAAGTATGGTGCCTTTGATGTGGTGAATCTGAAGGTTGAAAAACCCCAAACCAGCATTCACAACTGTTCAGGTTGTACACTTAGTTCTTGGTGCACTTCCACAGATGCACCTTAGGCAACTTCTAGCAGCAACTTACTCTAGACACATCATACCGTAATTACGGTACCTACATCAAGCCACCAGCACTGTCCATGCAGACCATCACCAGTTTTGATAGTATCAATACAGTACTTTGAACTACTGCTGTGTTTTTACAAATATAGCAGATTACCTCCACCCCAAGCAAGTAACTTCAGCATATCACAGCCCTCCTGAACTACACAGATGTAGAATGCATAATTACAGGAGAGCGAGCCTCACTTGGCCAACCGGACATCACATCAAGAACCTTGAGACCTTTATTCTATTCACAGCTCTGCCCTTAAGCTGCTGTGCGACACAGAATAATTTCACTTTCCTGTGCCTCAGCTTCCTCTGCCTTCCTGAATCAAGTCTATTTAACCTATCACCTTTCATCCTAAGAAATGTGTCTCAGTACATTTTTTTGATTAGGGTCTCTACACACAATCACAGCTGAAAAGCAATACTTGTATAGTATTAAAGCTACCTGAGATCAATTAATTTCTAACAAAGATAAAAAGATGCAATTGCACTTATAAATTATTAACTTTTTCAACATTTATTTAGAGTAAACCTTCATGTAGGAAGCCATCAGCTACTTGCCTGTTGGGAAAATTCAACTTTTATTGATTTCTGTGCCATCTCATTTTCACTACTTCTTTTAAAGCATGCATGCATGCATCTGTGCATAATGTTTTGAACAAAGATACTCCTCAGAATATGCATACTCACTGTAGGTAGAAAAGATACCTGTAAACTTTTCTGTAGCAACAGCGTGTTAACTCTTTTTATTCCAGGAGCTATTAAGGGGCATACTTGCTGCACTGTTGCAGCTCAGATGAACTTCATGTTTAATCAGTGTCCCTAACACTGAAATCCACAGGATAATAGCTGCGAAAAAATGACATGCTGTAACAGTGACTGAGTTAAAGTAGGAGGGATCCTAGCATCAACTGAAAAAAATAAAAGACAAACAACACATATGTTTATAAGCTCTTAAAAATGGAAATAGCTAATTTTAACAGGTTCTGATTTTTCTTTTTTGGAACAGAGCAAGAAATGATAAATTCTGACCCTCGTATATATATATCTATCTTGGTTTGTCTTGGCATTTGGTTATTCAAAATACCAAGAACCGGTTAAGAAACATCCTGTAGTTTCTGGAACTGACTATCCTCACACACTGTTACTTCCTCATGAAAGCAATGCATAAAGAGCAATATAATCGTGTGGTGCCATGAAGGAGTAATCACTTGAAATCAGCTCTCTCAGGTTCAAACACCTATTCAGGATATGCACACACAGTACAAATTACTTTTTGCTTGATGCCTGGGTGCACAATTACATTCCTTCTGAAGTGCAGAAGAGATACATAATTCATACGGAGTTATACCTCACGACCTAATTGTACTTGTCCTTGCAAGTCATACCCAGGCTTGGCTGTTTTATTGCCTCAGCCTGACACTGTGATGTAAACCCAGACTGCAATGAGAAAAAAAATGGGATGTTACAGTGACAAGAGCACCAAAAAGCTTGGCAAAATACAATATAGGAAAAACCTCCTCTGCAAAGCATCCCTAAGCCTGACAGCCACAGTCAGAATCAGTATTAAGGACACGGTTAGAACATCACAGCAGCAACAGCTGTTCAACTTGAGACAAATCACATATTACCTCCTTTGTGCCAGAAGTTACTGCCCTAACAACATCAGCAGAACTGACATGAAGCAGAAATGAAATGGGCATGAAGGTGCCCAAAGCCAGCCTGCCTGTATTAAAGTCAACGGAGAAAGTCCGTGTGATCTATCCTATCAAACAAGTGATAGGGTGGGGCTTCCATTAAGACCGGTAATATCTTAAAGCACAATTAGCCATTGCTGCAATGGCTACAGGTCAGAGGCAGGCACTTTGCGCACCAAGGGGATGTACAGTGAGAAGACAGAGGGAAGGCAGAGAACCACTCGCCAATGCGGGTGAGACAGTCCTCACAGGGAGGTATTGTTTCCAGCTGAACTCATTGCTAAGGGGTTCACAGTCAGCTGAGATGAATAAGTGTCCTGGTTAAGGCTGGGCTGGCTATTAAACGGATGACAATAAGTCCTTTCACCTCCGAAAGCACTCAGCTGCAGAGCAATTGCTAAGAGAGGTAAAGTGCTTTCACTGCATTGTACCTTCCAGAATATGGAAAGCTGCTGACTTTGACCTCTGAAAAAACTGTATCAGAGGACACAGCTTCGGCTGCATGCAAGACCCTGAGTGGTGTCCCTTACGAACACTATCCCAGTCTGCCTATCAGAAGTCATAGAAACATACCCTCCCCAAATTGGGGGTGGGGTGGTTGGCGGGGCAGGAGGGGGGCAGGAAGAAAACGCACAGGAGCTGAGCAAGTGAAGCAAGTGAAACACTAAGTCAGGTTACTGTCAAATGAGCAAAACAAATAAAACCACACTCTATTTTAAACTGGTCAAGTTCCTCAATTGCACCCATCAGCTAGCCACACAAATGGAAAGGGGGAATAAACAGGCTTGAACAGAGACTCAAACAGCAACAAGACTGCTGTTGTCAATAGAAGCAAGAGCACCTTACTATTAGGATGCAAAACAAAGGCCCTACACTGTGTGTAGGGGGTTGGAGAAGCATTCTTGCTTTTCTATCTTGCTAAAAAGCCAATACTAGCTCAAAACTTAGACAATAACCCAGGGCTGAAAAAAAGCTAAAATGAAAACAGAATGAAGACAAGTACAGTATTACAGCCACTCCTCAATCCACAAAGTGCTTAGGGTGCTATGCTCTTAATGCCCTTCCCTAACCCTGTCCCTATAGGTTGCAAAAGCCTGAAGAGTGTTCAGGGAGTTTTCCTCCTCTGGAGAAATCCCAAGGACGAGGCAACATTATGCTTGCTCCCTCCCTCAACGGCTCTGTCATGCATCATTTCTCCTTGCCCCAGCAGAGTTTTGTCCCGCACTGTTAACGCTACAGCAGCACTAGAAATTCCTGGAGACAGCAGAGTCCCTAGAACAGGAAGGCTATAAAGTAACATTGGGCATTTCACTAAATACACAGTAACAGGTCAGAAAAAGATGAAGTACTTTCATTCCCCTATTTCTTTGGCCTACCTTGTGAAGCGCTGCCTTCTAAATGACAAAGAGGCACTCATGAATTTTGTTTGTTTGTTTTTAACTCTTTCATAGACCTTAAAAGTTCCGATTCACATTTGCTGAGCAGACAGTCTCTTCTGCCCTGGTGGCAAACAGGCAGCTGCCTCTGGTGGAAAGGACAGGCAGTTCTGTGCAGATGCATCAAACAGCCAGAGCAAGAGGCACCAGCAGGAACGTACACATCTGTCTCCAGCCAACCAAAAAGCGGCTGGCACAATTACAGCTGTGGAAGATACTACCACAACTGAACGTCCTGAGCTGCAGGAGTTTTAGTTCAGCTGTGCTCCTTATTCTGGCAGGTTACCAGGGAGCACAAAGTGACTTGAAGAGCGGTATAAACTTCTGGGCACTAAACCCATTTCCTGTGTTCTGCACAGATAAAAGAATCATCCACCATAGTTAGTGCACTAAATTTTCACTTTCAAGCTACACACAAGTAGAACATTCTAAACCAATGGGAGAATTCTTCAAAAAGTCAAGCTACTTTACCAGACAACCATTGTTTTAACTCTTAGTTTTTACATCTTTGTTTCTCACATTCACTCCTGCCTCGATAACATTAGTTCCTATTTTTAACATTTCAAAAAGCTTCATTGTGACCCTCAAATCCCCAAAGCATCTGAAAACTAGCAAAGAGATTCCTTAAATCTGTAGCTGGATCCATGTTATGAGAACTTTCTAAACATTTGTTCTCAATTTTGCTGCAGTAAGTACAGCACTAACACAGATTACAGAACAGCTGAGTAGATGAAACAAACCTTGAAGTTACTTATAACTCAAGCAGTAGTGAATTCACAATAATCCAAAAATTGTTGCCAGTCTCTTCCTGCAAAGTAAAAAAGCAACTGTTTCAGGAAAGATACACTGCTGCATAATACTGTCCAAAACAGTTTCTTAAAAAAAGCTAATGCCCACAAGGTTGAAGTCTCTTAGGCTTTTCAGCCTGGGCAGCAACAACAGCAATAAAGTTTACCGTAAAGAACACACACATCCCCTGCTAAGGCCATAGATACAGAACAACTAACTGAAAGGGTTACCATCAGCATTTGCTTGCCACCCCTCACAACATTGCAGAATGCCCTGTAATTCCACAGTAAAAAAGGAAACGGTCCCTCATCCACCTAACCATAAATTCAGCCAGTTTAGTTCAAACCACTTTCATCAGATTTATGCTCTCAATGCCAAGTTGAGCCTGCCTCGAGACGTTATTTTTTTTATAGGAGTACTCCTGCATTTCCTGCACCTGGCAAAGGCAAGTAGGACAGCAACTTCCAGAGATGACAGTCTGAACACAAAGCTATTACAGGCCTCTCTCCACAAAGGGGACAAGTTTGTCACCATGGCCTAGTTGCTCACACCCCAACTTTTCATTTGTTTTTCATTAAACAACAGAATGGAAAGAAGTCAGATACCAGTGTCGCCAAGATCTACTCGCTTAATGTAGAACAAATGACAACCCCGGTAACTCAAGATACAGCAGTCGTACCCACATTACATACCATCACACGTACCATAAGGTCACATGAGCAAGAGCACGCATGTTCCAAATCCCTGTAAAAAGATCCATTTCTTCAGTACATTTTTAGTTCCTAATCCAAGAATTGACAAAAATACCATTTCACTTCAAAAGAGAGAAATCAATGTTTATATTAAAGATAAAGGTTTGGTTTCTTTTTATTAATTTAGCCTTTTTTCTGTGAGATTGGTTACCATGGAAATGCAAGCAGACCAAAAACCTGCAACCACAAGTGAGTCAGTTTTGCCTGTTTACATCTCCTCAGTTCCCACAGAAACAGACGGTAAAAAAAAAAAAAAAAAAAAAAAAAGGATAAGGTTCCCAAAATACCTTTAGAAAATCTCTTGCCAGAGCTTTATCTCTTTGCTGCCTTTCCAGAGTTAGAGTTCAAAATAACACTGAGCAACAGATGACAAAGTAGTCATTTGACTTCATGGAAACATCAACAGAAAATACCTGGGGATGTTTCAGAACTCACACTCAAACTGACAAGCTCAAAATCTATAGCTACAAATTGATTTAACTGAGGTTTTGACAAAAGTACCTGAAGTAGAGCATACATTTTTTTAAATTAATTCAATGCTAATGTAGATAGAAATAAATAGAAAACAGGGAAGTAGCATCACACTGTCCTTGTCACAAGTATATTTCAATAGTCTGAGAGGCAAAAAAAAAAAAAAAAAAGGAAAAAAAAGCTGCCTTGGGGGAATGAGTCCAATATTTCCATAGCCAGGACATTTTTTAATTGAATCATTCCTTCCTTACAACACATTCATTTTTAAGTTGCAAAATCAGCTATATACATATCAGGTTAAGTAACAAACATCAGTATTAAATTTTAACATAACTATATTCTGTCCTTCAGAGTTACGGGTAAAAATGCCTCCCTCCAAGCTGATAAAGCAAATCTAAGAGGCACTGTCAGCAAGACTCCATCTCCCAGCATATTTTTCAAGGCTAACGGGGCACCCTCCCATGTGCTGTCTTCTTTACACTGGTACAGATAACATCTTCATTCCTCCCCAGAGCCAAACGCACCAGGGAAAGTGGAAGAGACAGGACAGGGAGTTGTTAGGCTGCAGTGCATGTCTCAGACCTTCAAAACCTGCTCCTATCACTACCATTATACGTAAGAATTCCCTGACAACTCAGTGTGCAGAAACACAACGAACAGAGTTACAATTATGTGCTGCTGCAAGGTCCTTCTAGACTGTATAGGACAGTTAAACCTGATACAAAACTTATTTCCTTGTTTGTCTCCCACATCCATGATTAGTTCTACGTGCTCAGCACACCTCCATGCAACTCAACACTCTGAATCAGAGGGCTGCAGAACCTGTCATTATCACCTGTCTGGGAAGAACATGCAAGGATCGTGTGCATCTCTTCTTACTATTGTCAGAGACTGAAGCTGCATTACAGAAATCACAAAAAGAAAAAAAAAATAAAAGGAAACCTTACCTCTGTCTTAAACACAGCGCATATACTCCCAACGATCGCCAGAACTCAAAGGCCCTCCTGCATGTGGTGTTACACACCACTTTTTTGCACTTGGCTACTGCTCTGAGAATTAGCAATATATTGCCACAGACATGAAACAAGGCTCAAGGAAGAGTAGCCAGCCATGACACTCACTAAAAGGATGAGAGAGGGGTAGCAGTCACTGGAGGTTTGTTTTCAATGGAAGAAGCAGTTGAACTTAATGCAACCGTAATTAGTTCACATTAGCTGAATTCAATCTATTCTTGTCACAGGAAAGATATGCCTTAGAGAACTGATTTGTTCCTATCATCCTTTGTATTTTGGCAAGGTGTAGACTCACGCAGTAAGGAGAACAATCTCTCAGAATTCACTCACATATTTAAAGTTAAACAGGGATGGTAAGAGAAACACTGATGTGTATCAGTCTATTCAGAAGTTTAGCCTCCCTTCTTGGAGGTGTCAGAAGTACAAATAAACAAATTACTTTAACTATTCATTTACTTTAGCAGCTAAATACACAAACATCGAAGTCTCAGCGGGACTGCATTCCTTAAAAGTCACTGTTCAAATTCATCTGTAACAACATACACAGAGGTTTTGGTTGATGAGAAGCTCACCATGAGCTGGCAATGCGTGCTCATGGCCCAGAAGGCCAACTGTATCCTGAGCTGCACCACAAGAAGCGCGGCCAGCGGGTCGAGGGAGGTGATTCTCCCCTTCTACTCCTCTCTCGGGAGACCCCACCTGCAGTACCGATCCAGCTCTGGGGCCCCCAACATAAGAAGGACATGGACTTGCTGGAGCGAGTCCAGAGGAAGGCCGCTGGAGCACCTCTCCTGTAAAGACAGGCTGAGAGTTGGGATTGTTCAGCCTGGAGAAGAGAAGGCTTTGGGGAGACCTTATAGCAGCCTTTCAGTACCTGAAGGTGCTTGATTATCTACAAGCGCCTACAAGAGAGCTGGAGAGGGAGTTTTTACAAGGGCTTGTAGCAATAGGATGAGGGGTAATGGTTTTAAACTGAAAGAGGGTAGATTTAGATCAGATATTAAGAAGAAATCCTTCACGATGAGGATGGTGAGACACTGGAACAGGTTGCCCGGAGAAGCTATGGACGCCCCCTCCCTGGAAGTGTTCAAGGCCAGGCTGGATGGGGCTTTGAGCAACCTGGTCTAGGGGAAGGTGGCCCTGCCCATGGCAGGGGGGTTTGAACGACGTGCTCTTTCAGGTCCCTTCCAACACAAAGCATTCTATGATTCTATGAGTTTCTAAAACATTAAGTGAACAAACCACACAAGCAGCAAGTAAGCAGATCAAGTATTTTTCACCATACTCTATGGCAAACCGTATTAAATACAGGCGTAAAGTTTACTAAAATCAGTCTCTGAAGAGGTTGAAGGGTGTCGCATGTCAGGATCAGCTTAATTTCATACCTCCTCTAGCACAAAGAACAGAACAGAGAAAAGATTAATGTGATGACTGAAGCTAGGGAGTCACTATTACCCAGAATAAAGACACCGGTCACAANGCAGTACCGATCCAGCTCTGGGGCCCCCAACATAAGAAGGACATGGACTTGCTGGAGCGAGTCCAGAGGAAGGCCGCTGGAGCACCTCTCCTGTAAAGACAGGCTGAGAGTTGGGATTGTTCAGCCTGGAGAAGAGAAGGCTTTGGGGAGACCTTATAGCAGCCTTTCAGTACCTGAAGGTGCTTGATTATCTACAAGCGCCTACAAGAGAGCTGGAGAGGGAGTTTTTACAAGGGCTTGTAGCAATAGGATGAGGGGTAATGGTTTTAAACTGAAAGAGGGTAGATTTAGATCAGATATTAAGAAGAAATCCTTCACGATGAGGATGGTGAGACACTGGAACAGGTTGCCCGGAGAAGCTATGGACGCCCCCTCCCTGGAAGTGTTCAAGGCCAGGCTGGATGGGGCTTTGAGCAACCTGGTCTAGGGGAAGGTGGCCCTGCCCATGGCAGGGGGGTTTGAACGACGTGCTCTTTCAGGTCCCTTCCAACACAAAGCATTCTATGATTCTATGAGTTTCTAAAACATTAAGTGAACAAACCACACAAGCAGCAAGTAAGCAGATCAAGTATTTTTCACCATACTCTATGGCAAACCGTATTAAATACAGGCGTAAAGTTTACTAAAATCAGTCTCTGAAGAGGTTGAAGGGTGTCGCATGTCAGGATCAGCTTAATTTCATACCTCCTCTAGCACAAAGAACAGAACAGAGAAAAGATTAATGTGATGACTGAAGCTAGGGAGTCACTATTACCCAGAATAAAGACACCGGTCACAAGAAAATAGAAAATAATTTAATAAGCTGATCATTTATACATAAAACCAATATTCTTAAATTACTAAGCGTGCCAAAATTAACACATCTAACTTAGTTCTGCCTTTGGGTACATCAGCATTATCGTATCAATCTTAAGGAAATTTACAAGGTCACACACTAAATTGTAATTCAGGAAATAAAACCACAAACAGCTACCAAGCACCACCTGTCTTGTGCACTGAACTAAGCAAGGCTCCCCTTCAGAAAACAGACAGTATAATTGCACCATTACACATTGTATCATATTACACATGCTTAAGGAAGCCTAATCAAGGTTAAATGAGCAACTTAAATTCTGTCATTTGTTAACTTCTAACGCTTATTTATAGAAGCTTACCATTAACTCTTCATATCAAGTTTCCCAATACAGGCTTTTAAATTTGTATTTTAAATCTGCCTATGTTCCTCACGTGTAAAATTACATAAAACATTTTTGATACATACAAAATTCTGAACATCAACTGAAAACTCGTAGCACTTAACAGTTTTCAAAAGTAAACACATAAAATTTTGCCCTCTTACCACTAAACAGCTGTTTACACAATATTTCAATGAGCTTCATCTAAGACACAATCCACAAAAGTGTCTAGGGCAAAAGGAACAACAGTACAGCCTATATCAATTGTAATAAAGACCAATAAGCTAAAATCTTAAAACTAGCATCATTGCTTTGTACATCTTGAAAAAGCTTAAGGCAAGCCCCGCAACTTTCAAGAATAAATTAAGAACACATTTTATACACAAGATAGAAAAAAGGAGACACATACTCAAAAAAAAAGTCTGTGACATCACCTCACAGTGCTCCTGTCAGAACATCCTGGGTACCTGTAAACAGCCAGCATGCTCAACAGGAATCACTCTAACCAGACTGCACCTTAAAGTCATCTTTATGGGTGAAAGCATTCCATTTATAGACATCCACAATGTTTTCATACAGATTTGCAACACTGCTCCTCAAGGCACAGTTACCACAACACTCCCCAGGGACTGACAACACATAAAAATAACAAGTGGCACCCAAAACTAAAGGCATAAAATCCAAAGAGGTGAAACCTGAGGAAATCTAGAGCCCACCCCAGCACCTTATATGGCACATAAACACAAAGCTTCTCCTCCACATTTAACAAAGTTCACAGACAAGTTGTGATCTGAAGCAGTTTTTTGCAGACCTTAGGAAGTCCCAACACAATTTCTGGTGGTAAGAAGGAAGCGAAGGACGGCAGGTGATCTGCGTTATGAACAGGTCACCACATGGAAGCAGATAAGGCAAAACTGTTCTTGTAACTACATTCTGTACTTATTTTCAAGCAGGAAGGATTTTTCTATAACTCATCAACAGAAGTGCTAGTTTTCAAAAGCTCACAGGCAAGATTTTTGACTCCCTCTCTGAAGCACAACTTGAAGAAACAATCCCTGCTCAGAAAAACACTATGCATCTCTTCTTGCAAATTCAGTCTTCCAGTACCTGTTCTAGCACGAGACACCTTAGCAGTCCTCCTGTCAAATCACTGCATCAGTGCAAATGTCATATCCAAGTCATCATCTGTCATCATGCAAAACTTCTTAGAGCACGTAACAACAGGTACAGAGCATGAAGAGGCAAAAAAATATTAAGTTTAATAAACGTTGCAGCACAAGCCTCCAGCAGTATGCACAGAAACACAATACAGTAAAGATGGAATTTGACCAATGGCTTTTCATCAGACAGAAAAACAATCCTTCTGGATCAGTGTTTCTCAGTCACTGATCCAGGGAGCAACAGTCGGCTGTGAGACATCTGAAACAGCCTGTGGAACAGCTGCAAAGAAGGCTGGCTTGTGTTTTGGGCAGGAGGGGGAGAAGTGGGAATTGTTTTCTTGTTTTTATATTTTCTAACAAACAATTCTCACATGCAAGCAAGCATTCAACCCAAGTAAAAATAAGAGCAGTAACTGAGAAATCAACCCTCAGCCTAAATTATATCTCATTGCAACTAAAACCTCCTATGGCATTACTGCACAGTACAATCCTCAGATTGTATTCAATGAGGTCAGATGTCTCTTTGGACTTAAAAAGGTTGAGAGACATCCTTTTAGATGACAGATAGTTGGCAGATAATAACATGGAAGATAAATGGAAGATGAGGATTTCTGAAGGACAAAGTAAGACAATGAGATACCAGCATATATGATTATAGAAAGAAATCAAAACCCACCAGAGGAAAAAAACTCATTCGGGATATTTTTAAATGTACAGAAAGATTCAGGGGGAAAAAAAGCCTCAGTACACAAACTCTTTATTTTGACAATTAGGACTCAAACTAACACAGAATATTCTAAGAACTGAAGTCTGTAATACTAGATTTATAGGGTGTGAACCTTTTGTCCCCATAAATAAAAGTAAAGCCATAAAGAGCATTAGGTAATCACAAATTCAACCCCTTAAGTATACTAAAAGCTCCAGCGTTTCACTGGGCTTAATCACATCCCTCTAATACTACCAAATCAGAACACCTCAGTACTATTGCAACTATTTGACAGATATTTTAGCGAGCCCAGAAACAGTGCTGATACTTACTTGAATCCTCCCATCTGAGAAGGTGCAACTTCCAAGCAGAATAGTACAGAAATCCCAGTACCAGAAAGAGGCAGAGGGCTAGCAGCAGGTTACGCATAAACACCAACAGTCCCATCTTCACATTAAATATGCTCTTCTACATGACCTGAGAAAGAAAAACAGGTTGAGGTTGGAGTCACCTTCTTGGGCAGTCATCCTTCCGAAACGTGCAATCCCATACCCACAATAACGCAGAGATCCAAACCGTGTTCTCCACATCAATTACCCAAACCACATCAGTGAAATAAGAACCACCACCCTAAGCAGCTGCCTTTTGTGTGCATGTGTGTGTCACAAGGGTAAATGCCATTCTGGAGAGGCGGTAGGGCTCTGCAACGCTATGACAGGGCAGCAGCCCAACTCCCTGCTTGCGCTTACGCCCCAGCCCACTCCAATCCCTCCCAGGACCGCCGCGGCCGGCGGGGCCTGGCGAGCACCGCGGTCCTGCCGGGCGCAGCAAAGCCCACACGCGCCACAAAGCGACCCCACGGCGCCCAGGGGCTCCCCGGGGGTGTCCCACGGACAGCGGGGCCCGCGGGAGCCCGCCTGCCGGCCGGGGGCGGCGCCGGTCCCTGCTGGAGCCCGCCAGGAGCGCTGGGCACGCCGGGGCGGGGAGACGCGCTGCCCTGAAGCGGGGGACAGCGCCGGGGGAGCGGGGCGCGCCCGGCCCGAGCATGACGGCAGCTCGCCGCCGGCTGACAGCTGCCAAGGGCAGGCTGGAATCTGAACTGGAGGGAGCAGCGGCACCCC
>VZSC01009406.1:203566-245029 GCA_013398225.1 Steatornis caripensis
CGCCGCTGCCCCGCGGTGCTCCCGCTCCCCTCACTGCGCCACTCTGATCCGCCGCTCCCATCGCTGCATTGCACTCCGCCCCACCAGTTCCGGGGGCTGCAGGGCAGCGCTCCCCGCTCCCCCGCCGCTGCCTCGCACTGCTCCTTCAAATCGCAGCAGCGCTTCCCGTCACTCATTGGCACCTCCAAACCTCTCAACGCCTACAGGCCCTCCGCTATGCCATCCCCTCCTCCAGGCACGGCACTGCAGGACCCCTCCAGGCACTGCACCACCTCCCAAGCTCTGCGTTGTCTCGCTGCTCCAGCTGCAGCACTGCACGGCCCTGCCCAGCACAGCCCTGCACGGCGCCTTCCTCCAGCTGAGACACCTCTAAAGCTCGCAGTCGCTGCAGCCACGACGCTGTACCACATCTCCCTCCTATCCAGCTGCTGCATCCCAGCAGTGACACTGCGTGGCCTAGCATCCAGCCCTGCATCTCCCTTCAGTCGCTGCACTGCCCAGCCTCCAAGCACTGCTCCGAACGGCCTCTAATCCCCACGCTGCTCCGCCCAGCCCAGCCTACAGCTCCTACACAGGACAGCCCGACTCCGTCTTGCTTCCAGTGACTGCACCACACTGCACCTAGCCATGCCGCACCGTCCTGTTTAGCACCCAGTTACTGCCCCGTGTCACCGCCTTCACACTGTCCTCCAACTTCTGCAGATCCTCACACCACTGCATCCCCTACAAGGTCCTGCCCAGCCACTGCGTCACCTCCCTGGGCTTCCCCGTGTTGCACAGCATCCACCACTGGACCACACCAGGCTGCGCTCCCACGGCACAGCGCAGCTCACACCTCACAGCCGGTGCTGCACAGCCAGCACCACTTCCACACAGTTCCCATTACATTACTGTGTCCACCTTCTCACTGCACAGCTGCCCGGTGAGCACTGCACCTAATGCTTGTTAGGCACAGTGCAAATGAAAAACACGAGCATAAGGCAGGACACGGAGGAAATGATAAAAAGGGAAATTATGAGGCACAGAGGGGAAAAGTCTGAAAGGAAAGAAAGCGTAAGGAATAGACCTGCATCTTTAGGACAGTAAAGCAGCTCAGCAATTTCCTGTTTCCACGCTCCATGAGTCACTGATAACACAAGGAAAACAAAAAGCTGCGTGAGCTTAAGGGAAACTAAGTAGGATCATGTCCAGTGTGGCGGCAGTTCCCGCTGCAGGCGAGCCCAGGTGCCAACGCCGACTGGCAGACACTGCCTCAGACACACAGGGCCTGCTGAGCACTGCCTGAGCCCGCGGCTCAGCATNTCCTGTTTCCACACTCCATGAGTCACTGATAACACAAGGAAAACAAAAAGCTGCGTGAGCTTAAGGGAAACTAAGTAGGATCATGTCCAGTGTGGCGGCAGTTCCCGCTGCAGGCGAGCCCAGGTGCCAACGCCGACTGGCAGACACTGCCTCAGACACACAGGGCCTGCTGAGCACTGCCTGAGCCCGCGGCTCAGCATTCAGCGAGAGGCAGAGCCCACATAGCCCTGCTTTCGCAGCCAGAAACCCCACTTTATGTTCAGCATGAGTGAAGTCAGCACAAGCTGGCTGCACGTGCTGCACCCACGCAGCTCGCAGATCCACCATGCTCCTCCAAGGAGACACGTGCCACACTGGCATCTAGTTGGGATTTTTTTATTCCAATAACAACTTCTATACACAGCACAGGAATCAAACAGACTCGTGCCAACACCCAGGTATCACTGGCACCAATATCCTCCCAAGGAGGTGCATGGAGAGGGGCCAAGACCACATCCACGCAGCCCCATCCATCTGCAGGTCTGCCCCCTCCACTGCTGCCCACACTGACCTCCAGCTCCCTGGGGCTGACCCACTGGGGACGCTGGTCACTCTCACTCCACTGAGGCAGCTCCCTTCCCTCCAGCTTCACAGCAAGCTTGGGGCCGGGGCAGGGCTGGGCAGCCTCCTGCACTGCACCGGACCCTGCTCAGCCACCGGGCTTGTTTCCTCCAATAACCCCACCAACTCCTGCGCCATGTCACACCTGGCTGGAGCTTTGCTTTACAAACTCTTGCTTTATGCCTCCTCCTCTCTTCACCTCTTCGTCCTTCTGGCTGCGTAAGCCAGGTCTCTTCTCCCTGCCTCGATCCCCCATGCCCCAGTGACACAGAGCTGCCTCCGATGCCTGCCACCGCTGTGTCACCTCTACTCTGACCATCCTCAAACCTCATCTAAACCACCCCAACTCTACTGCTTGTGTGCTTGGAGTTTAAACCTCAGGGTTCACAGGCACAGCAGGTGATCTGATTTTGATGATAAGCGGCGACCTACAGCGCAAAGCCAGATAACGACAAGGCTGGGGCTTGTTCCTGAGCCTGCGTTTGTCACTTGGGAAACTCTACTCCCCTGTTATCAGGTGTCAGCGTGCTGGAAAGAGCCCAGGATGAAGTCATGCTTCTTGCCAGGCTGGAAAAAACTCAGGAGGCGAGTGCTGTGCATCTATGGAAATCAGGTACCAGCACCAGCAGCTGTCTAACGGCCACAATATGATTTGAGGCGATGATTAGTGGAGTGATTTGGTTTGAGTAGCAGGGCTTTAGTCTGAACATGTTCCTACTTAGCTTACACGTTTCATTCGCAGGCAGATGTCAAGCTGGATGTTGCTAGGAGATCGACAGCAGGGGAATAATTAAGTCTGATTAAATCCTATCATATTGCTGTGTTGCTTTCCAGAATGCTCTGGAGCTTTTCAAAGCCAAAATGACCAAATGAAACGGCGAGAGCTGCAGCCCATCCTGCTCAACAAAAGCCCACTTGCAGCCAACCCACTGAGCCTTGGGGCAGTGCCCCTGCCCATGTGCCTGCAGAGCACTTCCCACAGCAATGCTGGCCACGAGCTGGAAAAAGAAGGCTTTGGCAGAGGTCATGGCTGGCGCCTGCGTTAGTGGGTAACTCAGGACAGTCAGGATGGTTGGTGCCTACAGCAGGCGGTGAGGGGTCCTGCACCCCATGTCCCCGCATCAACCCTGTGTGCTGCTTGGGGCACTCACATTGGACTACGCATAACCCGGTGCATATAGCACGCAAGGGTCAAAGCTGTGTAAGGGGCCAGGCACTGGTTCAGCCACTCATGTCCCTGGCAGAGCTTGGACACGTCGGGGTGACCATCAGCAAAGCTTCCTCCTCCCCTTTTTGTGGAAGGAGCGTGCCTGGGGATGCCAAAATTGTTCTGCAAATGCACTTCAGGCGTGGTGCTGAGCACCACAGGGCGTTCCCACTGAAATGGTGCCTGCTTGATTTTTTCTTTCATGGTGGTTCAACCGCACATTATACGGGGTGACACGTAAAGGTAAATAACAGCTACAGGTTCTTTTCCCATCAGTAAACAAAGTTATGCTGTGACTATCTGCATCGGTTGCCAAACACACACACACGTCAGCCTCTGGGCTCCCTCCGTAGTGAGACTGCTAATCTCGTTTTGACTCTCTGCCCTATAAAGATTCTCATTCTAATACTCACACTGTAATCCTTCCCCTCAAATTACATGTCATCAAATCAGACCTGATACTAATTAACAACGTATTTTATTATTAATTAAATACCACTAAATACCACAGCAAAGATATCTTTCCAGTAAAGGCTAGATAGAGATTACCTCTGCTGATGTACAGGCTCAGGGAATGCAATCTGGGCTGTAACACACTCGTATTTTGTCTTTATCTCTCTGGCCAAACTTGTTTCATCTCACACACTCATTACTAAGCACAGGATCCGAGGTCTGAGCTCTGAGTGTGATCAGTCTATGGACGGCACTTTCAATTTCCGGTGCTCTGGCTACTCTAAGAACAGAAATGCTGAAAAGCATTGTCAGCAGTTGCAAACAAAACAAGCTAAAACAAGCTGAACTTGGCTGAAAAATTCTGCCACTCTCCAGATGTTTTCAACAGCAAAGAGCCACACTTACTGCTGCGGGCGCAGGTAAACACCCGGAGCCTGCCCGAACGGCTCCCTGAGCACGCTGCCTGACCAGACCACGTTTCCCAGGGTCTTCCTCAACTGAAATGGTCCAATGGTCTTGCCTGCCATGTGGCTGTATGGGTGGGAGCAGCCGGCCAGCTTGCCACTCAGCAGTTCATCTCCTTGCATTAATTCCAACACGCTATGTTTGGTTCACACATATTTTCCGATAAAGGAGGTAGGCTCGATTTGAAGACAAGATTGGAGACTCCCACCTTTCTGGGTGTGTTTCAGGAGCCCCTCACCCTCACGTTCAGAAGAGCAGCCTGCATCCCTGAGTCTGGCTTCAGCTTGCAGACATACCATTTTGTTCTGCCTTCTGCTTGATTAAAGAGCCTTTCAGAGCCTGGCATTTTCTCTTTGTGACACTACACATATGCTGCAAGCAAACCCCCTCTCATCCATCTTTCTGATAAGCTAAATATACCGAGTCACTTAATTCTCTTACTGCCAGGCTTTTCCTCCCACCCTCAAGCCATTTTTTGTGTTTCTGCTCTACATGGCCTCTCTGATTTTCCTGGATCCTTTTCAAGTTGTAGAATCCCACAATGATCCTCCCTAATGCTTTGACACGAGGATTAAATCTGCATTTTCCTATTCTCTGTCTCAAAGGGCTGTGTTGGTCCTTTCTGCCGTAGCATCAGATGAAGCATTCAGGCAGGATTCCTCCAAATGTTTTCCAGACCCACAGCTGGCAGGTTAGAGCTGCCGGGGCTGGACAGCACAATGTCTCAGCTGCACATCCAGGACACTGATGCATGGAGTTGGATGGTGGGGGACACCTCCATTCCCACACCCTTCCCTCACCCGTGCCCTGTGCCGGGATCACAGATGTTGTGGCTGCCTCTCCAGCAGCGTCCCAGAGAGGTCGGCAATGGTGGGCTTGCGCCTACAGTGAGCACAACATGGGTGCCATGCCCGCAGGCCCTTGAGGGGCTGAGAGGTGGCCTGCAGGCAGAGTCTGGTGGGATTTCCCTCTGGCCAGCAGTTGTTTTACCAGGGCAGCCAGCACCTCCTTTCCCCAGCACATTGCTGCAGGTGCACGTCACCCTTGTGGGCCCAGATGCAGACCCCACCGCAGGGGAAAGAGCTGCCACATTTGGGAGTGCTTAGGAAGCTGAGCCTGGCAGGCAGGAGCAAGGTTTGCTGAATGCTGGTGAGTTCTCCGGGAGCAGACGTCCCAGCTCTCAGTAGGTGACTGTGCTGTGAAATAGAGGAGAGCTCGGAACCGGGTAGTGCCTGCCAGCTGGTTTGGATGTGATATCAGGGAAATATTTTGCAATGACTCTTAACATTTTACCCAACCTGCTCTCAGTGGCAGCAGTCACTGAGGAATCTGATGCACTACCTAGTTACTGGGCTGCACACTGTGAAAACAGCCTCTCCAAAATAATAAATGGTAGAGTTTCCATCTTAATTCTGCCCCTTAAGGAAACCAGCTCAAATGGTCTTTGTGTATTTGCCATTCAAAGGGTTTTCTTTCTCCCCAGCAGCCCCCTCAATGAAGGGTATTTGAGACCTGGGAGTGAAATGGGGACCCTTTCCCAGCCCACGCGCACCATTGGATATCACAGCGCACTTCCTCATGCCAGTGCTGCGGGAACCTGGAAGGAGCCCAGCTCCGGCTGTGCCTATGCTGCCTGTCCGGAGCCAGGGGCACACAAGCAGATTGCTGCCCTTGAGCTTCTGAGATGATTGCTGAGTAAACCTGAATTTCAGCAACAGTTAGAGCTGTGATGGCCATGAACCCTCATCCTGAGCCCTCCAACCAGGTATTGCCCCGTCCCACCTTGTGCCATAAAAATATCTGAAAGACGCAGGCAGGGCAGGCAGGGACTGTCCAGGCATGGCAGGGGTGACCCCATCTCACGTGCTGTCGTGGAGTGGAGGGAATTTCGCGCAACAGCGGCACAAGGAGAGGCTGCAGCTCCCCAAATCAGCCACGTTCATGCCATAGGCCCAGGTAATTCACAAACAACATTTTGATAACATAATCATGGGCTCTCCTAAACATACATGTTCATTTTTAACAAATACTCAGCTGGCAGGAGGCCAGCATAATTCAAAGAGCCAAAGCAATGGGCAGAGAAATGGCAGAAAGACCCAGACTTCTGCTGGGGAGGTGAAAGCACAGCTGAGGGCAGCCTGGGGGCTGTGTTACACAGCACAGACCTTGCAGAAGAAACTCCTCCCTGGGCAAAAGGAAAGGCCTGGTTAGTGAGAGCAGGAGCATCTATACAGCACATTTGGCTTTTCCGCTGCCATCAATAATGACCTAGGATTTTAATTGAAAGTATGTATTATAAAGAATTAATAAGTCTTATGATAGATTAACAACTAAGTGCATTCACAGCTACATTTTGAGGTCTGTCAGTGAGCCAAGTCTTAAAGGGAAGACATCAACAATGGGGAGCGTACCTAGACCCCCAGCAACCGTTCCCTGGTCCAGAGCCATTTAACAGTTTTTAAAATCAACTGTCTAGAGACAGGATGAAGGCTTACATTTGTAGCTGATAAAATACTGAACAGGCTGTTTGCTGCTACAGTGTGAGCCAAACAGCCTCATTAGACAATCACAACCCACGGCACAGCAACGGGCTGCAGAGGAAGATGCGTGGGTACAGACAGAGAGGACAGACTGTACTGGAGGATGGAGGATCTCCCAGAAAGTGGAGGGGGGGCAGGAATAAAGGAAAAAAAGCCAAAAAAGAGAGCAGTCCCCACACACGACTGCTATGAGTCTGCATCACAGCGCCTTGGCTCCAAGAGCCATGAGCCAGAGGTGCATGGACGGGAATGCCGAGCAGAGGCATGGCAGCGCTTTTGCCACTCTACAGATCTGGCAAAGACAGCCTCATGTCTGGTCCAGCTCTGCAAACTTCAAAATGGACACAGAAGTCCTGAGAAGCAGCAACACCACTGTGAAAAAGGAGCTGAGGCTTGGAAACGTGGCAAATGAGGCTGTGCGAGATGTGAGGAGCGTGGGCTACTCCGCTGCCCCAGGAGTTCTCCTCGCTGGTGGGGGCAGGGAGTACTGCTATGGGCAGCATGTCAACCCGGCAGAGGGAAGCACAGGGCCCAAAGGTGAGGAGACGATGGGAAAACTCAGACTTGAAATCAAGTACATTTCTGTGGAGCACAGTCACGGAAGGCTGTAGGGACAGCCATTGCCACTGTGCAGCAGCTTGCAAATAAGATTAGATAGTCTCAACTTTTAATTTAATTTTTTTTATCTGTGGCTCAGGCGTGAAGAAGGACTGACGCGTGGTCATGCTTGCTGTTCAGCCCTGATCTGTACACATCCTCAGGTTCACCCCTCCTGATCTCCTGTGCAAAGAACTCCAGCAGCAAAGAGGAGGCCAGGAGTGATTCCCACATGCCAGAGAAGGCAGTGGGGAGGCTGCAGAGGGGCTCAGCCTGAGGCCAGTCTTCTTCACCTGCTCTTTCAGCTCACACACATTTTTCTAAAACCAGGCCCGACAGCTTGACGTGGCTCTGTGGCACTGCACTGCTCTCAAGGGCAGGCAGGCTGCCGGCCTGCAGCAGTGCACATTGCCAGCCCTTTACCCAGGGAATGCCACATGTCCAGCCTGGAGCTTTAGTATTTAATTTGGTACTGGAACCAGCAAGCCCTCATGCACCTTCAGCTGGCCCATTGTGGTGATGGATGTGGCCATGGGCTCCTCTTCTCAGCCTTTTTAACCTGAACCCCATCTTATCTCCACTGCTCTGTGATGCCTGGTGAACTGAAGCCTCTGAACTCAAGTGATGCACCAGTGATCTTCATGCAACACAGCAACCAGCTCTGTTGCTCGTACTGGTCTCTCCCACATGTGCCCAACCAAGCTGGTGCCAAAACCCACAGCAAAAGCACAGCAGTCCACAGCTCTGCTGGTTCAGTCCCCACTTTGGCTTTATGAACCTCCCCCATTTGGGTTGCTCTGATCTCTTCCCCATGTGCCCTGAGGAAATGGCTGTGAGCCAGTGTCGGTCCAAGGTGAGCTGCACTCCTGCAGCACCTGAGTGTGCGCCCTGTTTGAACTTTCATTATGTCATTTGTCATAATTTCAGACACAAATTGTGGCCATGTGCCAGTTTTTTGCGAGGCTGGGGCAGAACTGATAGCACAGGTACAACTGCATTTCTTTGGACTAAGTTGTTTCACATCACCTTTGCTGGCCCCATTTCTTGCATGATTTGTTATTAAAAGCATCGATTTTGCAGCACAGCCTGTGCAGGTTGTACTGTGGGATGGTCGGCCATGGTGTTGGTAAGCAGCTCCCAGGGCATGTCTTGTCTGCAGAGCCGCAGGCTGCACCCCTGGGTGGGTGCGTGTCCCTTCTTGAAACCCTCTGCGATGCACCAATGGACATCAAAACCTCCCAGGGTGCAGGACTATGTGCCCAGAATGAATCTTTGCAGCATCCCACCCCCTGCTCACCCAAGGCCAGGGCAGGCACGATGGTTAGGAAAGGGACCAAGGAGGTGGTGGGTAGTGAGAGCAGAGGGAGAGGAGAGGCAGTGGGAGGAAAGGGAAAGAGGGAAAGTGCCAGACGACTTTATGACTTTTCACAAATCGTGCCAGTCCTCAGGCAAGGCGGTGGGAGGAAGTGCTGGAGCAGCTGGTGCAGGTGCTTCACCATGGGCATGAGAGCAGCNAAGGAGGTGGTAGGTAGTGAGAGCAGAGGGAGAGGAGAGGCAGTGGGAGGAAAGGGAAAGAGGGAAAGTGCCAGACGACTTTATGACTTTTCACAAATCGTGCCAGTCCTCAGGCAAGGCGGTGGGAGGAAGTGCTGGAGCAGCCGGTGCAGGTGCTTCACCATGGGCATGAGAGCAGCCACCGGGCACAGGGCGCTGGGCTGGCAGGGGCCCAGCTGAGGCAGCCACACCGTGTACCGCTGTCTGCCCAGCTCCTGCATGCTGAGGCTTACCTGCTCTCTCTCTCTTGGGAAGGGGAAGGAAGGAGAGGAACCACTCAGCACAGGGTGGGCCATAGGCCAGAGCAAGGCCAGCATGGAGGCTGTAGGGGCTGGGCACACTTGTTCGCACCAGACTCCTGCGCAGCAGGATGCAGCCAAGGTTTTGCACTCTGCTGCAGCGCACAAGCATGCTGTGTTTTGGATATTCAGTGTTTGTGCCAACTTGTGTATTCTTGCAGCCGCTTTGCGTAACGAGGAGTCGGCGCAACCAGGGGGAAGTGCCTCTGGGTGCTGTGTTTGGTGCCAGGACGTGGGCTACCAGCAGCCATGAAGAGGCAGCTACCAGGCACAGGCAGGGGACACAGAGCGGGGGCTGCTGTAGCACAGCACACCTCTCCAGGTACATCACCAGCATTCACACAATGCCGTGGCGGTAGGTATGAGCCAGAACAGGACTAGGGGGACACTGGATCCTCTTGTAGCAACAGGGGTCCTAAACAGTGTGTGTGCAGAGCTGCCAGCCATGGAGGGCTCTGGCCCTATCCCAGCAGCCATGAGGGAACAGCCAGGCCAGCAGGTCCCTCATTTCCCATGCACTGCAGCTCACAGGCAGCTGCAGCCCACCCAACCCAGCCACAAGAAGGCAGGGACAGAGCTCGGCCTCTCCAGCAAAGCTGCCCCACCCTGCTCTCCCTAGAAACCAATTCCCTGTGCCACAGCTGAAGGAGTACAAATTTTCTGCAGCCATCACCTGAACGACTGCTATGCTGGGGGAGGCTGGAGCAAATGGAGGGGGAGAAGTCGCTGCTCAGGGCTGGAGCTTTCCAGGGATCAGCACCCAGCCAAGGCAGGTTCACACCTGCAGCAGGACTGGTCCTTCCACCACGCGGATGGGGAAGCGAGGTGTTGGTACCAATGACATCCTCCCTGACAGACAGGTTCCCGGTGAACAGGGGTCGATTAGCACCGGTGATTTGTGCAGCCACCCAGACAGATACTGTGTTCAGAGTCCAGCACCTACAATCCATCTGCAGTGGGGTGTGAGCCCTGGCATGAAGTCTGCCCCAGCCCAACTGCCCCCCGACCCAGCCACAGGCATTGCTGGGAATGCTGGGCTCTTCACCCGTCTGCCAGGACCCAGCCACAGGCATTGCTGGGAACGCTGGGCTCTTCACCCGTCTGCCAGGACCCAGCCACGGCTTGGCACTGTCACCTCCCAGCAGCGATGTGTCACTGTGTCTGCCTAGCGCATCATGCCAGGCATCTGCAGCCATGTTGGGGGACCAGCTGTAGACAAGCCTGGCCAAGGAGTACGGCCTCCTGCCCCAGACCTCCTATCCTCCAGCATCTCACCCCAGAGTCACCACCGACTCACCGCTCTTTCCTCTGTGCCAGCTGCACCTCCACCCAGGGCTCTGCCCAGAAGGGGAATTTTTGATCTCTTCCTCCATAATGCTTTCATGAGCCTCAGACCCCACAGAAAGGCAAAGCTCCTCAACTGAAGCAGCTCCCCATTTCTGCAACAGCAAGTGACCACACACAAGCGTGTTGCTGCCCATGCTTCCGTCCCACAGCATCGTCTGCTCAGATACCTCCCTCCTTTTCCTTCACAAGCTCAAGAGACAGTGAGATCTGGGGGATTTGTTAACCTGCTTGCTCAAGAGCAGTAAAACTGTGACAGTCCAGAGGGAGAAGGATGGAGGTATCCTGCACCAGCGGCTGCTCCCAGTAAGCCCACAGCAGCGCTGCCTTTCCTGGGGTGATGATTTAGGCTCCAGCCCCCGGCATGCTACAGCCCTGAGCAGCCTTGCTGGAGGCTCACGCTCCTCCCATCACACCAGGCTGCAGCTGGGAGAGGCATCTCGTGGTCCGGATGCGGAGTGAGCCCATCATCTCTCCCTCATCAGCACAGCCAGGCCTAAAAATATCCTGGGTGTGGGCTGATGGTGGTTGTGCTACAGTCTCCGTTATGCAGATGGAAATGGCTGGTCCCTGCCAGAGTGCCTGGGGCAGCGCCAGCTCCTCCACCCTGCACCAGCACAAGGTATTGGGATCCTGTGCTGTGCCTCAGTAATCCCCACTGCGGAGACGTGTCAGGGACAAAGACGTGTGCTTGGCACAAAGCATGCTGGCCAGGTGCAGCATCATGGCTAGGGCTGTCCCGGTCAGGCGAGATATGCAGCTCCCCAAGGATCGTCCCTCCTGGGTGCACAGGACCAAGCAGAGCAGGGAAGAGGGGGAACAGGGAGTTCCACAGCCCACTGCTATGAACCCCTAACAATGATGAAACAGGGTGCTGCCCAGACACCCTGTGACAAGTCAAAAGTACACCCAGGCAGCCAAATTGACAGCACTATGTGTGCAAGCGCAGGGGGGACAAGGGGCTGGAGGGCCAGTCAGCAGAGCAGCAGCAGCAGGAAGGCAGGCTCAGCCCTCAGCCCATGGAAGAAGCTGGAGAAGCAGAAGAGCATGGCGGAGTTTGCAACCTGTCCGGGAAGAGGGCTGGCCTTGTGCCCTGCAACACACATCCCCTGACAGCGGCTGAAAGCAAGGAGGGCTGCTGACACCGAGACTTGGGCAATTCTCCACTCGATAAACCCTACTGAGTGGGAAAAGGAGCAGAGACACTGCTGGAGGAGCCAGGAGGGATGTGCCATCTCTTGCAGGAATGGTTTACAGGACAAGAGCACAAATCCAGTCCCAAGCAGAGACTCTGGTTCTGACCCATACCCAGCAGGTAGAGCCCATAGGGATGCTAGCGGGTCAGGGTAGCTTGCAGCAGGAGAGCTGCTTGAGGAAGGCAAGCACAGCCCCATCACAGCTCCTGGCACATGGGGGCAGGTTCACCAACCCATCCCCAGGCTGGACCCCTGCCACCCCAGCATTGCCAGGAGAGCTGCCACCCAGAAGCAGCCCTTGCGTGGGGCAAAGCACACTGGGGCAAGGTAAATGCCAGCCCCACAGCACTGCCTTTGCAACAGGCGAGAGGCTTCTTCAGGGTCCAGCCCTACATACGGACTAGGAGCCCAGGATCACGCAGAGGCTGACAAGCTCCCACTTGACTGCTCTGCCAGCTGCCATCTGAGCTGTCGTTGCACCCCAGTTGCACCAGCAGCAATCTCCTCTCTCTAGCTCCAGCACTGGTCAGCAAAATACCTGTCCACCCTCCTCCCAAAGCAACAGCACGCTGGGGCACAAGGTCTTACCGCTCAGCCTCAGCATCCCACAGCCCTCTTGAGTGCAAGAGCCCTTACTCACCTTCAGGATGCATTTCACATGCTTTCAGCCACTAGACTTGAAGTACCCTCTGCATTTGCTGCCACTGTGCATGTCTGTGCTGGGGTGCATGGAGCACATCAGCACTGATGCAGGCCCTTTGCCAGGTTGCGAGTGGCTGCAGGGACTGGGGAAGCAGAGGGCTCAGGGTAGCCCTGCCTTCTGCTGCAGCATCCCTCCTGGCAGCATGCAGAAACATCTCCAGCAAGCTCCTCTGGCCTCCAGGACACCAGTCCAAGGACCCATTACAGCCAATACCACCATCACCATTGCTGGCCAGGTGCTGGGAGACCTGCCACACACACCCAGCCCAGCCCAGCACATGGGCAGTGTGACTGCTCCCTGCCCTGAGCCATAAGCCCCACTCTTTCCATCCGGACATTCCCTGGTGATGTGCTGTCCAAGAGGACCCACCTGCTGCTCCACCCCGCAGCCAACTCACACTGATTTCATCTCAGCTTGCCTGGTGTCCCCAGGATGTCAAAACCATCCTGATCCCAAACCTGAAGTACCATCCACTCACCCCCACGCCCTGCTGCGCTTTCGTTAGAGCCCAGGCCAGCAGGGCAACCCCCCCAGCACAGCCAAACCTTGTCCAGGCTGGTGAACTGGGGCCAAGGCATTGCAGCCTGCGCAGCACCTCCCCGAGGGACACGCTCCAGGCACAGACCTGTCTCACCACTCCCCACACCAGGACTCTTGGCAGCTCCCACAGCCCACGTGGAACCATCTGCAGGGAGCAGAGCCCTGAGCAAGCTCACCTGCTTGTAGAGCTGTGGGACAGGTTGTGCTAGGAGAGACGAGAGACCAAAGCACCTCCGAGACGCTGGCAGGGCCCAGCAGGGCCAGGCATCTGTTTGCTGGGAAGCAGAAAGCCTCCCCCAGCAGGTACCCGGTACCTCCCCAAAAAGGCTGCACAAGGGCTCTTCTGTCCAGCAGCTCCAGGAGGAAGAACTGAGGTGCCCCAGCCTACGTGGAGGATGGGTGGGGATCTGCTGTGGGAGGTGAGGACAGCCCAGCCACCAGGGTTTGTCCCCAAGGCCTGACCCTGCACCTCTCGCTAGGAACCATCCGTGCCGCCTCAGCTTGGCCAGTGCAGGACCGGAGGCTGCCTTGCTGCAGAGTGTGCACAGCTGGGCAAGGGACTGATCCAGGTCTCCCAGAGCTGCCCCCACAAATTGACAGAGGGGCTGGGGGAACACAGGCAGGCAGGAGGGAGTCCAGGCAGCTGCTGCAGGCAGCATGGTCCAGGGCAGCAGCACAGGAGCCAGGCTCTTAGGGGAAGGCCCCCCAAGCACACCGGTACCAAAGCGATGCCCCATGCAGGCGAGAGCCCAGCTTGGAAAAGGCAGGGCAGTGGGGCAGGAAAGACCTCACTGCACTGGGATCCCTTAAGTACAGTTTGTCTGGAGGAGCTCTGGGCTCAGCCAGAGAAGACGAGGAGTGAGAAGCCCTTCCTTGAGCTGGCCCATCAGGCGCTGACGTGCCTGGCTCCCAGCCCGGCAGCTCATTGCCACGCAGCTTCCATGAACGCTGTCTTTCTTCTCCCTGCTGCACAGCCCTTGGCAGCCCCTCAGCCTCACCAGCTGGGGAGGGAGCAGAGCCAAGGTCTGTTTTCCTGTCCCTTTCCCCTTGCCAGGCTCTGCACAGCACTGAGGGCCCAAGTTGGGGCCTTCCTGCTAGCGACAGCGCTGCAGACCCCTGCTCCCACAGGGATCCAAGAGGAGCCCTGACCTCCAACCAGCAAGAAAGAGCAGGGCTGTCCCCAGCACCACTGCAAGGAGAGCTGAGGGTCCAAGTAGGACACCCTATGTTACCTCCCTGCATGCAAGAAAGGCCTCTAAAGTAAAAGCATTAGCTCCCCTGCCAGTCTCCGCGGACTCCAGCTGTTAAATGGTGTTTGGAAACATCTATCCAGCTGGAAACGGGAAAGCCAGAGAGGACTCAAGACAGGCCCTTCTCTGCCTGCCAACACAACTGCTCCCTTCACCCTGCCCTGGCTCTGCTGGGCCTGGACAAGCAAAAGCTGCATCCCTGCTGCAGAGCCAAGTAGCCTGGGCAGCTACCCACTGCAGCTCCAACGACATGGGCTGCTGAGCCCTTTGGTGTAGTTGCTCGTTGTTGCCCATTTTCTTGCTCCCGGCGGAATGGTCTATATCCATCTGCAGCAGAACACCAGCACTGCGACCACTCACATTTTTGACAGAACCGGGTGCAAGTTAATATCTCCTCTGCACATGCAACCTGCAGCCTGACAGCACCTACCACCCACACCCAAACACACCACAGGTTGCACCCAGGACAGTGGCAGACACCAAGTTTCTTCTCTTTTAACTGCTTGTGGTTATCAGTAATGAAGTTTGAAGTAACCCCCATTGCAAGGATATGCACGAAAATTAACCCAAAAGGTACAGAGATTTTGTATTCAAGAAAAGCAGCAGCACTCAAGGAAATGAGAGTCCAAGTGTATTAACTACCATCAACTCACATTCACGACCACCTGATCCCCATGACTGGAGCTTCTCTGGAGGTCCATGGGTACAACACATCCCCTGCCTCCCTAAATTCAGCAAGACTAATTATATTTCTTGGAAGTAGTTTCGTCTATAGCATGCTTGTATGTAATGTAACATAGTGCAATCACAGGTACTGCTTGGACATGAGACTGGCTGGTACAAATTCTTGAGCTGCAGAAACAGCTTTCTCCTAACTCTACATGAAGGACTTGGGCCTGGATATGAAAACATCCCAGCACACCAGCCACTCATCTTGGCAACAGCCCATGAGGAGGCAGCTCTTCCTTCAGCCAGCCATGTGGATAAAGATGAGAGCATGTCAATTCCTGGGGTGTTGGGTGCTCTCGCAGTGTGAGGTGCCTACACTGGGCAGGGACTCACGCAGGACTAACTGCGCCAGCTAAGGTGGAAGAGCCCAGACAGTGTGCCTGTTTAATTTCTCTCCTGCATTGTGTACCAAAGGTGTTCACAGCCCCCTGGAATCATTCATAAAAGTGAGAACTTCTCTTAAACGCAGCATTACAGGCCGACGATACCTCTTTTCGGGCTCTCCTACCTTCACTTCAGAAGTCAAAAATTAACATACATACTATACTATTTTAATAATTTTCCAGTACCATCCCACGCATTTCCCTCATTCACTAGGTGCTGTCAGAACAGTTTTGACTTCAGCACTGTCACATTACTCATGCTGCAGCAAGGAGGCTGTGGCAATGTTTCTGCATGGATCTGTCCCAGGTTCCTCAAAAGATAGCATCAGGTGAATGTTTCCCATTCCTCTGTAGACCATTCTGGTAAGGCCAAAGGAAACTACTGATAAACACCCTAAACTATGCTCATTACTGGAACTAAGCAACAACACACTCACCTCACCTGAAGTGCTGTGCTCTTCTCTCATCTGAGGGAGAAATCTAAAGCTGCTAAACAGCTCTAACAGCAACGCAAAGAAACGAAGAATGACTACGGGAAAAGACGAAAAATTTTGACTTTTGGCAATATCTTGTGTTATTCATGTTGAACCTAAACCACTTTACACTAACCTAAGTGCACACACTTTAAGGTTCTGTGCAATGTCTACAAATTTGTCCAGGAAAAGGAGATGTTAACGTTTTCCCCAACTACAAAAGCCAGCTCCAGGAATACCTGGTGCTTTAAGTTCGAAAGATATGGGCTGAATTAATAACACAACGAATAAGCGATTTACCCAATGTCACGCGGTGTATCCGTAACAAAAATCCCTGAGCTGAAGTAGAATAATCTCCTATTCCTGACTGCCAGTTCAGCAAGTCTTAACCAGCACTGTGAAATTCAAGAGTCAACACCGAATTAAAGAACAGAGTTGTCTACTCAGCACCTAGGTAAGATTTTCTGATGACTCCTCTTCTGGCACTGCCACTCTCAGCTAGAGGGAATCCAAGGCAACTCAGCTCTTACTGCAGATGTCTCAGGGCTGTACTTCAATGAGGAAGGACGAATCTGTGGCTCTGTCCCTGTTCTACCTGAACAGCCATGCTGGTCTGAGCCCTTAAAAGAACAGAACTCAGCTTAACATCTCTGAAAGACACCCAAGAGCTCATTGGCAAAGCATTGAGGAGATGAGTATCAGAAAGGAATAATGCTAACAGAAAAATTAGAACCACAAGGAGAATTTCCAAGTTACATTGCTTTAGTTCTTAAATTAGTCTACAGATTGTCCATTTTGAAAGTAGATTTATTACTTGATCAAATTGAAAACAACATACAGGCTACCAGAGTCTTTGTTTTATCCCATGTTTGCATTAAAAAAAAATACAAGCACAACTGCAGACATGTCAGACAACAGGAGCCCAGTTAGAGAATGGAAGAACAGAGATGCACTGGAAGCCTTGGGATATGTGGCTACACTCCTCAAACAGCGCAGAATCAGTTCAACCCAGCTCAAAACACTGAGAAGACAGAGAAGGAGCAAGGGTCCTATTACGGACGTTACTGCCTCTGGTCATCCGAGGGGGCTGCTGACGGAGAAAGATGTCTCCTAGAAGTCCAGCCACAGGCAGAAACATTACTGCCATCAGGTGCTTTACAAAGAATACAGCCACCTTTTTAAACCTTATAAAAAGTTATCACTGGCTTGCCAAGCTCATCCTGAATTAAGGCAAGCCACTATTTGTTTACACTAAAAATTGTTTTTATGGGTCCAACCTGAACCAGTCACAGATGGAAGCTTCATGAAAAGTGAAGTGAGGAGGTCTACTGCCTGCAGCATCACATGCAATGAACCTAACGAAGGGCCATCAGAGCTCCCGTGGGGCATATTGAGCATGATTTCCTACTGAACACATTCAAGAAGCACCTGCCTAGCTGATACTCTAGCAGCACCTTGCCATCGCTGGAATGATGCTGTAACAGGGATAAATACACTTCCAGAAACAAACCACTGGAGAAAATTGTTATCAGTCAAGATCAATGTACAGGTAATGGAAAGCATAAGTACCTTTGAGACAGTTGCTCTGTAAAGAGCTTTTATTGCTACCTGTTATACTTCAAGCCATAAACCCAATTACTTTTGCAAAGTCAAACAATATAGGCCCCTCAAACATCAGGGTCACCAAGTTTAAGTTCATGGAGAGAAGCCAAAACGCAGTTCAATCACTGCAGTAGGTAAAGTACGCTCACATTTCAGCGATGCAGCACAAGAACTGATGGGAAAATTGGGAAGGCCCTTTGTCTCAGAGTGCAGGATGGCAGCGGTTTCCAACACAGTGCAGCCAACTGACAAGAGCAAACCTGGAACGTGCAGAAAATGCAGCATAACAAAGCTCCTCTTCCAGAACAAACACTAGGCATAGGAGCTCTTGGAAGTCACTCAGTACTGTTGGAGGTGGGTGGCAAAGCCTGCTGCTGTTGAACAACAGCACTCCAAACAAATCCAGCTCTTTTGTTCTAGGTCATCATTTTAGGATGAAGCTGTTGAGCCAGGTGTTTGCAGCACAGGTAGCACATGGTACCCAAAAGGTGCATTTAAATTATATGGCAGTTTGGGAAGAAAGCCTGAACACAGGCACCTTTTCTCTGGAGGAAGAATGGCAGATGATATGAAGAGTATGCTTTTCAGTAATATACAAGTAGTGTTCAGCCTATGAGAAGTTAATACCGAATTTTAAGGTATGCTAACAGAACAGAGGCAGGTTTGTTAAGGCCCTGCCAGCTCTTCACATTTGCTCACAGCACATCACTTCAGAAAGGCTTATGTATAGGCTAAGACAACAAAGTGCAATTTCATCCCCATTGCCTAGACCAGACTACCTGCAGCTAGTAGACTCTGGTCTTAACAGGTCCTAGTTTTATCAAGCCAACTATCCCATTCATCAGAACGCGATTTAATACCCTGAGATCAGGAGTTTTGGACATGGCGAAAAAAAAAACCCAAACAACAAAACCCCCCAAAGGGAAGCCACTATCTCCTATCAGAATCTGTTTTAAGTCTTCCAATACTGATGAATGATGTATTCCACCACAAAAATGAGATAGAATACCTCTATGCAAAACAGTGGTTGTGCAAATCTTTGCTACTCATGTCAGCCTCCTGACCCCATAAAAATGTAGGGATAAGTAAGATTTTCTTTATAAAAGTTGTAGTTTATTTCTTTTCTGATCAAGAGTTGTATCACTACACAATACTACATTTTATTGCTAAATCACAAATCGATGCATCGGGGTTTCAGAAGAGTTTGGTTTATAGCATTCCTATGTAACAAAAGGAAAAAAAGTTACAAATCCAGACTTTGCAGACACATTGCCACGTCCCTATAGAAGCAGGGATGCATCAGGTCTGTTTCACTAGAAAATTATCTTCTTGAGCTGTTTCTGGAGAACACATAACCGTAATTTTCTCCAGCAGGAAAGTCACCCCATCATTCCATGCAACAAGGTGCCCAATCTGCTCCACAGCCTAAAATCCCTCTCCTACAAAATGGGAAAGGAACATGTATTTACACAGCTCCTACTGTGGCTTGTTAATGCTTAAATTACTAGGAGCAAGCTGGCACATCTTCCAGGTACACCAACCACCCAGCTTAACTCAGCTTCCTATTGCTGGGGTAGCAAGTTCTCTCCAACACAACTGAGATGTGCCCTAGTAATACTCTACAAAAATGCTGTGGTGACCTTTGCCAGACAGCTACACAGCAGCACTCCTGCTTCAGAAGAGCATTGCACAGCCTTTCAGTAATACACACAGTTCAGTGCATGCTTTATCTGTCTCAGACCCAATACTAGCTGTTGTAAGCAAAAGCCTGCAGCCACACAACAGACAGTGCTGCCACAGAAGAGGTACCGCACTGCTTCAGATACTGCTGCCCTATCATCCCCAATACTGTGATGCTTGGATTTCAAGAAGGGAGAGCTAGGACTCTGTCCCTTTGGTCATTATTGCCTTAGAGGGGGTGGGGAGAACCTCAAAAGAAACTCTTTGGCAGCTGAATGCCTATTTTCGTTAGACGGCTGCACTGCACAGGGCTCCAGACAGGTTTCATAGATTCTGAGGCACATACTACTACAGTTAAACTTATGATTAAGTAAGTCAAAACAAAAATATTAAAATGGAGGGTTAAATAATTTGTCCTATAGAATTCAATTTCACATTTCACCTGTTCACAAAAGCACCTCCTGTCTGCTTAGATCTGAACAGCCTACAGCTCAACCCTCAGAAAGGAGGTGCTGAGAAACAAGAGACTGAAGCTGCTTGTGACAAAAAGATGGATATAAATATAAAAAGAGGTTCAATTTCAAGCACCAGTAATACTGCCTGCTCAAGCCCAGGTGTGGTCACCAGGGAAACTCCCAAAATCAGGAACTTTATTCAATTAAAACAATAGACCGTGCTATTCTGCAGCTGCCAAGACTCCTGGCTACAACTCCCAAAAAGAGTTTGCCACCTGTCAAAATTGTCTCTAATAAAAAAGCAAGACTGCTCGATGAGATGAAAGCAACACCCCCAAGCTGGCTTATTCAGTAAGGACTCAACTTCAGACCAGGAGTCTGCAGGCATCAGCTTCAGCAAATGGGATCTGTTTCACTATCCAACAGCTGCCTTTCAGCTACTGCAGAGTATCAGCTTTTTAGCTTCCTTAAAAAACAAAACAAAAAAACCCTGGATTCGAAGCATCCAAATATGGCCTGTTCTACTGGAGCGTTTAAATCCTTGGGGTAGATGGGCATCTTCTTCCTCTGCCACAGGCAGCGCTTACTCCATGATGGCCCGGTACAATGCAGGTTCAATGTAATCTTCACGGTAGCGTGAATTGATCACTCTTTGTCTCTTCCTCTCTTGTCTGACCTCCTTCTCTGCAAAGATCTCTGTGAAGCGCATATCTGAAGCTATCGACTAAGAGAAAAGCCAGAATTAGTCACCAGAACACAGATCAAATCCCTGCCTCCACATCCGCCTACCGCATGTAAGAAAGAACTAAGTCAGGACGCTCGGGAACATTCAGCCTTCTTCAAAAACTGACCAAACACGAAAAAAATATTTTAAGAAACTGGATTTAAAAGTCCGGGATAAGTTTAAGGGAACTGTAATCGGAGATCTAAAGAATCACAGGTTTCAAATTTAACTGAGTAGCTAATTTAAGCTCACAACCACTTGCTTAAAGGAATAAACACACTCATCTTTTTCAGCTTTCAAGCAATCTAGTAAATTTTTTGCCTTATGGAGCAGACACATTCAAACACCTGGTCACAGGATTCAGCTATGATACATTCTTTCTTAAACTTGTAACATCCTATGAGCCTGCCAACAGGTTCTGCATTAGGGTGTGCATGATCATGCTGTAAAGCAAGATTCCCTAGCATACTGTCCATAGTTACGTTTTTCACAGCGGGAAGCATAAAGAAAAAGAACAGTGACCCAACGGGGCAGTGGGATCTCCATCCTTGGGGATAATCAAAACATGACTGGAAGCAACCCTGTCCAACTTCAAAGTTACCCCTGCTTTGAACAGGTGACTGGAGCAGAGACCTACAGAGGTCCTTTCCCACCTGTATTATCTTACAATGTTAAAAAATGTCCAGCTCTCTTGATGCCACCGTACTAAGCTTTTCAGAACAAAGGGTAAGTGAAGGAACTTGGCCACTCTTTGCAATGGGAGAAGACAATGAAACGTATGAATGCAGGCTGAAAGGGTATTAACGTGCTGTCCCAAACAGTGACTATAAGCTATAAACTCCCATCTCTGCAGAAGGAGAATTAAAGCCTCTCCATAGCAAGACAGAACTTTGCTTTTGTAGCCTGATCAACTACTAAGCTTCAAAACAATTGAGGAGAGCACCAGATCATAATCTTTTGCTGTCATGCACTCGGCTTGCTGTTCAAGGACAAATTAAGTTAGTAGATGTTTGCAGTCTGTTTACCTACCAGCCTTGACTTCACTCTCTTAGGAAGTTCCTCTTCAAGAGTATACACATCATCCCTTTTCACCATCAGCTGTGACCCATCCTCAAATTCCACCTAGAATTAAAACAGAAGCTGTTCTGCCAGAAGTCTTAGAAGTTAGAACCCTCCCACAGCTACCGAGAACTTGCTTTCTCCTCCCCACAGAGGCCTCTCTAGAAACAATCTTCCACCACTTGAATTTTTTAAGATACATATGCAGGTATGCACACTGCAACAGACTTTAACCAAAACCTCGCCAATCCCATGACAGTGAAGTAGCCTAGCAAGTTTTGGGATATTCTTGTAATGCCTGACAAGACTGTCTGGCCGGTCACTTTAATACGGCCTGAACATTCATCCCTTTGTAAGCATGCAGGGCATGATGCACTCTCACTAAACAGACAAAAGCAAAACCAAACTTATTTTAAGTAGTTTAAACTACAGGAACAGAGTCTGCTGAAGAATTGCAGACCAGCAATTTTTCAGAAGCTGACACTTTCAAGTAGCTAGCCAGATATACCTAGAGTTGGAATCAACCACTTTGCTCTTAATACCAGCAACTGTTACCAGCATCTGGCAACACTGACAACATTGAGTAACTTCGCTAAGCATTTAAGTGTGATTTCCCCATAGCTCTGCTGGCTTTGAGAATGGCTCTGTTAACATGATCAGCTTCTTACAAATGATGAATTTTCAGATGATAATTCTGTACCTGGTACATCTGAATGGCATGCGATGCAACAAATTTGGCTCCGTAAACTTGTCCATCTGTCCATCTCACCTGCACAACTTCACCTTCAGCAGGGGGACCTAACTGAAGACAGTCTCGACTCTACAGCATAAAGGAGGATGGTGAGAGAAACAGAAGAAAAGTAAGTGGCTTTCTTATATGAAGATTCAGCAAACTTATGTGAAGATTCAGCAAACCACAGGGGAATCCATTCCAGTCACACTGCACACCACCCCAACAATTACTCAGTTTTAGTAATGGAGAACTAGGCTGAGAGACTTCCACCTGTCACCTGTGTTTAAATCCCAACATTGAGCTGTACTTCAAAGTACTTCATGCCGGAATGGTATGCAAGTACCAGCAAGTTTTCCTTCACACCTACCACTGCTAAGCAGCCAAACATCAGCTGCACTCCCTGTTACACCTGTTCCTATGCGCCCCCAGTTAAGTCGGTCTCATGTAATACCCCAAGGCCATCCTGCCACACAACACGACACAGTGCTGGAACCAGCACCAAACCCCGTGGTGTGTCTGCTCCACAGCAGCACAAATTGGCTGGCATCGTGTGCCCTCTACTGGAGCCAGAGCCCCACTGTATAACGTACCACAATGTCCTCTGGATACAGGTTATCACTGAAGGAACCATCATCGAAGTTGACCTCGTAGAAAGTCTCCTTTGCAAGGCTGACCACTTCACATTGATAGAAGCGACCATTCTTGTGCTTGCTGATGACTATCTGTCCAGGTGACAGATCTTGGAGTGCAGCCTTAGCTCGCTGAGAAGAAAAAAAATCGCTTTTTACATAATGACTTAATAAAGAATGTCTTGAGGACATAGCTCCAGTGCTGGCAGACAAGGAAGCAAGATATTTTAGTTCAGGTGAGTAATTCTACTCAAGATGCCATCAGGAGCATTTTTAGAAAAGTTCTGCTTCTGGTATTTCAAATGTTTAAAGCCTAATCTGCTAGATACTGCTGTCCTTAATTTACCTAGTAAATTAAGCTCTCACTTTTCACAGCAATGCAAGGCCTTTACAGTAAATATTCTCTAATAGACTGCTGTGGTTTTGATGGCCAAAAGGGCTAATGGGAACTTTATAAACTAATCAATCACTTAAGCATGAAATCGTATGACCTGCTGGAGTCTCAGCACTAACTCCTGCATATTCAATATCACAGCATAAGCCCCACTATTATTCCTCTATATAACAGTCACAGGAGCGATGTAATTCTCAGTCCTTCTGGGCTGCAAACCAAAATACAATAAAGGATCTGACTAAGATCACTCAGAGCAGCAGCAAGGTTGAGATCAGAATCCAAGACCAACACCGTTAGATTATACTGAAAATTCTGAAAGAGCCAAGCCTTCAGTGAAGCTTTGAAAGAATTACACAATCTAAAACTTTTCAGTCCCTCTAAAATACTGCAGTTCAAATCCTGGGAATCACACACCTACTCACCTCTGCCTGAGATGGAATCTTATGCCTGAAGCAGGTAATGAAGACAACAAAAGGCCAGTCATCAGGCTGCATCATGACTCCTGCTGCTTGAGCACAGCTGACATGAAAGGATGTGGGACATCGACCATGGGAGCACTGTACACAGCAACCTGCAATTCTCTTTCTTCGTTTTTTGCAGAAGATGCATTTCTGTGGACAGGAAACTACAGGTTATTGGTTGGCACTAGTTTTACACCACACAAAGTGCTAGCTGGTCTAAGTGTCTGATACTGTGCCACTTACCCATTGTGAGAGCACTGCTACTTTCCGATTACAAAGACGCAGAAGGCTACTAGTTCCAGTTTACGACAAGGCAGTAATTCATACATTTAAAGTAACCCCACAGATGAAAAATGTACATTAAATATCTACCAACTCAACAGGCACAAAGCATGTGACCCAGGGATGCTAGCGACAGGAGACCTTGCATTAAATCAGTCTACAGTGGTTCGAAGTCAACAAGACCTTTCAGCACTTGGCTGTTAAGTTACACAGAGATGAGCAACAATATTAGAATAATGGGCAAAGACCAGGGCCAAAAAAAAAAAGCCCCAAAATCAAAACAACACCCAGCCGCAGAACAGTTAAAACTCTATCACTACCACCAGTGACCCAATTACACTTGGGTTAGGCCTGATGGACTGTTGCAGGAAAAGAATGTTACCTGCAATGTATTAGAGTATACAAAGCAGTTAAAAACAATTTTCCCCCTCAACACTGAGCTGTTAGAAGACTTAAGTACAGTTGCTTTCTTGCTGAAGACATTCACCCATTACACAAATGCCTCGCATATCCTGAAGCATCTCAGTGCAACAGCAGTTAATAAAGCAAGAAAAATACTAGGAATGAGAAAAATAACAAACAAAACAAGAATGACCATTACACATGTCATTTGCCACACACTGAAAACTACGCCTCCCTTGCTGGTTCCTCATCTGAATAAGCATATACTAGAACAGGGAAAGGTTCAAAAAACGGCAGTGGAGACAACTGCCATTTTCTGTACAAAAACCAGAGTGGATTAAATTCTTCAGTCTGGAGAGACGATTTGGGATTGGATGGATAAGCAAAGTCTCCCAGATCCTGAAAGCTCTGGGAAACCATTTACTTTGAAACCTCACCAGTGAAGCACAGGTGATCCTTACCAGTCTGAAACGTTGCAGTGGGATTTTGCCAACATCTACAGGACTCCGCTCTGCAATGTTCACAAATTTTGCCTCCAGTACAGCTACAGCACACATCACATGAACCCACCTGTCAGCACCAAAGAGGGGAAAAAGAAATTAATATGCATTAGGCCATGTAAACCACGATAAATAGTCTCTGCGAACTAGCAGCGTAATCTTTCCCCTACTGCTAGCAACAGGGCACATGTGGGGCAAAACCAAGACTTCTTCATACTTTCAATCTGCTACTAACAGGCTCAACAGGAGAGCAATTCAGTGTGGCTTGTGCTGGTTACCTGCATTACAAAAGCCTGCCTAAGTTTATTCTTTCACGAACCTGTCCCATAGCAACTGCTCAGTCACTACTGAATTACTTTTGAGACTGTGACCAAGAGGTTGAGGCTCCATATGACATCCACAATGTTTTTGGAGGCCAAGTTTCAGTCGCTCCATGGTGCTACAAGCCTGTCCCACCTCTATTTTGTATCAAATAACTTCAGATGATCCACCACTCCAAAGAACACATGATGGGCAGTTGTACGCAGCACACTTGCTGCAGAGGTACCCTGAATTTTAATGTTGTGCTACTTAAAGTTATGGTTGTCCTGTGTCTCCGTCACCACCACACTTTACATGCAGAAGTCAAAATCCTCATGTGAGTGGGTACTGAGAGATGTTATCTCATCAGGAATCTTATTTTTAAATGGTACATTATACCTCCACACTAAAATGCAAAGCAATTAACATCCGCTGTCAACAGATTGAGAGTGAGGCATTGCCTGAAGAGATGATGATTGCTGCTTGTGAACTCAACTTTACCATAGCCCCTCCAGTAAAACAAAGAGTGTAAAGTGGTGTTGGTCACTCCGTTACACCAAATGCACCAAATTGGTTTTACTAGCTTACCCTCAGCTACTTAGGAATTGAGCTTCTCCCTTAAGACCAAAAAAGCCAGAATACTCACTTGTCATCATTGGCTCTCTGCAGCGCTCCTCCTCGTAATGAACACAAACAGCAGTCCTGGCACAAGGAAGAAAGCATTAGCTGAAAGAGTGAAGTCCAGAATGGTACACTTGCTTCAGAACTTCCTCTTCAAACTGCACTTCCAGAGGAAGAAAATGATTTCGCTGTCAGAAGAAAGCTAACTACATTGCACAGATCAGCCCTTTAGCTCTCAAAAGCTGCTGCCCTTAGGCAACAAATACAGATTCCAAGTCTGTTGAAGGCAAGCAGATCTACCACTGAAGACTTGTTCAACTTGCTATAGGTTCCTTTCACAACAGCAATACCCTATACCCTTTGACGATATGTGAAAGGATCTGGGACAAACATGAGCAAGTAATTCAAAAGGTTGACCCCTTCTGCTGATCTAGAGCCTAACCAGCTTTTTGAAGGAATCCCATTCTTCTTTCTTTCTTCACGTGTGCACACCTCCCTAGTTATCAACAGCAGTTACTTTCCGTTTTAGAAATAGTAGCTACCATAAAGTAAGACAGACAATGGCACTATTCCCACATCCATGAAAAATATCTTCTCTATGACTCATGTGAGCTCAGCAGCTTTGCACTAGTTAAAAGGATTACATCACTATGCCTTAAAAAGCAACAAAATACGACAGACTGGCTCCTAAACATTCTCTAAATTTTCTTCTTTTCACAGGAGAGAATAATTTAAAAAAACTCCCCACACTATGGAAATGGACTTTGTAGCCAAGCTCCCAGATGTACCGGACTCCATCTGTAGAATCTTATGAGAAACTTTACCTCTTCTAAGGCATTTTCTGTACACCTGGAGCACATCCAGTCTTCAGTGGCTTTGTCAGGGGATACACCATAACAACCTAGGACAGACACATCTCAGTTAAGAGCTTACCTAAACTCACACCAATTTCCCTAGGGCCCAGAAGTAAAGCAGGAATTAAAGTCAATGAGTCTAAGGACGACGCTGTATATTTCAAGTTATCCATGCAGCCAACTCCGTATTTCAACAGCCAGCACTCAGGTATATACCATTCAGAAAAGGGATGAACTTCATCTTTTTGTACATTAAACAGACTGGTAAACGCTTGCTGTCATGTACAGACTTACGACAGAGAACACTAGACTTTAGGTTAAGTCTAGATGCACTCACTTGCATGAACACAGACATGGCAGTTCCTGCAGGTGATGAGTACGCTGGTTCCATCTTCCTCTAAGTAGGGGGTTGAAAGATTGAGGTCAGTGCTGCAGCCAGTCGTAGTGAAGCACATTTCGGGAATCAGAGGTTTGGTTCGGATCTTCCCATCCGCAGCAGATGGAGTTACTCCAGAGTTTTGACTGTTGCCTCCACACTCCGCCTATAAGGGATGGACAGGAAATTCAAGTTTTACAAGTAAAACTGTCTCACATCATCTTTACTCACTCATTACTCCATATATAAATCCAGTTTAAAGAAAGAAAGAAAGTGCTGAAAGATTAAAGAGTTAGTAGGTTAGGTGAAAATACAGTTAGTTTATAAACTCCTCAGCTACTGCAGCTTCACAATGAAAATATTTTCTACGCAAACGGCTAAACGCAAGGTCTGAACTGCATCCCTCTAATTAGCAACAAGACATACATCAAACTGCACCTCTTCCAACAGAAGAGATGGAATCACCAAGCCCACCTCACGATCTATGGGCAACACCTCTGCTGCATCCCTCCACCACCTAATATAGAGGATTATAACACTGCTGTCCAGCATCGTTCATTTATCTTACCTCCATATGGGAGGATTATGATCACACAAATAGATATCTATTGCAATCCCAATTATTTTTCCTAGTGTAGTTCTGAACAAGTCTGACGGGCTTCGAAACTAATTTGTTCCTGGGAAATAAGCAGACTAAAAATGCAGTTTCCCAATTAAAGCTCAGGAGATTGTCAGGCTAATCTTTTGTAAGTTATTAATCTGAACTAACATCAAACCAAACAGCAATTACATATAAAGTTTAGAGAGATATGCTTCCATTCAAGTTACCCTTAACAGGTAAACAGAAGTGAATCAAACCATCCTTTGTGTCTCATAAGCCACCACAATATTTTAAAAATATTAACAGAAATTGCAGTGGCAAAACGAAGCTGCACTGTCTCTCTGACAGTGTATCAAAAAGTAGGAAAAAAAGTTCAGGTAAGGATCACAGCTGGAAGGGAACTGACATGTTTTCAGCAAGTCTTGTTTATTCAGATTCTGTGAAACTCACTGATTTACACCCAACATTGCACGTCAAGCAAAAGACTAAATGAGGGAAAATCTGTAACAAAGTTGAAGAAAAGTAGACAGCGGCTAGACACTTTTCTTCTTCACAAAGAAAAAGTGAATACTTGTCCGGTATTTTGTGCCCATTTTTTATTTGAATGGGTAACTGAAGTTGAGTTCCCAGACTTGCTATAGACTTTCTGAAGTTGGAACAAAGACCCTAACCACAGTTCAAATCTTGGAGGGGTTTCTCCTTCGCTGCCTGCTGTAGACAAGCCATTTGAAAAACTGCAGCTAGAGTTCTCTGCTTAATAGGATTTAGAACTCAAGAAGGCAGCTAACAGAACTTAAGCTATCCTCAAACTGTTAACTTTACGGTGTCAGTACTAGTGAAATCCTCGTGTACTATGCAGCTTCTATGTAGAATTTCCAGTCCTAACAAGAACCTACTCTCAGGGAGAAATAGCAAGATCAAACAGAAACTATGGTCTATGGTTTTCATGGAAATCAGGAACTATACACAATATAAACTCTCAACAAAAATTTCGGGTCTTTATTTCCAAAACTGTGGTGAACATGTTTCTAGCACCATCATAATCATACAGTGATCTCAAATAAATCAAATACACTTGGGATATGGGAAGGGACAAACTATCTCTAAGTTGCAGGTGGAACATGCAATCAGACAGCTATTCAAGCTACCTGAAAATTACTCAGCTCAGGCACAGCAAAAAATTCAGTGTGGCATTCTGGCATAAGCATTTAGTCAACATGACCGAGGGGTTCTGCAGCCCATTCCAAGCTCTGCATTGCTACAGCTGCACTTTCTTAAAGCACATTTTCACATGCCATAGCTACTGTCAATATGGATACACTCCAAGAAAAGACAGCTTTCTATCTACGCCATCCACAAACACAACCCTAAATCCTTTTAAGTAAAAGGTTTTCTTCCTTGCCAGCTCCCCAAAGATGACGTGCTACCAGTGGACTTAAAAGTGTTTTTTAAAAAAGTGTAGAAGTGAAGGTGTCAGTCTGGAAACAACAAACGGGATTTTACAGTCAGCTCCAGCAACATTCAAGCTCCGCTCTGCAGTTCTAGTAAAAGCCACAGAACACAAAAGCTTCTGAACAGCTGAGCAAGCCCCTAGGAACCCTGAGGCAGTCCACCACGGGTGTGCTGAGGTTCACCTGATTGTGCTCTCCTGGAACAACTCCTTGGCAAGATGGCAACACCGATACAGCTTTTGTTAACTGGCAACATGCAAACCAACATTTTTAAAACTATGTATCACAGCAGCAACTGATTCAGTCATCTTCATGATAACATTAACAGACTTGGTCTACATACCTGATACGTCTGGAAGAGCATACAAACAGCACAGTAAGGAGACTGCTGAGCCATCGTTCGATTGTATTCTTTTTCTGCCTCAAAATTTGGTGGCCGATTCTGCCACAGCTGGCTAAGTGGCTTGGCCCATGCTTCCGTCTCCTCAGCCTCTTCTTCGGGAGTTAGTTGCTCTGACGCCTCTGCAATAAGAGATCATTAACTCAGTGATTATATGTCCTTATATAGACACTCTTCTTGCAAATGAAACTAAATAAAGGCAAGAAGTTACGAATGGAGATGACAGAAAGTCTGCCAGAAATCAAATTTAGAGAAGAGTGATGGGAGCCAGTAACTCCATCTCCTTTTTAAGGGGCTTCTGCTAATCAAGGAACCGTGCAGACACAAGACAGGCTTATTGGATGAGAACAGCACAAGCTCCGAATTCCATCAAGACTAAGGCTGTTAGCCAAGAATCTGGTGGGGTTTTTTGTTGTTGCTGGTTTGTTTGTTTTTTTTTTTAAATCGTGAATATTTGCATCAATTAGTGGAATGCTCTAAGGCAGATGCAATTATGCAACAGTCTCTGGTACTGGTTTAATTTTCCTTTCAGAGGAAGTTGTGACTTTCCAGAGAATGGAATGGGAAAGAAAGAAGACACCATTCAAGAAAAAACTTTAATGATGCAAGCACAAAAAAAAATATGGGATAAGCACCTTGCTAGGATGCAGAGGTGTGACTTGCTGACTTAATGGAATATCCCATGCTGTCCTCAAAAGCTGAGACCCTCTCTACAGTTTCCCAAAGAGCACAAGGCTTACTTACCATCATCACTAATGCAGTCTTTAACCAAGAGCGGGTGATGGCGTGGGAGCTTGCTCAATGGCTGGCGACGACCCTTGGACTTCTTACTCTCCTTCATTGATCTTATGTACTCCTTTGCCACCTGGACAAGGGGAAACAATTCAGTGCTCAATTAGCATGTGTCCTTTTGATACCATTTTTAAAGAAATTTATTTTGAACTTCAAGAAACCTCCACAAAACGCACACATGCTTCCACGATTTTGTTTCTAACAAACTAATTTCAGCTCTAAACCTGCTAAGTTTTTGAAAGAACTGCTTGCAGCACTTTTGCTAGGGAAGATCAGACACAGCTGTACTAGCTCTGTTGAGCCATTAGAATAGAGACTTTTCACAGGTTCCAGCATAGCTTTTCATGCAAGTCTGTTTATATAGGAATTGTGTAAAAGACAGGAACAGAGACAGAAAAGTTGAATGGTTTAACTTAGAAGAGCCACAATAAGAAGTCTCACATATTCTGGAGAAATCTTCGGTTTGCATGTCAACGTAAAAATTCCAAAATGAAAAATAAAAATAATAAACTTTTTAAAAAATTACAGAGTTCATTGGCATCTTGAACTACCAGGCTACTACAAAGGAAACTTTTGCCCTCTCTGCTTATTACTTGCATTGATGTCTTCTCAGACAGACTGGAAGAATGAGACTACAGTAACAGTTATTTCCTCTTTGCTTAGCGTTATGCAAAAACAAGTGACACACTGACAAAATTACTACTAACCTGACAAGCAAGGCAATGAAGGCAATACTTTAACAGCCCAGGAAGTCTCTCAGTAGATAAGAACTCCCTCTTTTTTTTTTAATCTATTATTCCTCTAAAAGCAGATGCAAATCTTAGACTAAATGACTCTTACATCTTTTTTAATCTCTCCTTTTCATAAAAGAAGCCAGAAGAGACCATAACAATCATTATCTCTGATCTCCTACACAGAGTTGGATACAAGACTTCTAAGAGACAGAAATGTTTTTATTCAAATGGAAATTAGCTTTCCCAGCTACCACCTGATGGAAAATTTGTTTTGAAATACACCATACCGGGGAAAACAATCCACACCCATTCAAAATTTCACCTTTTCCCTGTATGGAGTATGCAACAGAGACATCAGTATAGCAACAGAATTTCTTTAGTTTAAATATCCATGAGAACTCTCTCACTTTTGGCTTAATTATCAACAGATTTGCCCATTTGCTGTTCCATTTCTGTAATTCCTGAATTTCGAAGACATAATCGTTATCAGCCTCCCACTCTCTAAGCACGGGTTTAAAGAGGGAAACAAAACAATTTGAAAAGACACCATCAGGTGAGATTTTAACTATTACAACCTTCTCTTGTGCTAGGAAAACATTCATCGGCCATTCTTAAACACTCAGATTTACATTCTCCCAACCAGTAATTTTTGTTCCATCATTTCTTATTTTAAAAGGGACACAAAGATGTACACACGTATGCAATTTTATATTAACACACCCCCTCAAACATATTAATGTGCTCACAATAAAGGCTGGATTGAATCAGATTCATTTTAGGCACAAATAGGTGCCTATTACCATAAAAGGACCTGAATCAGCCTGTAACACTACCATGTCAAAACCACCAAGCTACCCTTTCCCTTAAAGCACTTAAGCTAATTCAGAGAAGTTCTCATAACAAGGAATCTCCTTGTTTTCTAGAAGAGATAAGAGTGTAAGACTTTAATCTTCATTCTTGTTTGTTTAGCAAAACCCATAGGTATTAAAAAACACATTAACACCTAAGCAACCTGCTACGCAAACACCAACGGAATGAAAATGTAATCTGCCCAGATAGGAAGTTTTGTCACAGGAAATCCATGACCACATAATACAGCCCTTAAGCTTTCGGTACTCTTGGCATTCATACCTCTGCCAGTTCTTGTTCATTCACATTGGTGGTGGCACTGGCTTTCTTTCCTGAAGTCTGTTCATTGTCAGATCCACTGGCATCCCCTTTAGCATAGCTATGGACTGTAAGCACTCCAGCTGGCCCAGGAGGAGTTCGTTTTGCCAACACATCAGTAGATTCAGAGTCTGAAGAACCAGAATACGCAGGCGAGCTGGGCTGAATGCTGGAAGTTGCACTCTGCTTCGAACCTGTCGAAACTGAAGTGGAATTCGAAGCGTGTGAAATGGAGAGATCCAATGCAGCTGCTTCTTGCTCTTCCTCTTCTTCCTCAAGCTTCACCGTTTTCAGTTCTTCAAATTTGGCTGAGTGCACATGATCTAGAAGGAAGAATATACTGACTTTTTCTAAAGTCTGGGCAGCAGTGAGAACATTTGTGCAACCATTTGCAAAAAGCCAAACAGGAAAGCAAACTACTACACACAGAACTAGTGTCATTGAGTCATGTAAAGAGTAGATGATCAATTCAAACACCTATAAAATCATGGGTGGCACAGAGAGAGAGAATAAAAGCATCTGCTCATCACCCCTTTCAGTACAAGAGCTAGGGTATATAAAACAAAACCAGCAGACAGCAAGTTCAAAATAAACAGAGATGATCCTTTATACAGGGCAGCTAAACAGCCCAACTCCTGGCCACATGATGCTGTGGGTAAGAGGTTATAACAATTCATGGGAGACAACAGAAGAAAAATAAAACCCCACAAACTAATAGAAGATTACTAACTACAAGCTCCAAAGGGCTAGAAAAGAGAATACTAGAGGGAGGTATCATATATGTTTGCCTGTTCTTATATTGTTCCACAGGCCTCTTGCTCCTCCCTTAAAAGCAAGGATAACTGACCCTTCGCAAGCCATGTTAGTTTTCCTCCAGCCTACTTACTACAGAAATAACAAATAAAACATACATACAGCATACCAGACCCACACTACCAGGAAGTGTGCATGTTTTACTAAACAATTGCTATAAACAGGTCGCATTACACAACAGGGATACAGAGGATCTTAGACTACTGAGGCATCCAATACATTTCTGTACACAGGCAGGCAGGCAAAACAAAAAGAGCACAAATCAAAAGCTAGAAACATCAATTTCTTCAACTGGTCTCACGCAGTATCGCCGGTTCCCTTTAATTCAGCTGAAGGCAATATCCTGTGACCTACCTGGTCAGTCAGTCATTGTAGTAGCTACAGGATGGCTGCCTACATCTTTGTTCTTCCCCAGTATTTTTTGATATAATTCTCACTGGGGAACTATCCACAGGTAGGCTACAAAAGCCAACAATTCAAGCTGTGGTTATTTCATTTACTCAAACTGGTCACAGAAGTGTCAGACAAATTTAACCAAAGGGCACACTCTAAAATTGTTCTAGGTGCACTCTCTGGTCTTGAAAAATAGAATGGTAATATCTCAAATCTTGTGACAGTAAATTTCTGAAGTGCTTGCCACGGCTCTGACAAACTAATGCCTGCTTTTTTTGGACATGATAACACCCTACCGACTAATATCATGTGAAGGAGTACTCCAGATTCAGCTCTAGCAGCTTCTCTCCCTGAAGAGTAATACCCTGTCCCCTCATACCAGCATAAAGCTTCACACACAGTTACCTGGAAGCGTGAGCCTTTGTTCACCTTGCTGCACAAGTTCACTCGTAGGTTTCTCACACGGCTCTGCCATGTCTGCTTCATACTGTGCAGAGCCCAGCTCCTCCTTGGGGAAGGCCTCACTCTCACTCACCTCCTGAGGCACTTCCAGGCAGACTCTGTGCCTTTTTGTTCCTATGCGATGCTTGGGGATGCTGCAGAAGACAAATCCATATGTCAGGTTACCAAACACATAACTGTGTTGAATTTCCATCTGGATGCACAAAATACAGCCTGGTTTGGATCAGTGTTTTATGAGACAGCATCTGGCCAGTCAAACAGTTTCCAAACTATTCCAAAATGTTGTCTTTGCCTTTACAGAAGCAGAGTCAGTAATCCTTAGGGATGACTCCTCAGCATCTGTTAATCATCTATTAGGCAGCTATGTTCTAGCCAGACATTCTTTACCTTAAACAAACAACAAAAAACAAAACCCAAAATAACAACAAAAAAACCCCAAAGACTGCTTTAGGAATAGTAGCTGACACTGGCTGAAAAAGATTTAACTGTAATGATGTAAGATGATTAGCCTGTCCACCTTCAGCAACCATGAACTGCACGCTGATGCTGCAGCTCGCAGCACTGACAGTACCACAATTTGGTAGCGAGCACTGCGCCACGATCCCAATACACCCCGTTTTTCTTCTGTCCTCCCAGAGTATGGTGCACACTTCCACTCCAGGCTCTGGATGTCTGTCCAAGAATGAAGAACTACCTTCCAAGCTGGTGCATTTCCTGTCTACCACAGACCATCATCAATGTGGACTCAAACAGTAGAAAAAATTAAGAGTAAACCCTATTTCCAGGAAAACAAATCATTGCTAACTCTGCAGTTGTTCTATCAGAATGCCAAACATTCAGTGCAGCTGGGTTCGATTTCTAATAATCCAATAGAAAAGCAGAGGACTATATAAAGCACTACCTTTTCGTCTCATCCCTGTCCACCTCCTCTTTACATGTGTCTCCCGTTTCCATTTCCTCAGCACACTGTTTCCCATTCTTGACTTTTTGCATAAGATCCCCTTTAAGGAACTCTGCCGCCTCTGGGGTTGGAAGAGCATGGTCAATGACAGTCACGTCCTTCCCAGCTTTCCAAAGCTTGTAACGATCTGGCTGGTATTTCCTCACAAACACATCCATGGAGATCTTCACCATGTCCTTCCGACAAGAGCACTGAAGTCACAGAAAATATTCAAGTAAGTGCACGTACTCCACAGTTCTACTCTGCATTCCCAATATCACTTTGCTTTCAGGAGCTTAACTGAAGGAAAAAAATCCCACAGTTACAATCATTGGGCCTCTGAACTCTCAAGACTCTTTCCCAGGAAATCAAAAGGGCATATATTAAGTTACTTAAAACTGGGCAGAAAAGCCAGCAAAAACAACGAAACAGAAAACCAGATGTTGTCACAATAACTAAGAAAGCAAGCTCACCAGCCTATTTACAGAGTTGCTGGTAGAAGCTGACTGTTTTAAAACGAGCTTATGCAAAACCAGCCAGCAAAACCAGAGACTAAAACGAGGAAGTCAGAGCCATACAAACCCTGAGCCTACCCAAAGCAGTAGAGGTTCCCCTCATCTGTGCATGGTTACAACTGGTGCTTCAAAGCATTCACTTCAACACAACTGCTGAAAACATAACCCATGTTTGTAAGGCACCTCTGCAGGGACATAACACTATCCACTCTAAAGGTTCAGCCAAGATACTTATTTTGACAAGTGACTTAAGTTACCAAAGTCATACTTTCAGGCTAAATGGTCAATAAATAACAGACAAATTATTGACAAGTCCTGACCACCAAGCACAACCTTTCATCTTTGGAAAGATTACCAGTTCCCTGCTTTTCTTTGAAGCCTCACTTGATCTAAACAAAGCTAAAAACCATGTTGAATGCTATTCATAGTCGAAAAAAGAACACGAAACAGGAGGCTAACTGGACATTGTTACCGGACCAGAAGGCAAACATCACACCTTAAATGGACAAGGCAGTGAATTCACTCCCTTAGAACAAACACTGGGTGCTTAATGAGCAGCAGAGCATCAGGCACTGCATTCAGGTTATTTGTACGCAACGGGATGGCAACAGACCACTTACAAGTACAGACTGCTTCCCATACTCGATCCACCGAAGAGTAGCAAAGTTGGTAGATTCAGCACAGTTAAAGCCGTGATTAAAGCCAGCATGATAGCTATAAGGAAAAGTTATCATGAACTCTCCAGCCTCCTGTGTCACCTAAAAGAAAATTGAGACACCGCACTGTTATTCACAACTTAAGAGTCTACTTGGTGGGTCTGAAGAAAAGGAGCTTCACGCAGCGCATCTGAAACCCCACCCACAGATGGTGGTTGGAGTCACTTGCTGCAATGGATAGAGTTGATACTTATCTTCACTTTTCTCCTACTTATGTTAAGTATCTGTTTACTGGAAAGCAACACTCAACAGTTTTTACTACAACACAACTGATCAAAACAGAACCACAGTGGTTATACATCTCAAATGCTCTGTTACAAGCTATCAGAAGGTCATAAAGATACTTCTCTGTATCAGCTACAGGTTTGGCTGAACAGTATCTAAGGCCAAGTAAAATTTCTATTCACACACAACTTGGAAATTTACTACTGTTTTCTTCTGCCGTTCATATTCAACTACAACTCTCAGTCAGCCTTCCACCACTGCTCTGCAACACTTCCCCACAGTCTAACAAAGGTTCATGATAACAAAACCCTTCAGCTGCCCACGCAGATTGACAGTACTTCTGAACAAGGTCTCAAAGACTAGATCTTCAATGTGTATGTATGGGGAGGGTTGGTGGCAGGTTATGACCTGAGAAAGTAAGGAATTCTATAAAGTTACTAATGTAATGAAAAAGAAACCTAATAGGGAACAAGCCAGATTTTCAAAAACAAAAACCTAACAGGGAACAAGTCAGATTTTCAAAACCAAAAAATTTCAAAAACAAAATTAGCAGGGGGCAAGTCTGAAACAAAAAGAGAACAACCCCTCTTCATTGAATACACAGCTAAGCAGTGAAGTTAATCTAACACAGGATGTTGTGTATAGTTTAAAAAAAAAAAAGCCAGAGGAGACAGAGCCTTTCCATGACAGATTTTTCTGTCCCAAACTCTTTCAAACTCCAACCGCCAGATAAATGGAGGTACAGTGGGAAAGGACTGCCTTATGCCCTCCCTGTTCCTGTTCTCCTCCCTAAGAATCTCCTACTGGCTGCTGTATAGAGACGAGACAGGGCTGCACGAACGTCTTGACTGAGCTGGTATAACTGTGATTACTTTTCTACACCTTATCAAATGGGATGCCGTATTTCTTCAGTATTGATGGAGAGATGAGAGTCATCTTGTGACGGAGAAATGCTTCACAGCTTTGAGCACTTCCTGGAAAGAAACCTGTTTAAAATAAAGGCAAGGAGAGATGTTACTATTCTGCTGCAAATAAATTAATTTTCAGTAATTTTTAGGAAAAGTTCCTGTCTAAACAGTATTTTTCCCTAGGCCTAAAGGTTGGACCACCTTATTTGAAGTTTGAAAGAGCATAAGAAAGAACGCACGTAGAAGGATCTTCCCTTGGCTATAACCTTCCAGTCCTAGTAGTCGACAGCTAGGCATCTTCTCATTAAAGGTTAGACAGACCACAACTGCATTATTTGTAATGTGACATTTCTCTTGTGTGTATACAAAAAACAAACACTCAGAAGTAATAGAATTGATATTCTAAAAGGCAAATTATCAGTTCAGTTGTGACAGCCTGTGCTCTCATACATGTTATAGGCATGTCATACTCTAAAAGAGCTGAAACCCATTGTGGCCCTCCATCCCACCTTCTGCAAAGGCAGGACATAAAAGAATTGACCAACTACCTTTCGCAAGTCTCTCCAGTCGCTTCCCATGCTCTGGAGGGATAGAGTACCTGCAGCCATAAGAACAAGTTTGTTAAGTTCAAGTGACATGATAAAATCTCAAGAGTTTGACTGGAAATCATGAATGGGCATCAAGGCATGAATTACTTAAAACCCCAAAAAATCCTCCATCTCTACACCGTCTCTTTCAAAGTTCAATGATATAAAGCTGAAAATCTTTTATCAAGGACTTTTACCTCTCTATCCCAACAAAAATCAAGAGCCAAAAGCTGACCATCTCCTCCATTGACTTTTGCTTAAGTAGTCAATAAAGTAAAAAGTCTGATGCCTTTAATTAGCAGCTCTGCACAGCAAAACATCGATTTCGAGAAGAAGGGAAGAGCACTTCCTGACTCGTCTCAGTTCACAGCTGTACAATCGCTAGTACACTCAGTGCAAGGAGGAACACAGAGCAAGAGAGAAAATATGGAATCATCTCTTTCAGCTGCTCAGACCAAGAAGGGACTAAATCAGATGCAATGCCACATCTTTAACAGGTGCACATCTTGCGGTGTGCTCTTTAGGGCTGCGTCTCTCTCTCTCTCTGTAGACATTTTATGGGTGGCACAAAACTCCTATTTGGTTTGACTACAGTCAATAAAACCACCTACTTGGCTTGCTTTTGCTCTAGAACAGAGCGCTATATTCTTGATGGACTTCCTTGTTAAATAAATCCTACTAAGGTATCAGCAAAGTTAACTTCTTCCACATAGTACTGTAAAACAAGCAACGGCCAAAAGGTTTATCTGACTAAACTACTCTGTTTTCTGTTCTCATGCTATTGCCACTGCATGGGGTTGTTCACTGGTCACATGGCGCTAGCTATTATTTTTTACTTCAAAGTTGTATTAAAAGGCAGCCAAAAATACTAGTTTCCAACAAAAGTGCCATGGAAACAATTGTTGAAGTTGCTTGAGAAATTTATTTGTGAACAGAAGGGAATGATTCACTCTTAAAATGCAACCCATGCTACAGAAAAATTCGGGAGCCTCCCCTAAAAAACAACCATGAAAGCACAAACACTGGACAAACCACTCAGCAAGATCCACTAGCCTGCTTTTAGATCTATGATAAATAGCCACATTTCAAAACATGTTAAAAATTGCCTGTTCCTCTAATGCCTGTGTGACAACAGGCATATTACAGCTGTATGGGCATATTACAGCTCAGGAAATCATAAGTGAGTTTTCCAAGTTCTGGCCCAATCGCAGCAGAGAGTGTCCACCCTATAATATAATTCTGAAGAACTCTTTGTATCAGGACATCAAATGGACTTTCTAGAAGGTAACCAAACAAATGTTACTGAGGACACACGCTGCTTTGCAGTTCCTTACAGGTTTCTAATGTTCTTGTCATTAGATACAACTGCAGCACGAGATTGGAGGGATGGCAATTCCTTTAGTCAATTCTTGTAACTTCACGACTTTGACTCCAATATTTTATGGTACTGTTTTTCTACATCTAGAAGCATCCCTGCAAAATCTTACCATGACTTGGGTTCCCCAAAATGCAAGTAATTAATACTGTAGAGATCCATGTCCTCAGTATGCCAAGCAAAGGAAGTTTTCCACATGCCAAAATATAGGTATGGAGTATTCACTCCTTCAATGGTTATGCCGCTTTCATTCTCCACAATATCCAGGATCGTGTTCAATCTGCCAATATTCCACGCATCTACATGCTGCAAAACACAAGCCTCGCATTAAACAAGCATTATGAAGAACAGAAGCACACAACTAAGACGACAGTTGCAAAAGCTATCAGACACTTGAGGAACAGCTCACCAAGACAAATCAACTACTGGCACAGCTCAAATCATTAGCTAGTTCATCTAAAACAAAAGTTTTGCATGGTGTTAGCTTACATACTGATTATTTACGAGTCACCTTTACAGAGAAAAAAAAAAGTCATCAGTCAACATAATGATTAGGAAGGAGAAACAATCATGAAGCTACAGACTTTACAGAGCAGAGAACAATAGTGCCAGCTTGAGCTGATGTCTGAACCCTCTCAAACAGAATCACTTTTCATTCCAAACATCTTTTAAAAGAGTAAATCATCACAATTTAGGAGACTAGCAAGTAGAATGCATACCCCTTCTCTAATGTTTACCATCCTAACATGTAATGGCTACAGAGCTCTCCCACAAAAATACATGCACTAGTGGGTACCAAAGCAATGCGTGTTCACTCATCAACACTTCCAACCCTCATACGTCTCTCAGGACAAAGCAGTATAACAGCAACCCGTAACGCAGCAGCGGTTTTTGCTTTCTTGAACTAAACTGTATTGCACTGAAGTGCTAACAGAGGTCCCTTAGAACGTTACCTCTATTAGCCTTCTTCAACTATCTGGGTTAAATGGAGAGTATGTTATAAACATACGGTTTATTGTGTTCCTCCCTGCTCCAGAAGCTGGAACTCTGCTAAGACTATCATTAACTCTTTCTGAAAGTTTAGAGTCAAATGCTACAGTAGCATTTATGGAATACAATATAAAGGGATAACCTTTACTTGAGAACCAAAACAGTTTTCCTACCTTGTCATAAAGCGTGCCATTAACATCAGCACCATAGATAGGGGCATTGAACGTAAGGTTCTTCCAGTATTTTCGTTCAAGGTCTTCAAAGTCCGTGTAGCGAGGTGTGCAGTACCTGAGAAAACAACAGAGACACTAAGGACTTTGCAGTTTGATACCTGATGTGTCTAAACCAATGTTTTGCACTACTGAAAGAACTGAAAGCTACAATAAAAATATCTAATGCATGTTATCAGCCAGACCCCCGCCTCCCACAAGAGCAATGAGAGCAGCCACAGCTCTGTTCCTGTGAAATTTGGGAACAAAGGACAAGGAAGAAAATTACTTTCCCCATTTCTCAGTTTACTTTCGTTTTTGCTTTGTGCACTTCTCTCAGTCAGAACAATTCCACTTTCAAGTTGTTGCTACTTGGCAAGGAAGGATGTCGTCAAAACCAGAAATGATATAAAGAACAAGTTGAAAAAACAAAACCAAAGTTTTCTGCCACTGTAAAAGTAACAAACATTTCCAGACTCACCTACTAGTAAACTGGTCAAGCATGCTCGCTTTACCAACAAAATATCTGCCCTTGATGTCTATTCCCTGCTAACTATATACTGGCCTCTTTGTGCAGCACTGGGGGATCAGATTCACAGTTTAACACTTATTGAATGTGTGCGTGTGTATATGTATTACAGACAGTATATATAACATAAAAGAGTAATTTTCATTAAAATATTCTATTAGAGAAACACAATTCTAAGATATCCGATGTGTGCTGGTTTTGCAAGATAAAACAAGCTTCAGCAGAGCAACTGCAGCTGGCAATTCCAATGTTATTTCTGAATAGTTATTTCAAAGGCTGTTTTGCTTAAACTCCTTTTAAAGCCATCTTTTCTCTGTCTCCTTTCTCACGTCAAGAACATTCCTTTCTCTACTACTCTACGCAGCAGATATTCCAACAGTCTGTCTGGCTACTGGGGACCACAGACAGGACACCACAGCAGAAACACAAAGTTCTGCCAGCATTATGTATCCTCTTGCCAGACGACACAAGTGACAAAGGTCTCCATCCGCACAGCCAGGTTTACCAGCACAGCCCATCTGCTCGGGGTGTTGCGGTCACGCCTCTGACTGAGGACCCGGCCCCAGGGAATTCGGGCAACAGGCGCTCCCACGGTACCGATCTGCGGGGAGACACGGACATACTTGTCGCTGTTGGCGATCCTCCTGAACTCGCGGACCGTCATGGCCTTCTTCTGGATGTTGTACTGCGTGAAGAGGCCGGACTGCCCCGTCACTACCTGCTGGATGGGCGCGGGGATGACGAGCTCGTCGATGTCATCGTAGCACCGCCGCGGCTTCCACTCTTTCGGAGGAACTATCTGCAGGGAGCAAAACCCACCCGTTAGCCGCCGCCAGGGAAAGCATCAAACTTGGCCAAGTCGGGCTGGAAGCCCCCGGCCGGGGCACGCCCATCCCACGGGCGCTGCGGAGTAAAAATCAGATGCAATGCCACATCTTTAACAGGTGCA
>VZSC01009406.1:245981-433481 GCA_013398225.1 Steatornis caripensis
GGGCCCGCAGGGACACCCGCCGGGGGTGGGGGTAGAGCCCAGCCCCGAGGGCAGCGCCACCGCGGGCCCTCGCAGCGGCCCAGGGTAGGCCCGGGCTCCGTGGGGCTCCCGGTCCTGCCCTCAGGGGAGCGGCCGGGATAGACCGGCCGAGTGCGGACAGCAGGCCCGCCCGCCCGCGCAGCAGCCGTTTGCCGTCAGATAGGGCAGGCCGCAGCGCGCAGTCCCGGTGCGAGGTCCCGGGCCCCGCCCCGAGGGGCTGGCGAAGGTGGCTGCGCCCGGGGGCCTTCAGGCCGGCCGCGGGGCGCCTGGAGGTGGGGCAGCCGGTCGTGCAGGCGTCTTAGCGCGGAGTTGAGAGTGCTGGGTATTAACCCTGGGTAAACGGGCGCTGTAGCGAGCTCGTGGGTTTCAGGCGCTGAGCGGTGACACAATGGGCATGTGCCAAGTGAACGTATTAACCAAGCTGACTGTACTCCTGCCATTTCTGTGTGTAAACAAAGCCAAAGTAGAATTTGATACTATGCAAACTTCTGGCAGTGAACGCAACCTGGGGCTGGGCCCGTGCCAAGCCCAGGCCACGCCAGGGAGTTTGGCCAGCACAGATCGGTCAGCTCGAAACATGGAAAAGTGTCCCCGCAGCCAGCGTACGTTGTCGGTAATCCCCTGCCGTTGCGTTGAGGATTGGGAGCTGACAGCGTAGCTTTAGCAGCAAAGGCTTTCAAGTGTGGACAAGGCTGAATGCTTGACAGAGCCTTTCTGGGGATACTGACCCCCGCCTTGGCTGGGACTGGCTCTGATTTTCACGGATCGTGTTGTGCTAAGTGTTTAAATGTGTGGGTGCCGATAGGCAACCTTGCAAGTAAGCATAACCCACCCGAAAGAACTCGTAATCATCCCCAGAGACCATGCTCAGTCTCTCATGCTTAAATAAAACCTTGATTTCACTGTATGTTTCTCCTGACACATTTCCTTCAGCGTCATTCTACAGGGACGTGGCAGGCCTGAAAACTCTTAGCAAAACCACATTCAAACACAGATTTTCTGTGGTCTGCTGCCTCTCTGACCTGCTCAGACTCCGAATTGCCAGACATATGGACCAGAATCCCAAAGCGGATTAAAATCGGAGCAGGCACAGCACTCAGACACCTACAGATAGAGGTACCAACACAGGCAAATGTCAGGTAATAGTTTTGAGACAGACGCTGTGTTTCTGGCCTTTCTGGTGGCCTGGCAGCTGCACTTGCTATCCATTAGCCCAGAAAGACCAGCTTTCTAATATGAGGAAACACGACACGAGCCAGTCTTTTTATGATGACAAGTAGTAAAATGGTGCTGTCAGCAGAAATGTGTAGGCAGGAAAGCTTGATGACATGTAATCGTTACTGTGGACTGAGGTTACTTATTAAAACTGACAAAAGGGCAACAATAAGCTTTTAATTGGAGGGGTCAAAATTTTTCATGCTCTCAGAAACAAACCAGGTCAGAACAGGCAAAAAGAAAAGAAAAAAAAAAGTCACTCTTAACTGGGACACTTTACAAATGAAAATGGCAGCGTTGCAGAGAATAAGAAATGCCAGGACTGTGGGGAGAGAGTTGTCAAACTGCTGCACAGAGTAAGCACAGATTCGTTCAGTGATGCAGCTGTTTCTCATCCTTATTTAACAACTATTTTGCCCTTGAAAAACAAAACTTAAAGGAATCCCAAAGGGCAAGGGCTTGGGCAGGATGTTCTTTGGGCTTGATGATCTTTAAAGGTCCCTTCCAACCCAAACTGTTCTATCATCCTATGATTTAGCAGCACTAGGAGGCAAATCAAGCCTAGGCAGGGCCTACACAGCTCTCTTGCTACAGATATCAGTGGAATGAATTAAAAAAAAAAAGGAAGAGAAAGTGCAGAAGAACACGGCAGTGCCCAGGAGTTCACCTTTGACTGGCTGCCATTTAGCTGCTGTCCCACCTGCCAAACGGTGGCCCTTACAAAGCTGCTTATCAGAGAATGCATTAGGGCTATCTGGTACAATTAAGGAATGGAAAATTTTCACTAGGAAAAAAAACCAAACCAAAACCCGAGCAGTAACTACCCAACTCCATTGCTCAGTGTGAATATGGTTGGTCTGTCAGAGGGACTCCAAAGGAAAGAGGCCAAACACGGCCTTACAGCACCATTTCCTTCAGATCTGGAGCGCAGCGTGGCACTGCAGACTCGGGCTGAGACCAGATGGAGGGAGAGGTCTCAAACTGGTACCAAAGATGGAGCAAAACAATGCCAGCTGCTAGGATCAATCTTTTCTGGCCAGGGAAAGCCGAGCAGCGCAGGGCAGGCACGGCAGTGCCAGGCCCTGGGAAGAGGCAGCGTGGCTCTGAATGGAGCATGGCACAAGGCACGGCACTGGCTCTGAAGGCAGACCAGGTTAGCCTCCCTGTCTGTCCAGTATCCGTGGTTAGGCTTTTTGGTTTGTTCCTCTTTTACTTTGTGAGATATGCAGAGATAAAGGGAAATAAAAGTTAAAAGAATAAGCACTTTTAAACTGATCTGACTCTGTCCCCTTTGGAGCATGGCATTGGCTGTGTGTGAGGAGGCTGGGGCAGTGGGACATCCCCCATGGGCAGCAGCTGCCTTTGTTGCTCTCTGACCCGGCTGTTCTCTGGGGGCCATCCCCTTGCCAAGGCAGCACATCCTCACACTTTGGGGGCCTCCTGGCCCTCTCGGCACGCCGACCCTTTCTCAGCCCTGTGAGGCCAGCATGAGGCTTTGGCCACATGGGATCACCTCCTGCACAGTGCGTACCCAGAATAGCCTTGCCGCGGAGGCCTGGGCTCAGTCACGTTATTCCCAGTGTGGCCCGTGCTGAGATGCTTGTTCTCTCTCTCCCTGCCTCCTCCTGTTTCTACTCGGTCCATAGACCAGCTCACTGACCACCCGAAAAGGTCACGTGGTGCCTTACACATGGTGGGCAGAGAAGTGGAGCCCGCAGAGGCAGTTACTTGGGAGTGTTTGTTCTCTCACGTTTTCCCTGAGTTGGCTGTAAAGGGTTTGGGCTAAGAACACTTCAAACAGGGACAGAAGCCCCGAGTGTTCTTGGACAAGGAGAAGGAAGGTCCACGCGCATGCACTTTTGCACATACACCAGTGTGCTGGCAACTGCTCGGTGAGGGCACATCACTACATTTGAAGCCACACACGGACTAGAGGTTCATGCTGTGCACGTGGCAGTGCCTGGTGAGAGCTCGGTGAGTGGCTTATCCATGTGGCGAAAGCATCATCACCAGCTGTAGTTTAGCAGCACAGCCAAAGCATTCTTGCTGCACTGCAGGCAGGTGCTCGGTGCCCGCTTCCCAGCTGGCTGGCTTCCTAAAGCGTAATGGTTCGCATGGCCTCCTTCCTCCCAAAAGGCATCTGCGTACGAGCAGGTGCATGCTTGGCCGTGTAGCCTTGCCATCTTGGGCCCTGGCAGTGATGCAAAGCAAAATGTCCCAATGCCAGCAGTGCTGGCAGGTGCATGCATGCACACATCTGCGCACGTGTGCTGCCTCACAAGTGCAGGAGCTTGCTTTGCCCTCAGATTTGCATCCTCGCGTGGGGCAGAGCCAGGGAAAGGCTCCACTAGTCTCAGCTCACCCTGGGAGCAAAGTACTGGGGTAGGAACCAGCCAGGTGAGGGGGAAACACCATTTTGCATCTGGCACCTGCTTAGGTGCCAGTCTGGCCTGGTGGGAAACACTGCGTGTAGCTGAGCTCCAGCAAAGTCAGCGAGGAGTCAGTAAGAAGGTGCCCATAGTCACGTTGGGGGAAAACCTTGTCAGTCTGTCTGCCACACGCTCCTGCCCATCGTACACATGCTGGCCAGGGCAGAGTTGGCTTTCTCAGGAAGGATGGACAGGCCACAGGGCCCTGGCCCACGTGCTTCTGCCCCTTGCACACTTGTGCTGTTTGCAGGTGCTGCTCTCCCCAGGAGCCGGCACTGACCCCGGGGTTTGCAGTTCATGTGTAGGCAGTGCTGGGGCTGGCCGGGCCACAGAGTGGGCACAGCCGCATGCCTTGTCTGGGGTTTCACACCTGAACGTACTGGGGCACTGCTCTGCAGTTAGAGGCCAGGCGAAGGTTTTACTGCCGAGCAGTAACTTTGCATACACAACTGTGCTCAGTGCCGCAGAACAGCGTTAATGCAGCATCCCGGGAAGCTGGCAATGTCTCAGCCTCCTCAGGACTGATACTGCCACCAATCCCACCGCCACCGACCCCTCTCTTTCCTGCAAACCCACAAGCAAAGACCAGCCTTCAGCCAGCATGCTGGCAGGGAAGGAGCTGCAGGTAAACATGCTTCTAGCAAAGCTCAGCGTCATCGCAAGGCTGTATCCTGCTACGTCCTGGGATTCTCTGAGGATTAGTAACTGGCAGTAGAGCAGGTGGGGAGGGCAGGTCTCAGGCCCCAGCCACCACTAGGACAGCTTGTGCAGAGCATGGCCTGGGCACGTGACTACTGGCTTCCTCCTGCTGGGAATGATCCATCCTTTGGGAAGAGGAGGGGACCAGAGAGGGCCATGGCTGAAGACAGGCTTGGCAGGAGCCATTCCTGGAGGTGCCAAGGACTGAGGACTCTCGGTGCACCCAGGCGTGGCTGCAGGTGGGCAGGAGGCGAGCACACTCTCCGAGCTCCCTGCCAGCACAGGGTTTCCACACAAGTGTGGGGTGCTCGTGGCTGGGACGCGCCCATGGGAAAGGGCTTCTCTGGCAACAGGCTGGGGAGCACGCCCATCTCCAAGGGACGCTATGGCCTCTTCTTATTGCTGAAGAAACAGACAGCAAAGCCAGCTTGTATGAAACCCGATTATTCAAATTTATTAACATCAAGAATTATGCAATGATGCTGTAGATTTTTTTTTTTTATTAACAAATAGAAAACAGACTGTATACAACAGTGACCCCTACAGCACTATGCATCCACAAGGTAAAAATGAATGTGTCCTCCAACATTACCAACCCTGGATTGCTGATTTCAACGTAGCTTGGATTCTTAACATTCGGAATACATGTGGTAATACAATTAGATACCCTTCCACCACCTTTATTCATAATGCACTCGAAAGAGGGCTGCTCACTCCCTGTCTTTAGTGCAAGCGTGATATAATAAGGAGTATTAATATATAGTACCATTAAATTAAGTCCAGTAGTCTTGCCACATTGGTTCATTAGAACGTCCTGAAGTAGCGGAAAGTACAATATTCTAGTGACTTTTAACATTTGCAGGATAGCAGAAATCATAGATACACCCAAGCCATGTGTACTCCCCTCCCGTTCCCTGCAGTACCCTGCCTTCCAAAGACAGCCTGCCCCGCTCCGCTCTGGGGACGCTGGGCTTGTGCTCTTTGCCTTTGTAAATGCTCCGATGCACTTCACTGGTGAGAGGTGACAGACCGCGGGATTAACAAAAGGGCTGTGTCTCGCTCTTTCCGTCCCCTCCCTGGGGAATTGTGGGACCCACTCGCTTCTCCTGCACCTTTCCCAGCGAGACACGCAAAAAGACGCTCCAAAGCCCGGAGCTCGGGATTTCAGGTCTCTCACAAACAAGGCGACGACAACTCATGTCATACCGGGATGTGCCAATACACACGGTCACTGGATTGGTTTAACACGCATCGTAACAGGACTGAACGGTTTCCGGCTGACAAAGGGGACTGCTTCTCTGGTGACCCCACATGCCCTTCCAAACCCAAACCTACTCAGGAAATAATGGAGGGGAGGGAAAGGCTAAAAAAATAATTGGTAGCTTAGGTCCAGTTCCATGAAATTTCATATTCTACAGAGGATTAAAAAGCAGCCTACGGGGAATGGAGCCGGGTGGGAACCATAAGCCAGCTGCTGCAAATTACCAAGGAAGCTGCACTAAAATGGGCAGAACCAGCAGTGACTGGGCTGAAATAAACACAGGGCAGTAAAAAATGTAAAAGCAAAAGGAAATTAAAAAAACCAAAAACCAACTCCCAAAGGTTTGGTGGGTCCAGTTCTGCCTGGGCAAAACATTAAGACTTGCAAAAAATAAAAAATAAAGAGAGAGGAGATTATAAAAACCACTAGTAACTATTTTACATGTTTTAAAAAAGATCCCATTCCACCCACCTAAAGCCTCGCTGTGAAATGCAGTCGCGTGAGAGAGGGCAAGAGATGCACATGAGCAGAAATTCAGCCAGAGACTGGAAATGCTTTTGGAGTCGGATTCCCTCGTTTGGCGCTGGGGCGAAGTTCCTAAATGCCGTGGTCAGAACTGGCTGTCGTGGAGGTCTGCTGCCTGGGCAGCACCTCCACCTGTACAGAAGGACTGAGGAATGGGCGGCTCTGGCTCAGAGGGACCCGTCTCCACTCCTAGACATCCCCACCGCGACTGGAGGAAAGCACTAGTTACGTTGCATAGTGGTCAAAGCTGCCGAGATACTCCAGTGCCGCTCTGTAGCACAGCTGGTACTGGTCCTGCAAGGCAGCAAGGGGGCAAGTGTGAGAAGTGGGGACCCAAGGATGTCGGGCAGCAGGGTTGTGCATCCAGAGATGCCGGCTTCCCTCCCTTCTCCCGCAGATCTCCCACCATCCAAGGGTGGAGGGGACACTCACCTCTGTCTGCACCATGGCTGGCCGCTGCGTCCGCAAGGTCTTCACCGTCTGGAACATGTCCACTACCCCCTCGTAGCGCATCCTCTCCAGCACGATGCTGAGCGTGATAAATACGCCTGTGCGCCCGACCCCAGCACTGCACAGAGGGAGCAAGAGGTGCTTGTTAGAAACCCACCAGCCCCAGCGAGGCTCTGCAGAGCTCCTAAGAGTGGTGCAAGCTCATGGAGCATGGGGACACGCTCAGTGGAGCCAGGAGAGGCCACAGGGACATCGCCAGCCAGAGGTGCTCTCTCAGCCCCACCGGGCTCAAGGGTTCTGCCTTGCCTCTGGGCCAAGCTGCGGTGGCACCCTGCCCTGCCCAAGGACTCTTCCAAGGAGCTACAAATCAGTACCCGCAGGGCACTGGGTTAACCCCACTCACCTGGCAGAATGGCTGCCAATGGCACCCATGGATGTTGCCTGCCTCTTGCCAGTGGTATGCAGGAGGGACACCAGGCGCAGGGGAGCTGGCAGCTGCCAGGGTAAGTGAGGTAGGGGACATCCCCAAGGGCTGATGAAGGCAGAGGTGGGTGCTGATCTTCCCCACTCACCTGCAGTGCACCGTGATGGGCCCATCCTGCCCAAACTGCTCCTTGGTCTTGTGCACCTGTCCGATGAAGTCGATGAAGCCCTCTCCCGTCTTTGGCACTCCCTGCTCAGGCCAGTCTGTGAACTGGAACTGGCGGATGGTACGTGACTGGCCGTCCTGCAGGGACAGGGGTGTCAGACATGAACTGTGAGTGAGGAGACAGTAAGAGGGGCTGATCTTGCTGCCCTCAGCACTGGTGCTGCAGACATGCTCTCAGACCCCCTGGCCCAGGCCAGGTGAGAGGATGCACAGGCCATGGATGAGCCCAGGCAGATCTTGTGCTGAGTGTTTGGGGCATGCCTCTGCTCTCCCATGTTCACCCCAGGGCAGCTGAGCAGAGCAGGGCTTTGGGCCCCTGCAGTCTGTTGGTCAGCGCCCTGATCCTGCTTGGGGCCCAGCTCCACCCCAGGACCATGTTCACTGTCACACAGGGGTCCTGCACCCAGTCAGATGCTGCACACACAGACTCCAGGTGCAGGGGAGCCCGTGTTAAATGCTTGCCCAAGTGTGCAGCACAGGCGAGGCAGGGTCTGGTGCTGGTAGAGATCCTTGAGCTGCTCACCAGGGCTGACGCAGCTGGCAAGGAAGAACTTGTACTGAGAGGAGCAGTAGGTGAGGGGCAGCAGCCCCTTCTGCCTGCAGTGCATGGCAGCACCTTGCTTTCCAGTTCCTCCAGGAGCTGCTGCACACCCTTCACTGGCTTGGGCAGGGCAGAGGTGGGGCAGAGGCACAGGAGGCAGTGGAGCTGGGGAGCCAGCGGTTCCACTCACCCTGGCATCCGTCACCTTGAACTCCCGGAGGATGTACTGCGGCATGTTGTATTCTGCCATGGGGTCAACCACAAAGTACTGGTACCGGGCAGAGCGCTCCGCGGGCCAGTACTGATGGCACTTCTCCTGTGGATGAGGAACATGGTGAGACATTAGCACTGACAAGCTGCTGCTCCTCCCTCCCACTCCCTGGGAGCATACATGGCTGTGGGGCCACAGGGTCAGCCACAGGATGCACCAGCAGGAGGCTGGCCCAGAGCAGCTGGTGCTGGGGACAGACTGGGGTGAACTGAGAGGTTGTGCCCACAGACAGCAGCCACACAGCCCCCTTCTCCCCTGAGCAGGTTTCGTACCCGGCCCATCTCGCGTAGCTTTGTCAACATCACCACGATGGTGGAGTTGTGCTCCCAGAGCATCCGCCAGAAATCCTCCGTGGTCTCGGCCAGCGGTCCCTGTGTGGCGATGTAGGCCTTCTGCTGCCTGCGACAAACATAATGGTGCTCAGACCAGCTCCTGGGAGGCACGCAGCAGCTGCTTCTGGGGGCTGGTGGGCCAGAGGCAGGGACCCCCTGCAGCAGGCAGCTGGGCTGACAATGCAGCTGCAGGAGACAGGTCCCTAGGACCAGCCACGGACTCGCGGAGGGCTAAGCCTGCCCAGTGCGTGTCTTCTAAGTGCTCCCCACAGATGCAGTGAGCACTACCAGCTGCAGCATCCAGAAAGGCTGCTAGTCCTTGCTGGGGTGACAGTGTCCCCAGCCCAGCCTCTCCCTGTTGCTTGTCCCTAGCGCTGCTGCACTGAGAGCCTTCTCAGCACCCAGGCACTTGTGAACAGGCTGCCAGCACCTGTCCGGGCTGGGTGGAGGGGCTGTGCTTGGGAACGATCCAAGCAGCAACCCCAGGTTCCTGCACTTTTACTCCCTGCAGCACCCCCAGGTTCCTGCACTTTTACTCCCTGCAGCACCCACCATCCCTCCCATGGCATGGGAAGACACAGAACAACCGAATCAGGTCACCTGGATCACGCACGCCAGCTAGTAACTAGGGCAGTGTGGAAACCACCAATACTGTTTGGCCAACTGTTCTCACGCTTCCAAATTTGTCCTCGGTTCCGCTGCGAACCAGAGCACCTCTCAAAATGTCCTGTGTGAAAGCAGAGCTTGACCTGCCCCAGCCTGGCATCCACCCTGAAGAAAGCACCGTTGGTGCTTTGGACTCTGAGAAGGGCCAGCTCCGGCGTGTTGGTCCTTTGGCTTGCCCCAGCCTGGCACGACGCCATGCCGCCTGTGAGAGACGGGTCTGGCGCCGCACGGACGGCACAGACACGGTCCTGCTTCGCCACGGCGGGGCGCCGGAGCCCATGGGACGAGGGGCAGCATCCTCCCGTCCTGCACTTCATCTCTCTGCTGGTGCTAAAAATTAATGAACATGCTGCAGGCCAGCTGTAACGTGCAGGATGAAGACAGAGGCTGCTTCAAGGTGGATTTATAAAACATCATAAAAAGAAGGTAGTGGGGGTGTAGAATGAAACAATAGAGCTAATAACGATGCAGCATCAGTGATGTCTGCAGGACCTTGGGCCAACTGATCTCTTTAGGTAATACTGAAAAGATTGTTCAGTTCAAAGGAAAGGAAGGGAAGAGATAACAGCACTCTTCAGGGATGGGGTAGGTAGCATGTGAAATGGTACCACCTGCTGTGCTGGCAGCCCTTCCTCTGTAGCATCACCAAAGCGCAAAACCAGCATCGCTCTTAATCAGCTCTGGAGCCAGGGCACGGTGGCTGCAGCCCACCCGTCAGATACTGGGCTGCCAGGGCGCACATGCAGGCAGGCGGCCACGTTAATGACCTGGTGCTGGATGGCTCGGAGCCGCAGGCAGCAGGGAGTGGAGGCTGCTCCATAGCAGCTTTTCTCCAGCCCCTTCATCCTTCCCCATTACTCTGTCCCACCTCGAGGGAGCCTGGCTCACTATACTGGGATGCTCCCAGGGTTGCTTCCCTTCTGCTCCCTGCCCACTCTTGCCTCCACGTAGCCCTTCCCCCTGGGCTCAGCTGTTGCAGCAGGGACAGAGGCACAGAGCTGCTGGCCTGGCTGCACCAACATCTGTTCCCTTTGGCAGTGCCTGTTGCTCCTGGGAGGTCACCAGCCCATTTGGGCAGAGCCAAGCTGGAGGGCGACTGTGCCACATCCAGCACTGTATCCCCAACTCTTGACTGAGTGAACCTACTGCGATGGTGCGCAGAGAGATGACAGGAATGAGCCTGGTATGTACATTGTTGGGATTTGATCTGGATTATTGTCCAGGGATTGGCTGGGAAGGAGATGTGGCCACTGGGCTGTTTCCCTGCATTCTCCTCTCCTGGCACTTGGCATCTGAGCATGCAATGTCAGCAGTTAGATACAGAAACCGTAAGTGTTATTGCCCCACTAGATTTTAATTTGTGCTTTCTAAAAGGTATCCTGGGGAGCAGAATCCAGTGATGGGCTCCTCAGTGTCCAGCACCAGTCCTGCCTGAGGATCCACATACTCTCCCCAAAATCAAGTGAAGGGACAATGAGCCTTGGGCTGCTGCCCGTATCAGCCACACAGTGCAAGCACACTTCTACCTCTGGTTGCTACAGCTGGTGAGGGGGGGCAGGTCTGTGTTAGATGCTGCAGATATGAAGCATGTGCCAAGGGATGCCTACCTGAAGATTCTATAAACCTCCACAGGAGCCAGCACTGCCTCCCACCCCAGCCATGTGGGCATCTGCCTACAGCAATACAAGCCAGCCCAGCAGTGCTAACTCACTAGCAGTCTTCACACATTGTAACTATACGCACTGGAGCGTCTGAGAAGATGGAAATAGATAAAATGCAACTAAGCGACCACCTCTAGGCAGCCAGGACCAGTCCTTGAGAAAAAGGAGAAGGCAGCTCTGCCCAGGTTCCCAAGCAGGCAGGACAGGCTGCCCAGGCACCTAAGGTGGCCCTTACCTGTACCCATCTATGAAGCTGGCATTGATGTAATCGGAGCCCTCAACACCCCGGATGGGCTGCAGACAGACTCTCGTCAGCTCGTATGGCATGATGTTCACGAGGCGGTTCTTGAATTTGTTGCATGGGAGGTTGGCACTGATGAAACGTGAGGTATGTGCTTTAGAGTTGGCCAGCAGCTGAAAGAGGAGGAGACATGTCAGGCCGCTGCTCGGGATGCAGCAGTTTGGAGGCAAAACCAGGACCTTGGCAGTAGGGCAGGTAAGCAGGAGTCCCTCTAGGCACGCAGCCATGCTCCTTCCTCTGACCCAGGGACCAGGTCTTTCCAGACCAGACAAAGGGCTCTGCCACCATGTTACAAGGAGGCTGCAACCTGGCTGCTCTACTGCACAGTCATCTGTCTGGTTTTCAGTACCGCATTGGGCCCTCAGCCGTGGCACTGCACACCTAGGCATGCCACGACCTCGCTGCTGGTTTTTGGAGTACAGCTGTAGGCCACAGCAGGGGAACGACCTGCACTGACCCGCTGACACAGCCCCAAAGCCACACATAGTGGTGTGGAGAACCACAGCGGCTCTCTGACCCACAAAGGGCCAGGACATGAAGCTGAACCAGGGACACACGGCTGGTTGTGTCAGGGAAGGAAAGCTTTCCGTCTTCCAACAATGTTTTGCTATTTACTTCTCACCCGAGAAGAACCCAAGAAAAATGTGAGAATTGTGACAGTTTTAGGTAAGGAAGATCTATTTCTGGGTTACTGTGAGCCATTTTATGGTTCTTTTTGAGCCCTGTAAACTGGAGCCATGGTAAAGGCGTAACTTAGATCTGCTGGCAGAGACATTCAAACAGAATTCCCTCTCTTTTTTCCCCCTTTTTATTTATTTCCTTTTTTTTTCCCCTTCCCTAAAAGACTCTCCAGCATCTCCACAGCCACGCTTCTCCCTGTGTGTGGCAGCTGGTCCTTGGCAGAGGCTCCTTGCAGAAGGACAGATTTACTCTTTGGGGAGTGATGCAGCCATGAGGCCCTCCCATATCCTGCTTCCCAAGGTTTCCCACGCAGTGGACACTGCCAGAGCACAGAGAAGGGCAAATTTTACTGCTGTTCTAAAGAGACCCCTGGAGAAACAGCAAACTTTTGTCTTTCTTACAACAGAGATGAGCCTAATTCTGTGCCTCTCCTGTGGGGTTTCTCCGGGCGGGTGTCACCATGAGATACTAATGTGGCATACTCTACTGTCCCAAGCGCAGGACACCAGCAGCTCTGGTAACCAGAGGACAGAGCTGCCCAGCTATTCCCAGTTTATGCAGAAAGTCAGTATTTTGCCTCTCCTGCTCCTTTGTCACTTGGAGGGAATCCCCAGGGTGAAGCTGTATTGCTGCAGTTCATTTCACAGCCTGCATGGTCTGCTGCCTCCCTGCATGAGCTATATTACCCTGCATGAGTTCACTGGACTAATGCACCTCATCTGAGAATATGGGCACTTACCAGAGCTCACTTCCATCTCCAGATAAATATCTGCAGTTAGCATTCACAGATACAGATAGCAAAATGTGGGCTTGGCTTCTTAGAAACAGTGTGCCTTAAAACACTGCCTTCACCAATTCTAGACACCGAGGCTTGGTGTGGAAGTGGTTAACAGAGCTCAGCATTAAAGAAATGAGACTATAAACGTCTCACGTATTTAAATTGGAGCCATTTCCAGACAAGTTGTTCACAGTAACATCAATTATCACTAACACGATCTGCATCTGATTTCAGATGCAGCTCCTGCCGCACAGTGAACCTAGAGCAGAACGTGCTGCCGAGAGCTGCGCATCCATCTGCCTTTTATATCCTCCCCAGAAGCTGCCAATCCGGGGGGAACCATGGCCGACGCAAGCTTTACAATTCAAATGTATTTCAAATCACCGCCTACCTGGTTTAGAAACACACAAAAGAGTAACCGTCTGTAACGATCCACAGCTCTCCTCTCCCAGCCCCTGGATCAGTGGCCTGGTGGGGCTGTGTGCGCAGAGACAGGGTGCAGGGGAAGGAGAGTGCTGGGGCTCTGCCACCAACCTTGAATTCCAGCTCCATTGCAGTAACGCTCTCGCCTGGTGGCACCTGGGTGAGTTTCTGGATGTGAGCAAAGAGGTTGCGTGCAGGCACCTCGGTATTGCCACACGTGGCTGCCTCCAGCAAGGCCTCGTGGATGAAGATGTACTGGTCCTCTGTCTGCACCATATAGTTGCGCTGAGAGCGCATGCACGTCACGTGGCCATAGATGTCCACGGTCTTCTCATGCTTCATCCGCTCCAGCATGGCATCAATGACAATGAAGCAACCAGTTCGGCCCACGCCGGCACTGCGGGAACAAAGCATGCGGCCTGAGATGACGCAGTCTGCTACAGATGCTACGCAAGCTCTGCTCTTGCTTAAGAGAGCACCCGGACCTAGAGTGCACAAAGGGGAGTAAAGGCTGCTCCCCACACTGAGGGCTAACGAGCTGAGCCCCAAACAAGAGGTGACAGGAGGAGCAAGAGAGAGAGGCACTGGAGAATGTGGGAGGCTACTCAGCCCTCCTGCTGTCCCCCTTTCACTGAGGGAGTGGAAAGGCCATGGTGTTACTCTGCTGGTCCCTGTGGTGGCTGGTAGCATCTCCACAAGTGAAGGAGAAATAAATTTAACAGGCAGGAAAGCGACAGTGTACGTGTACATGAAGTCACCAGACCTGAAGTCCAGGCTGGGCCCCGGCATCAGTGAAGCCCAAAATTTCAAGCCTGCTCATCCCCTAACGTGGGTCACTGTTTCCTAACCCATAAAATAAGGACAGCCAGCCCGAGAGGGCAAAGCAGAATGGTGAGGTCACACACGTCTATGCTGAACCCTTTGGTCAAGCACCGGCTGCCTTTTCACATCTGTTGGAAGGGCAGTAGCAATCACCCTGAGAGCACCCTGAAAACAACAGACACGCTGTCGTGACTTGTAAACACAGGCAGAGATAGGGAGCTAGACATTTCCTCATTTATGGTGCAAGTCAGATCTTTAACAGGGCTTTAATACAGCTTGTTTGTGTGTTAATTATACCCTACTCCCATCTGAAACAGAGCATGAAAGAAGAGCATTAAACACTGCTGGTAAGGCGTATGCTGGAACAGCAATGATGGAGTGGTTTGTTCAGTAATAATCCCCACTTGGCTGGTATAGATAAATCTTGCCTGGATAGGATGCTGAGCCTTAGTAGACTAACATTTTGCTTAAAGAGCTGCCTTTTTACCCTGCGAAAGAGTTCTACTGTAAATACTACGTACGAATGTTTACAGAGGTCACTGCATGTGTGTCTGTTGATGATGTACCTCTGAAAGGTACCAGCTACTTATGCTGGGCAACGATCCCTTCATTTTTAAATGGTACTTGCAGTTTTGCAGGAAAAAGTGTTTTCTGAGGCTCTCCGTATGGCAGTGCTGTTTAATCTGACAGAGTAGCAGCAATACAAATGTCAGCACTGCATTACCACTGCTGGTTGTTGTTCTGCTCCCAGCCCAAGCTTGCAGTGCAGGTTATGCTACTGTGAAACCTTCCCCGCACGAACAGGAGACTCCACTTTTAGCTGGACAGGTTAAAGCTCCTGCAGGCAGAAAGCAGATGCCCAGGTGCAGCTTTGCAAACATGCAGTCCTACCTGCAATGGACAACCATGGGCCCAGCATCTGGTGGGTTACAGGCCTTGACCCGTCGCAGGAAAGCTAGGATCGGGGTGGGGTATTCTGGTACCCCATGGTCGGGCCAAGCCATGAACTGGAACTGTCGCAGCTCTCGCTTCTCACTGGATCCATTCTGTTGAAGACAAAGAGGAGTTGTTTTGCATGAGAAACAACAGGCACGTAATGCTGTGTGTAATCATGCATGTATTGGGCTTTTGCCACTGAAAATTTGGAGGCAAAATGTAGGCTTCTTGCAAGGCTTCTGTACACATAGATGCTCTGCGGAAAGCCAGCTGATACAGGCAGCAGAGCAGCTCTGCAGGAGCAGAGCAGACTGAAGGGAAGGTGAAAGACTCCTTTCTACACAGCACGGGGTCACTGCCTGTGTACTCACTGCATGATCAGGAAAAACAGGCACTGGGCACGGAAGGGCCACAGCAGCCAGCTCCCTCCCTGCTCCTCTGCATGATGGTTCTCTCTGGGATGGCTGATCAGCCAGCATTTGCAGAGACTGCACCGCTCCTGTCTGGCTTGGCTGAGCGACCTACACAGCAGTGTGGTAGGACTGGCTGGGTGACTGCTGGGGGAGAGATGCCTTCCTGGGGTGTGAGTGTGTCCCCACAGCATACTGCTGTGCTCTCTCTGCTGGCGTGGCCCAGACTCAGTCACACAGAGGCAGCCTGCTGCAAAGCCTGTTTGCACTGCCGTGACATGCTGCTGCTAGCACTGCCCCAGGGATTTCCAAACACTAATGAGGCACGCAGCAGGCAGGAGAGAAGGGCTTGCGCACATGTCAGCACGGCCCCTCTATTTGCATTATTAGTGACAGGAGTGCTAAAAATTCACTGCTTCCCACGTTGTCCCTCTAATGGGAGGACATCTGTTACATGTTTCCTCGCCAGAGGCAAGCATGGTCCCGCTCTGGGGCCCATGACAAGGTCTGAATACATACAGGAGAGCATCAGGTGTCTTGGCCAAAATCCAGTGGTGGCCAGATGCACGACCTGCAGCTGGTCTCCCACTGCAGCCCAGCTGTGAGAAATGGCCCATGAGTGGACTGGCCACATGCTTGGCCAAGCGAGTCACAGCCAGTGTCCTCTGCCTGTGGGCCATGCAGCACCCTGCAGCATCAGGGAGCGGCTCTACATTACCTGGAGCAGGAGCAGCCCAGCCAGTGCCATACCTTGTACAGCGCAAAGGTGCGGACAGTGTAGGTTGCCAGCTCAACTGTGTCCAGCAGGGTCACCTGAATCATCCCATAGGTTTCTGTACCCCGGCTTGGCCAGTACTGGTCACACTTTACCTGCAGGGAGGAGAGGAGAAAGGGTCAGTGCTTGGCTGCTGGCTGTGGCATTTGGGGTGAGGAACAGGGCTCTGCCCTTCAACAGGTAAAGGCAGAAAAAGGGTCACCGTGCAGGGGGGACTCAAACACCAAAATGTCCTTCTCCCAGAGTGTCCCAATCCCCAGCAGAAAGGCAGCAAACCAAGGGCTCCTTTCCACAAGATTTATACTCAAAGATGGATTTTTTTTTTCCTGGAGCCACTGATGGGAAGCAGTGAAGGGGGTCAGGCCACCAGACAGCAGCAAGAGCAGCACCAGGTATGAACAGAGTGTGCAGCAATTGCTAGCAGTGATTTGTGCTGTCATAATTTTTCTTCTCTGGTTCCCGTTTGGGAAGATGGAGGTCTTCAGGGCTGTACTTGCAGCATCCCCCTGCCTGAGCTCTGCCTGGATGGAGAGAAGTTTCGCAGCTGCTGGTTGGCGGGAGGAGAGCTGGTGAAGCTGGGGAAGTGGTCGTTTCTCTGAGGAAGGCTCTGCTCAAAGGGCAGCCAAGGTGAGGGAGATGCAGCCTGTATCCCCACCAGCATCCTGCTCTTCCAGCCCAAGATCCTCAACCCCCAGCACTAAGTTGAGACAGGATACAGCTCTGAGTCCAGCACAGTACACAACAATACAACAACAGGGACTACCTTTCCCTGTAACATCTGCGGCCCCCAGGCAGCAAACCACTCCACTGAAAGATGGGACACAGCCCATGCGAGGGCTCCAGCCTGGAGGCCGTGTCCACAGGCCTTACCCAGCCACCCTTTCTGCACTGCCGCAGGCTGAGTGCTTTGAGCACCCCCTAGAGATGCCAGCTTGCCCTTCTGGCAGGTGGTGGATCCCTGGAAATCTACACCTCCCAAGTGTTTCAAAAACTGCTCTGCAGCAAGGCAGATGCCAGCTCAGACAGACACAACTTGTTCTCTCTCTGTGAGAGGAGACAGACTGGGGCCAAACATCCCTTCAGCCCCTTCCTGCGGGCAGCACTGCCCCATCACTAAAACATCGCTGCTCCCTAGAGACCCCCTGCCCTGCAGCATCCTTTATCTCCCTCTCCCAACTCTGCAGCCAGAGCATTTTGAGCTACTGGTCACAGCTCCCGACGCAGCCCACTTGGCAGAGAGCCCTAAGACAGCTCCAGGGCCCCATCCCTCTGCCCCCTTCATCTCCCTGTGCCTCCCTCCCTGCTCACCTGCTGATGCCCTCCTCCTCCTCCTAGTCACAGCTCAGCATTTGCAAACTACTCCTCCGCTTTTGTTCTCCCCAGCCCCTATTTAATTTGGCACCCTGAGCATCCCTATTTCATCTGGCACCCAGCTCCCCCACCTTGTGGAGCCACGGTGCCTGGCAGACAAGAGAAAGACTTCATTCCCACCCATGTGCACTGCACCGAAAACGGTTTCCCGCCCTAGGAGAGAGGAGTGAATGGAAGCTCATCTGTGCTTGTCAAGGAATAGTAAACTTAATTATTAGTTGAGCGTGTTTACAGCGGAATGTATGGGAAGAGAAACAACAGGCTTAATTAGAAATCAATGAGGTTCTGCCTTTTAATTGAAGGCACTTTAAGCAGGGTGGGGCTTGTGAGAGCCAAGAGCCCTCATCCTGTACTCTGACTGGTAGAATGCGGCAACCTGCGGTCAAAGGGATGTATCTCTCCCTGCTTTTTTTGGGATCTTTTCTCAGTAAGCCCTACCCTGGCACAAGTGCCTGGGACAAGGCTGCCTGATAGGACACCGTGGGCGCCTGCACGCCTCGAGCAGCTCTGCTGCCTCCTGCCCAGGGCCTCCCGCCCCTTAGGCTGCTGTGCGGCTTTAGGTCTGTGCTTGCAGCACAGCAGGCCCTGCAAAAATCTCAGATTTCTTTTCCTCACTTGGCACAGAGCAGCCTGTTACTTTACGCTGACTAGCTGCGGAGCGAACAGCTCGGAGGTCACAAACCTTATTTCACAGCTAAACCGATCCTACCCTCACAAGCAGGTGGCAGCTGCAGCTGCATCACTGGCCACCTGAGTTTGTGTCGCCTGGCCCTGGGATGACGTGACCCCTCTCTGAGGGAGGGGAGGGCAGAATGGCATCCTGCAAATGCTGGGAACAGCCACTTGCTGTGTTGCCCTCGGTGTGGCTTGCAGGTGACGCTACAGGGGAGTAGCACAGCATGTCCCCGTGCCTGGGCCCTCACCTTGGGGAGAGCGGTCCCCTCCTGCCACCCACATGCTACAGGGCCACGTGCGCTCGAGCACAAAACAAACTTCAGAGGAGTTCCCTGTGCTGGATAATAGCAGCGGCTGGGCTGGTAATTGAAAATTATTTATTCATGACCAGATAAGAGTCAGTCACATTTTCTGCCAAATTTACCCATAATGTTTATGCCCCATTTTCAAGCTCTGTAAATTTTATGCTGAAGCCAATGCACTGTGGCACTAAAGCAGATAAGAGATGTTTTCTTCTGGCAGTGCTTGCTTCTCATTAACTTAAGGAGCACGGTAATGTCCTGAACAGCCATTTATTGCAGCTTTGCTGAGTGGTTCCTGTCCCTCCCCTTTGATGCCCTGTGCCCAAGAGCAGCTGGGCACCTCTCCTCAGCTTGAGAGCTGCACTCTGCTCCCAGCCCTGCTCACAAGCTCCAGATGGCATTGCTGTCAGCAAGAGGGCTGGAGCGGGACGTGGCTGCCAGGACCCTCTTCCCCAGAGCCCTTGAGCACCAGCCTCTCTGCACCTCTGCCTGAGGACATGAAGTGCCAGGGGAGATCACACCCCAGGGATGGCTGCTTGGTGCTCTGGGCTGGGACAGAACAAGGCACGGTGCTGCTCTGGGAGGCCTTGCTCTTCCAGGCTCTTGGGGATAGCCCAGGGTAGGAGAAATCTTGTTTTAATACCTCTCTGGTGCTACACACCCCAGCTGGGGCACACCACACTCGCAGCTTCGGGAAAGCTAATCTACAATGTGTGTTTCTGAACTGCCACCAAATGATTCTGAAACTGATTGTAAAGCTTTGAAGGCAGCTAAATTGCACAATCCAGCCATTTCTATCCTTTATGTGCCTCTCGCTTTGTGAAAACATGAAAAAGGGAGGATGATTTGGACCATCAAGCCAGCTGAAATTGCAGACCATAAAAGCTGATGCTCTTTAAAGATTTTTTCCCCCTGCAGCTCAGGAGCCCTTTAAAGCAGTGTCACCCCTACAGGGCTGCAAAGCTGCTGCTGGTACTGGTCGGCTTATCTACACACAGCACTGCTGAGGGGGGCGTGGGGAGCTCGCTTGGGAAGGTGGGAGAGCCTGCTCTGCACTGTGCATCTCGCCATGAGGCCTTGCTGCCCACCCCAGACTCTGCAGCTGGAGAGACAGTCCTGTGCCTGCGCCGAAGCCCCTGGGCAAGGGGACTTTCAATCAAGGTCACTCGTGGGTAATGCTGTGACAACATGTGACTGCCTGGACCAGTGCTGTCCCACAGCAGTGTGAACATCAGCAGGCAGCAATGCTGCAGGGACCCAAGGGGTTGCATCAGATGAAGTTTAAAGGCTCTGGAGTGGATTAAACTGTAAAACAGAGACTCATGCTGAAAGCTGGGAGCAACGGGCAGTGACCAGGTTCTTCCTTGATCCCAAAGCTCTAGCCATCACCAAAGGGGCATGAGGAAAAGCAGAGCAGGAAGGTGGCTGAAATCCATCCCGCCTTGGAAGATGCTAGAGAAGACAACAAAAAAATCGCCCAGAGAACCTTGCTGTGCACAGGCTGGTGTGACTCAGGAGTGGCTGGGCTTCCCCACTGCCTCTCCTGGCAACCTGGCTCTCCAGCAGTGCCTGAGAAAACTGCCCATTTCTCATTAGTGCTGGGGACGTGCCAAAGAGCCAGCAGGGCGTGGGTAGGGAATGCTGGGGTCTGGGTCTGGGTCGAGTCGGGTCAGCCTAGAGCCCCTGGGCATCACGCCTGGTCAGGCAGGCTGCCTGCAGCTTCTGCGAGGGCTCTGGTCACCCCCTGCACATGACAGGGATTCACAGTGCCCGTCCCATCACCAAAAGCCTGACCACACGCACCGTGTTTGGGACAGAAACCAATACTGCAGGAGGCAATTGCAGGATGACATGACAGGGAGTGTGCTGGGGGAGATAATGTGTGGCTTAGCAGCACAGGCGTCTCAGGCAAAGACAAGTGCCTGTGGCGTCAAAGGAAACCCGTTATCTTTGAGAAACATGCACCTTGGAGCACCTTCCCATAACTAAGCAGCCCAGAAGTTAAGTTAGTCAGGACTCCAGGCATGAATTTACATGGCAACCCAAAAGGGCTTTTCCTCATACTTCAAATCTATGCTCCATCACTGAAATGTGAAGGCACAGAAAAGCCCCCATACAAACCCCAGCTGCAGACAGCAGCTGATCAGCAACTTCTGATCTTGCTTAGCCCACGTGCCAAGCCCTGAGCCACATGATGGGTCAGGTTAATTCACCTCCCTGTTTGGGGTGGGGGATGGTGGCCATCATGGACAGAGCGGGCGGCGCTGCACAGCGCAAAGCAAAGTGCAAAGGTGGGGTTGGATCTCTAGAGGCAGCTCATCTCCGAGGAACACTACTTTTCCCTGCAGGCTGTAGGGCACTTGTAGAGACAGGGAAGCCCACGAACAAAGCCTGGTTTTGTACGTGCAGGAAAAGCAGATCTGTTTTGCCACAGTGATAGGTTATTCCAGCTCCTTCCTCCCAGCCAGCGTGGGCCAGGACACCCCTGCGAGCATTTCAGTGCTGAAGCTTTGAAACGGAGGGAGAGCATGTGGGCAAAAGTTTTAACTAAACCCAAACTTGACAGCTTCTTCTTCTCAAGAATGAGCTTATTGGGCTAAAAATAACCAGTGCTTCACAGCTTGAGCGCACAGCCCCTTCTCCTGCCGTTGGCATGGCAACACTAAAATATTCTGCAAGTACAAATGCTCACGGCTAAAATTTTACTTTTAGAAACAAACTGAATCACAAGAGGCAGAAGCTGCCTCCTGCTTGGGCAGGCTTTGCCTGAAGGGCGCATCTGGGCACAGGAACACTTCGGTCACAGCTTACAAACTCCTGCTTTAGGGGCTGAGTAAGAACCTCTGTCACGAGACACCTTAAGCATCATCCACAGCGAGGGCTCCTGCTCCTTCCTCTCCACCTCGCGCCTTCCCCACAGTTTGCAGGCAGCTTTGCATTTATTACATCAGAATATCTAATCTTGGCAGTATGAGCCGATCGTTTATACATGTTGTCATTGGACAAGGCACAAATTAGTCTTGTTATTGCAGTGAGACCCCATCAGCCATTCCCCTGCATTGCCAGAGATGCCAGGGCCCTGTCAGGTTGCAGGATGCTGCTGCTACCACCTACCCATCGCAGCTTCTCAGCTTCTAGGACGCAGCCCCCAGGCTTTCAGGGACCATCAATACTCCCCATCTCAGAGCTTTCCTTTCTCCATTTGGCGTGAGCGATGGAGGCAGGGAAAGAACGTGTGTGCATGCAGACACGCAGGCAAGACAGGGGTTAATGAGCAGCACGGTGGCAGGAGGTTTTGCCAACTGTTTGCCCCACAGGGATATGCTTACAAGGCACTTGTTGCTGGGGGGCCTGCAGCAATGAGCCACACCACTGGACCTGCCTCTCCCTGGATGCCCTTACGCTGTAAAGTGTTCCTGGTCCCTCTCTCCTGCCCCCACCACCAGCTCCAGAAAACAGGAAGCACACACTGTACCCTGGACTTCTCCTCCAGCCTGGTCATCATGACTATAGTTGCTGTTCTCTGTTCCCACACCATCCTCCAGAAGTCGCTGAGGGTTTCTGGCAGAGGTCCCTGCGTCGCAATGTAGGCGTTCTGCTTCCGATACCCGTCAATGTAATTGGCATTGATGTAATCACTGCCTGGGACCCCTGTGGAGCAAGAGGGCAAAGCGTTACTCCAGGAGCAGCCCACAACCCTGTGCCTATCATTCTGCAGGGCCTCACAGGCAGGCAAAGAGGCTGGCATGTTCGCAAGGCTCTTAACAAGTTTCCTTTACAGGGTGATGCCGGAATCTCTCCCAGGGATCCTGCAAAGGACAGGGACGGTGCCTGAACAAAGAACAACCCTTTTTAACTCCCACATTAATGCAACAAGCAGGCAGCACCAAAGCAGAGAGACAGCTGCCACCCGCACACAAAGGGAAATTCACAGGCAGGAATATTAAGGAGCTCGTTTGGCCCCAAGCAACTGATGGAAATAATTGTCTTAAATTCAGCACCTATTTGTCATGGACATACAGCACCTTTTAAAAAAGAGGCTGCTTCATTAGCTTGTCTCTGTTAACAGGAGATGTCAGGCAGGGATATCCTCCCAACCTTCCTGCAGGGACAAGCACCCCAGAGGAGCCAGAGACCTTCCTCCCACAACCACTGAAACCCTCCTCAGTGTGAGACACCCCTCTGTTGCTTGCTGGCAGAGGCTGCTCCAGCTCCTACTCTGCCTCCACCACTTTAAGGAAAGGACTTTCTTGCAAAGGCCTTTAAAATGCAAACACACAGTTACTAAAATAAATGTGGCAAAGCAGAGGCCTGGGGCTGTGTTTCCAAACCCTGCTCAGCATGGGCTGCCCAGGCTGCAGGGAGGGAAAGCAGCAGGAATCTCCTTGTTTCCCAAGGAGAGTGCATCTGCCTTTCATTAGAGGAAGGAAACAAAGCTTTTGGTCTTCCAAAAGGTCTTCCCCTCGCCCTTTTCTCCTGGTGAATTTTCTACAGGTCCTAGCAGTCTCCAGCAGAAACAAAGTGCTGGCAGCTCTGGGGAAGCAGCAGCAGCTGGAGTGCAGTGCCCAGCTCCCTTGGCATGGGCGGCAGGACCTGGCAAGGCGCTCTGGGAACCGTTCCCAGGAAGACACAAGACACTACTTACAGCAACTGAGTCAGGCTGGAAAACAGGGATTCCCCCATGTGTTCGCCCCACAGCTGTCTAACAGGGTTTGCCCATGATCAGGCATGCCAGGCCTTGGCACAGCTGCTGCTGCTGCTGCTTAACAGGCCTTGCTGTGAGCGATCATTTGGACCACCTCATTTCCCCGCAGAGGGTAAGTGGTGCATTAGCATTAGAAAAGACTCTTCCATCTAGTGACTGCAGGGCCACCTGTAGCAAAGCCAGCCTCAGCCTCTTTCTCAAGCAAGAGTACATTGAATCAGCTGCATCCTTCTCATCCTCTGTGAGTGGGCTTAGTTTGAGTCTGCAGAGCTGGGTGTGGATTTATAAAACAGAGGGAACAGGTGAGCCTGGGCTTTGGTACCTGGGCTCTGGCTCCTCTGTGTGCAAGGGGACTGCAAAACAGGCACTAAAAGCATTAGTAGCCCAGACTCCAGAGACATGGAGCTGATTCTTGGAGCCATGGGGGTCAGTGCTATGAACACCAGGGCCCGATGCATCTCCCAGGGAGCAGAGGGATGCGTGGAGCCTGATGTCCCAGGGGAAGGAGCACTCCTCATCCCGCGCAGCTCTGGGCACTGACTTGGGAGTAAACACCGGGAAGTCCCAGAGGAAGACACTGGCCCTGCAGTCGTGTTGGGACAGAGAGTGGCAAGGCTATCAGTGCCATGTCCCACCATGTGCCGAGGAAGGCAGCTGAAGCCATGCAGTGGGGCTGGCAGTGAGAAGGGAGGCTGCTGGGACAGACATCTGCGCTGGCACCAGCAGCAGCAAGAAGCAATCACACTGCTCTGAGGACACTGGGAAAGCAGGGGCAGCTCTGCAGAGGCCTTCCTCTCTTCTTGCCAGCCAGAACACACATTTGCTCATGCTGATGCTAGGTGTTTGTCCCTGCTTGACTGAGAATAGGGAAAAAGATGGTTCCCTGCTGCAGCCATGTCCAACTGTTTCCTGGGGTGCCCACTCCAGAGTCACTCTTACCATCGATGGAGGTCAGGATGACACGTGAGTGGTCATAGGCGATCACGTTTGCATAGCGGTTTTTCGGTTTATTCACTTCCAGGTTGGAGTTCTCCCAGGTAAACTGCTGGCCCGGATCAATGGACTGTGGAAAGAAAGAGAGGGAGGGAGTCAGGAGCGGTTACAGCACAGCAGGATGCTGCAGGACAAGTGCATTTCAGTCAGGAAATCTGCATCTCCCCGCACACCTCTTCCCAGGCCAAATGCAGCTTCCATGGGTGTCCCCAGCAGCAGTGTCAAGCCACACCACACCAAAATCCAGTCTCCAGTGGGACCTGCCTCCCATGACCTGCAGGCAAAGCAGCCCCTCGCTAGGGCAGCCTGCTGCACATGAGCCTTCACCTCCATTCACTGTGTGCTCATCCTTTCCTCTGGAGCTACTCATCAGCAGAAATTTGGTCTTATGCCAGGACTCCACAGAGACCTGACTGCACAGTTCTTGACCTAGCAGTTTTATTAGCTGTTGAACTGCAATCTCCTGAAATATAGCAAGCCCTGGGTGTCTTGTGCCCCAGGAGCTTTGGATATTAGTGTCCTGCAAGACAGCCCATGAGCTTTTGCCAGGGAATAGTCATGAAAAGTGATAGGTTACTATTCACCGCTCCAGCTACTTATGCAATGTAAACATCTCGTTTGAGTTAAGGGAGTAACAAGGAACTATAAACTTGGAGAAGAGACACGGTTATAAATCTTGGCCACAGGCTTGCACACTATGCAATTGCCTGAAAAGCACACATCCCGATCCCACCTACATCCTGGCCTCACACACCCAATGCTTCTCCCGTGAGCCATGTGCACCTGGTGCATGGCTCCTCCATGGCCAGGCAGCCCCTTCCCAAAGCCTTTCCTGTTGTCTTTGTCTATGCACAAAACAAGGTGAAAAAGGACCATCCCGAAAGCGCCCCTCTGAGGTGGGATGGCCTCTTTGTCTCAGAGATATGTGAGGCACCGAGGTAAGACATCTGCCTCATGCAGGGACATGCTCTGCACATGCAGCCCTGGGCAAGGCCGGGGCAGGCAAATACAGCAGAAATCAGTCATCCCATCAACTCCCTCCCTGTGAAATTACCAACACAGTCAAAGCCTTCTTAAAATCATGCTCCAACTCAGGGTCCCCGAAGCTTTGCTGGCCCACCAGTAAAAGTATTGAGCAAACAGGCCAGGGGAAGCACCGCACGTTATTCTCTCTGCAGGCATCCGCGTTCATCGCTTGGCAGAGAGCCATGTCAGAAGGGTTCTCAGGCGGTAAAACGCCCACGAGTCTGTCAGCTCTGGATCAGCTGTGAGCGAAAGGCTGAGCCGGGAAGCACAGCTATCTGACTGGGCTGACCAGCATGGCCCACGTGGTACCTCTGCTCAGCCCCAGCAACCACCATCTGTGCGCAAGGTGACACCCATCGCTGTCCCCTACTTTCCCACGCTGTTGACCAGGCACTTCCCAAGCAGCTGGCAGTGGGTGCAGGTACCCATCTCGAGTACGGAGCACAGGCACTGCCTGTATTGCTGCACCAGCCCTGGGGGCTTTCAGCCACCTGTCCCCAGGTGTGGCCCATGCCACCAGCCCTCTTCACAGCAGCAGGCTGCCCGCAGGCAGAAAAGTCAGTGCTGACGAAAATGTGCAGGAGGATGTGACATCACAGCGATGCTAATAGGTAGTTTGGGAAATGTAGGATGTAAACAGACATTTCCTACAGAAAACCTGTAATTTTCTATTATCAGTGTAATAAGCAGGCAGCAGCAGCGCTCAGAGGCACTGCAGCATGGATGGTGGGAGTGGAGACCGCAAGCACTGCTTCTGGCTGGAAACCCAAGGGCCCGGCTACCACAGCCCATGCACACCCCTCCGCCCAGGCACAGAGACATTCCAGCGCAGCTCATGGCTTTCTGGGGCACCTCATTTTGTTCAGGCACCTATATTTTGTTTTCAGGATAGGCTGCTCACTGAATCAGCGCTTTGGGTGCTCTCCTCCCTCAGCTGTGTGGCAGGGATGACTGCTAACAACCTAATGGTGGGGCTGAACTGGAGAAGGGCCACAGAAGTGATCGAAGACATGAAAAAATTAAGAGGAACAAAACGTGTAAGGACTTTTCTGTTTGGAGTAGAAATGAGTGAGAGGGGTTTTGATACCGGTCTAGTCAATCTGGAGCACACCGAAGAAGCACAGATAAACTAAGGAGGAAAACCCACCAATGCCTATTAAATACATAAATAACACTTCTTTTTCAAAAAGGTGGCCTTAGTCTGCACAGACAGCCCATGCAGAGCTGGCTAGCTGGTGGTGGAGCTGAGACCGGCCTTGAAGGCATCAGTGAGCAGTTTCTTGCTGCTGAGGAGCAACACAAGAAAGCATCAGCCCTGCTTGCACCCTGCGAATGCTCACTCAGCATTGGGCACAGGTGGGTGCTGGAGCGAGTCCTCCCTTCGCAGCAGAGGCAGGGAGAGGTCAGTGCAGTTGTTCACACTCAACCTATGCTGCAAATCACTGCCAAAAGGCTGCAGGGCTGTGGGGCGCAGCATGCTTCGCACAGCAAGTCTGTGTCCTGCCACAGCAGTGGAAAGGGTTATTTCCTGGGAGAGACAAGGCTGCCAAGAGCCCCCAGAACTGAGGAGAAGCATCAAGGTGCTGCCATTAGGGTTAATTGCTTTGATGTGCAACGAGGATGTGCAGAAATGGTCTAATCATCAGCAGCCTCTTAAGAGGGCAAACAGGTGAGAAAGTCAGAAGTAATACAGCACCTGAGTGCAAAGAGGCTCTAATTAAATACTCCTGGAAATTAGTGACTCATTTAGAAGTAAAATGATTTAATTTAAACTCTGGTGATGAATTAATGTACACCTGTTCCCCCCCTTTAAGGCAAACAAATGAGTAAATAAATGGGAGGATGATGGGCTGCTTGAAGCAGTTGAAGCCCTTACACGAAGTGGTGGTTGGCAAGTCTTGTCCCATCTCCGTACGATGCTCTGCAGCCGCTGACTATGGCAGCGCTGCCTTGTCTCCCCACCTTGCTCTACAACTGCCTGGGCACTGGGAGTCTGCTCTTGTTCCTTTCTGGGGCTTGTAAGAATCACTGCTTCATCCCCAAACCGGATGAGAGTAACACTTTCAACTCATTCTTCCTAGAAAGCAGAAGGGCTGGGAAATTGGAAGGAAATGAGCCAGCAACAAACTTAAAAGCACTTTGACTTTCAGTTTTGCTTTGCTTTAAACGGACAGGGGAGATGTTGTAAGACAGCAAGTGCAAATTAAGAAAAAGCTCAATTAGTAAAATCCCTCCTTCCCAGCATGGAAGCGCCCATGGAAGTGCAAGGAGCAATCTCTCCAAAGCAGCTCAGGGATCCCTGCTGCTATTGCCATCAACATAAAGACAGAGCCAGACCCTTGAAATGGGATTGTCTCTTTCCTCGACAGACTGGAGAGCACTTTATGCATATGCCTTGAAAACATCCCCGGGTGCCACTTTGTCTCTCAGATATGGTCCACCTTGGGTTTGCTGCTCCCCTTAGTGCAGCTCCAAAATCCATCTGCATGCAGAATCCCTGCAGCTGTGTCCACTGCTGACAGGCGTGGGCAGCCTGGGCATGCAGACCTCTGAGGCAGCACGGCAGCTCGGCTGGCCCTGGCTGTGGCAGCCAAGGAGCTGAGCGGCCACGGCCTTGTGCTGCTCAGCAGCCCAGGTGGCTGCACAAGGGCGTGGGGAGCAGAAGGCACTTGGGCTGCGAGTGCTTCCTGGCCTCCTGTGAAATCAACCACATTAGCACAGGCATTGACCACTGTCAATCTGTGCTGCGTCTCAAATAAGGACATAATGCGCTCCTGAATCAATTGCTGGCTGCACTTCAGCCTTATTATTCTTATTACCGGAACGTGAGTGCTGCATGCCTGCCAGGCAGCTTCCCGATTAGCCCATTAAACACACAACATGTTGCTCCCCGGGTGCTATCTGGACCCCAAGTCCAGCACCTCCTGGGCTCACCAGCCCCAGGAACCCAAGCACCTCTCCATCTGCCGAAGCTGCCTTGCCAGGGCTGCAGGCATGGGAGATGCAGTGTCCTCGGTCACTTTAAGGGAAACGCAAGCGAACACGGGGTTTGGGCAGGCCAGCAGTGTTTCTCTCCATACAAAACTGTGGGCAAGGGGCTGCAGCCTCCCCACCACACTGGGAAGCGGGAGCACAATCAAATCTTACACACAACTTAAAGATTACCAAGGACTAACATGCCAGGCAGTGGCACTCTGCCTGGCTCTCATCACTTCCAGCCTGCTCTGCTCCCAGGGGCTCTCCACCGGAGGGACATGCCGAAGGGACAGAGCATGAGGGGCAATGGCCACGAGTTGCAGTTTGGATGTAAGGAAAACATTTTCCTTACAGGAAAATTGTGCAGGATCCGGCCCAGAAACGGCAGCAGCCACAAGGGCGCAGGAACCAGCCCTGGCTGGAGCCCGTCTGCCCCGTGTTTCCTAATAGCAACAAAGGGGGCGGCAGCGCTCGGCTTGCTGGATCCCACCGGGAGAGCGCCGGACGCGGTGCGTGTGTGCACACTGGTTCGTACCCGTGCGGGCACCCCCGCCCGAGGGCTGGATGCTGCCCACGTCCACAGGCTGCAGCACGGGAAGGCGGCCCACAGGAGGAGCTCCAACACAGCTGCAGCGCCCACCACAGCCGCAGATAAATAATTAAGGGACTCGGCCTCCCTTCTACTTATTCAATTCCATTGATCCCACACAGTAAATTCACTGTAGCTCTCACTGTACACTAAAAATGAAATACTCTCCTGGTGCGGCTGGGCCAGGAGCTGCTGCCAGACCCTTGCACTCTGCTCCCCGCAGCTCTGCTGCATGCCCTAGAGAGCATGGTGGGGCTGTGCTATGCCTCATGCCAGAGCAGCCGGCAGCAGAGTTAACTGTGCCTGCAGCCCGCTCAGCTCCCAGCACCTGCAGCTCAGCCTCTCCTGGGGCACCAGGGGTGCCGGCAGGTCCAGGTGGGATCGCTCCCTGCCCGTCGGGGGCGAGGGCTAACCCACAGCCCAGGAGCCTGCTATCGCTGTAGCCAGCACACAGCTTGCTCCGTCACGGCTTTGTCGCACCGGCTGCTTGGCCAGGCGAGCTGGAAAACTGGTGCGAGCAGTACCATTTGTTCTCAGACCTGCGGGAATGGAGGCCACACGTCTCTGAGAAATCTCTGCCTCCCTCCCCGCTCCCTTCCCAGGCGTGCGGGCAGATGCTGATGGGTCTTGTCTTGTGTCACCTGTGTCTAGGTTACCCTGCTATCACTTGCACAACCAAGACAAGCGCCGGACTGATGACACTGGGAAGCTGGCCTCAGTGGTTAAAAGTGCTGTTAAATATTTGCTCTCTGCCTGGGGTGCCACCACTCCTGGAATGTGAGCCATCTATAAACAGCCCTGCATCCCACAGAGATGTTAGGCCTGTGCCAGGCTGCTCTGCAAAAACACTTAAAATGCAACTCTTCTAAAGCAAAAACAAACAGCAAATGGGCCTTGGGGGTTCATTTGCGATGTCTTCGTCCATTGGCTCTCCCTGCTCAGCTGTGCTATGCCCAGACTGGCAGCATTATTGTGCCATAGGGAAACAGGTTTGGGGCCTCCATCTTTCAAAATGCTGGGTCACCACTCAGCTCTGCGTAGGTCTGGGGCTCACACAGTCCCTGGGTGAGCACTGGGACTGTATCATTACTCAGTGACTGCAACTGCACAGAATTTGGTGAGCTGTGGTTCTCTGCCTCTCCCTGTGCTGGGAAGCACCAGCTCCCACAGGGGCTGCACAGCCTGCTCCCCTCCCACCTCTGCTATTTCTGCATCCACTCTGCAGATTCCCTTACCCAGCAGCACATGCCATGCCCATCCTGCCCTCCGGCCCTTCCACCACAGGTCCCAAAGAGAGCTGTCACCATGCCAAACCTGCACACACAGGGACCAGGATGAGAGCAGACCCATTGCCACAGCAATCCTGCACAGGCAGCTGCTGTTCTCGGCCAACTCAGTCTAGGATTTTTCTCACTGGCATCTCAAATGGGAACCTACTGTACTGATCCTCACATGCCAGCATGGGGCAACCCCTTCTGCTTTGGGGTCTATCCTAGTATCCAACACCGTATGAACCTGTCATGTTCGGTAGTTTCTAGCTGATGAGAAGTCAAACGCAGCAGAATCCAGGGGAAAAAAAATTACATGCAACAATCAGCTACTTAATAGCTGCTTCAACATGAAAAGTACAACTGATTGGTGCTCTCAACCAGCCATGATATTCTAAAGAAAGAGAAATGAGAAGAGAGAGGCTCATGAAAATAGCTAAGAGAATTTACTTAATGCTCATTTTTTTCTGAAACAGTTCCCACAGCTCAGTATTACGCTGCAGGCTCCAACCGGCGCAGGCCTAGTGCGAGGATGGGGGTGCACAGACGCTGGATCCTGCTGAATCCCCACTGTGCAGCAGAGGCACAGCTGCCTGCAGCACAGTGGACAGCCCTGCTTAGCATTTCAGCTGGACTTGTAACAAAAAGCCCAAGGCAGACAGATATGACTGTGCACCTTGGCACCACTGGCAGGATATAACATGAACACACAGGTAACTGCAAGGGAAGCACATTATTTCTCTAAACATCTCCCAAGCTGGTATGTAATGCTGTAGCTGGTGAAAGCTCAGCTTCTCTCTGCTCTAGACAGCAGTATGCAGAGGGATGGCAAAGCCCTCCACTTGGCATCTTGAAACAAAAAGGAGCTCTGCGTCTTCTGCAGATACATGCAGCACATGCTTTGAACTAGCTGGAATTCGTCTCTTACTTTCTCAGCGCAGAGATCTACTTTCCCTTCCCTGGCATATATAATCCTACCTCATGGGCAAATGTTCTGATCTCACCTCATAAATCAGTGTAGGTATGCTGCAGGAAGGGGAGGCCACAGGCACAGGCAGATAAAAATTCAAACAGAAGTGATAACACATGCAAAGGACAATTCCCAAATTTATTCCCTCTTTAATACTAGGGGGGGGTTTATTTACAAGTCCCCTTCCTGCATGTAAGCACAGGAAAACATATATCCTGCTACTGCTGATCTCACAGCTGCAGACAAACTTTCCCTGACTTTACAAGTTTTCAACCTAACCATCCAGCCTGGAGAGTGGTGAGAAAGGCAAGGCAGCCCTTGTGCAGGTCAGCCCCTTCCCCTCCATGTGTGCACCTCCTCAGCAAGTTGTCCTCAGGAGAGGATAGGAATGGAGGGGGTCGGGCTGGGAGAGGTATGGTGCAGGATGGGGGGTGGTTCACCAAACGCCCAGCACCTGCCTGTGTGTGTCAGCAAAGGCAGCATCAGTGGTGGGTGTGGACAGTACCTATCTGGGGGCACCACCAGAGACATGGAGGGTCCTGGTGGACAAGCAGCTAGATGAGTGCACAGCGTGCTGCAGCAGCGAAGAAAGCCAACAGGATGCTGGGTTGCATCAACAAGGACATCACCAGCAGAGATACAGAAGTCATTATTCCACTCAGTGCTTGTCAGGCCACACCGGGAATGCTGTGTTCAGTTTTGGTCCCTGCTACACAAAAAAAGATGTGGACAGGCTGGAGAGGGCCCAGGGAAGGGCCACAAAGATGATCAAAGGACCGGGAAGCCTGCCATGTGATGCAAGGCTGAGAGAACTGGGTTTGTTCAGCCTTGAGAAAAGAAGGCTTAGGGGAGACCTCACCACCATGTCCCAGCACTTAAAGGGTTGCTACAAAGAAGATAGAGACTCCCTTTTTACAAGGAGTCACATGGAAAAGACAAGGGGTAATGGGTACAGATTACTCCTGAGGAGATTCCAATTGGACACAAGAGGAAAATTTTTCACAATGAGAACTATCAGCCACTGGAACAATCTCCCCAGGGAAGCAGAGGGTTCCCTAACATTGGACACTTTTAAGATTCAGCTAGACAGGGTGCTGGGCCATCTTCTCTAGGCCGTGCTTTTGCCAAGAAAGGTTGGACCAGATGATCCTTGAGGTCCCTTCCAACCTGGTATTCTATGTTTCTATGACTGAGGAGGGTGGGAGTGTGATTCAGCAGTGCTGGGGAGTTTGCAGCTCAGGATTGCAGGGCACAGGCAGAGAGCTCCATGCAGGGAAGGGAGCTGGGACTGCTCCAAGGCAGTGGGACACTAGCAGAGTTTCTGGTGGCAGAGATGCTGAATGGCACAGGCTAATGCCAGCACAGTCCAGCAGTGCACAGGGGGAGAGTAGGTTGGGAAAGCAGGAATGAAAACCCAAATGCATGTTGTCAGCAGTGGAGGATGGCACAGAAAGCAGAGCTTGGAACGTAGATGGAAGTGAAGGGACATGGGATGCTGTGGACAGAAATACCTCAGCCAACCTGCGCTGAGGGCAGCCCTCACAGAGCAAAACAATGAAGTAAACAGCAACAGCCCAGGCGGGTAGACACGAGCTCCCATTCACTCCAAGACTGTAAGCATGGCGGGCTACTGCATGTTCAGCTGCAAGGCATTTTCCCTGTACAAGCCATGCTTCAACTGCTCAAGGCGAGTTCCCACCGCTCTGGGGCTGGCAGCCTCCCACGCCTGGCTCAGGGCCCGTGCAGGCGATGCCGGTGCCGGGGAGGCACGGCTCAGCTTTCAACCCCTCTCTGCTGGGGGTCCTGGCCAACATCACTCTGCTCCCACCGCCCAGCACGCTCTCATGCTCACCTCATACTCCTGGGAGAACTTCAGCCCGTCGTTGGCTTTCAGCCTGTCAATGTTGTCAGCAAGGTCCGACACGGGGATGGGGGGGTGGTCACGCATGCCTGCGAGTGAGACAAGGAGGGAGGGGGAGAGGCAAATAGTTATGGCTCTGTAGGGCTGTGGAAGGCTCAACAACAGCATGAGCACAGCAAACCCGAAAGGTGGGTGCAAGGTGGACACGTGTGACTATGTGAAGCGCTGGGCGGGATGGATGGGAAGTTGGCGCGATCACACGGCATGCTGCACGCACTCTCAGAGCACACAGTTTGATCAAACAAAAAAGAAAGGTGATGTGCAGAATGTGCATGACCAGGTGAGCATGCTCGGACAGTACAGCCACCGGGCACACAGAGCAGGCCACGCAGTGGGCAGGGGCTTGGGCAAACCCCCAGCAGGAACGGGCCGAGGAGACACCATCAACGTGCTTCCCAGGCTCCTGCACGGGATGAAGTTGAACACTGATTCTCTGGTGCTCTCACTGCCAAGGGCTGAGGCTGATCCTCTTGCTTACCTCTAACAACAGCATTAGCCAAAAAGAAACTCACCCAGACCTGCACCAGGGGAAATGTCTGCGGTGTATGTGAATAGCTTTTTGGGTAGGCAGATGCTGCCCTGGGCTCTGGGGAGCTGGAGAAAGATGGAAGGGCCCCATGGAGGAACGGCTGCTCGCCTGGTCAGAGACTGCACAACTTCCCAAGAGCTGAGCAGCAGCTCTGCCCACAGTTGCATAACTCAGTCTCTTCAGTGGTGCTCTGGAGGCAAAGCCAGCTCCAGGGCCCAAAATCCAGCTGCACTGGGCTGGCTCGTGCAAGGCACCAGGTGCAGTGACGTGCCCTGAAGCAGCTTCTGGGAGGCTGCTGTGAGCTGGGATGCAGCTCAAGCCATGGCAGAAGTCTTGCCCTGTCAGAAGCACGGGTGCACAGTACGGCTCATCCTGGGCACAGCCCAAGCCCTGCTCAGTGGAGAGGCCCAGAGGAGGGGATCCCACAGGTCCCGCACAGAGGACAGGTACTGTGGGGGTGTGCATGTGGGATTGGGAGGAGCCCTACTGGGGCCCTGGGATTTAGGGCTCAACCACTGCAACCTCTTTCTCCGAAGCAAAGATGGTGAACTGGCAGAAACACGGCTGTGAAACACCTCATCCAAAGCCTGGTTCATCCAAATCCCAAGGCTTGTGACTCCACTGGCTGCTCTGTGGGTTCCCCTGAAACCCCACATGGATAATAATGATTATTAATTGGCTGAAGCTGTTGATTCACACCCAGGGAGACAGGTTGGAGCATGGCCAGAAGCTTCTCAATCGCTCAGGAGCCTGAACGCTGCCACGGATGGCAGTGATGTGCCGCTGAGGTGGAGCAGTCCCCAGGCTGGTTACGTGCACTTCACACAGTGGTGACAAGTCACTACGTGATAACATGGAAGTGTTACACTGCAGCCGCTGCACAGCAGAGCTCCTCACACCTCTGCCACAGGCATCTGACATCACTGCATATAGGCAAGACCCAATCCAACACACACTTGTCCTTCTATCACTTGACAGCACAGAGCTATCCACGGATGGCCTGAGAGCACACAGACAGAAGGAAAGATCCCTATTCTGCCTTGTGCTGAGGTCCTGCAAATGGTCCTGTTTGCCACTTCACCCATCAGGATCTCTGAGGTGGCTGAGCAGGCCCACAAAGATGATGCTCTGATTTCTGCACAATTTGCTCATTGGTGCCAGAGCTCCAGAGGCTGTAGCTCAAGAGCAGCCTTTACAGCGCAGAGCTGTTACTGATGAACAATCTAATGAGGAGAACAGTGTGGGACCAAGGCAGAAGTGTTGGGCTGGAAGAAGAAAGAGGCCAGAATATAGTCACAGTATGTGCTTATCCCAGCACGGTTATGTATGAAGTATGACAGAGCTACGGACCACAGCAGAGCTGCGGACACTCGTATCTGCTGAGAAACACACAGGGGTCTCTCCAAACTTCAGTTTTGCTGACCAAAGGAGTGTTGTGCTGACAAAGTTGCTGCAAGAGCAGATGGGGAGAAAGAGGTGGTTGATATCCCATTACGGTGAACCTGGAACAACTGCCACTGCCACTGTAGTGCAAGACGGAGGAGATTTGTACACCCTAGCAGGACTTCTACATGCTGTTCCAATGACTCTGGCAAGAGGACAGTGAGGTCTCCACCAGGCTCAAAGGGCTCAGAGGTCTCACAATGCCTGCAGGGCTGCAGGCTACAAAGCCCTTGGCTCTGCTCCTGGGGAAAGCATCTGTCCTATGTACTTCTCCCATTCCTGTGTGCACACGCAGATGCCTTGCACATCAAGCCGCAGGGAGGACGCGCTTTTATGGTTGTTGAGAGTGAACCTGAAGCTCACAAGACAAGAAATAAAAAGGCAGTTACACCCATAGTCCTGGTACTACTCCATGCAACCTGCTAGAGCAGTAAGTCCCTCCGCTCTGTCCCTGGGACTCTGGTGCCAACACTGACAAGCAGACCAACTGCACGGCAGTTCACAGAAGATCAGCATCCCTTGGCATCTGTTCTGCCTAACTCTAGGGCACAGGAGACCCAGCCTTGGGAAGCCAGTTTGCCTGAGGTAGGAAGAGAGTGTGCTCAACCACTGGGCTGCAGAGCACTCTTCGACTTGTCCGTTAGGGGTTTTTAGCTGGCCAGCCCCTCCAGACTGGCCAAGTCTATCTCTCCCCATGCAGGGCCAGCTGAACGCCTGGTGCCATGGCAGAGCCTGGCATGTCACTGCGAGGTGGCAGGAGAAAGGGTTCCAAAGGAGCGTCCTGGCAGCCCAGCACCCCGGGCCTTCCCTTCTGCACTGTGCTGCGGTGAGCTGCTGTAGTGCCGTGCAAACAATACCCGAGCTCGGCCCCACACATCATGTCAGAAAGTTACAATCACTGCCGTTCTACAGTCTGCTGTGAGTGAGGGTGATCTTCATGACATCGAAACAAAAATTACAGAGACGAGAGAGAAAGGGAAAGAAAAAGCAAAAGGTGTCAAAAGATAAATACAGGAGTTAAAACTAACTTGAGATATTCGGGCAACTGGGAACACTGGCACCTGCAAAGAAAAGAAATGGGGCAAGAACAGAAATCCCATTAGCCTTTAGTCATCATCGCAGAGGTTCAGAAATGGAAAGACAAAGAGATGAAGATGCAAAGGAAAGCGCCACCTGTCACAGCACCCGGAGCCCCGCTCCTGCACAGGACCGTCTGCCTGGCCCCGAGGCCTGCTCTGCAGCTGGCTGTTACACACCGTGCTTTTGGCTCCAGCCAGCGCCATCCCCCAACGCTGACAAGCATGTGGAGCCGGAGGTACTTGCAGGAGAATAAGCACACAGGTCTTCATCTGACACTAAGAGCTACACTTCTCACTGCACACCACTGTCCACCGCCCAGTGCCCAAGTGGAGTCAGCACGGGCAGGTGGACGGCGGGTACAGTAGACATCCATGCTGCCTCGTGGCCAGGAGAACCGCACTCAGCCCCAGCAACCTCTACTCAGTGCTCCTGAGCTTGCTCGCAGCTCATCAGCAGCGCTACTCAGCCTCATTTCACGGTGTATTGGGACACTGCCTGGTCCCCTATCCTCTCACCAACTTGGCACAGCGGTATGTTAGTACAGGGAGGCCAACAGTGGGGGAAATAACCCTTGTCTGAAGTAAAACCCACAAAAATGAGAAAGCTTAATATTTAATAACAGTAGCCTAATTAATTATGCATTAAACAAGTTTTCCCTGCTCAGCACACTCCAGCAGGGAGACCAGCTACCGAAGCGTGCAGGGCTGGTGGCCAGCACCTCTTGTCAATGCATCCAAGCAGCACCGCCTCGATCTCAGGTGGGTGACAGGGGCAACAGCATGGGCCCACTGGCCTCGGTGGTTTTCATGCCTCCTCATTAATGAGGACAAGCTCGTCAGGAGCTGGCTGGAACAGTCACTTCAAGCTGCACGACACCCACTTCTTTCTGGCAGAGCCTCACAAGTGATGCAGAGGGGAGGAGGACACCATGTGGTCACTTGGCAGGGGAGCGTTGGCTAGCAGCATCCCAGGGCACTGCTGCTGTCTCTAGTGAACTGGGTACTCTGGCTTGTTTTTACCTCTCCAGAGAGCTCTGCAAGCTTTCTGAATGAGCCAGTGTCTTTGGCTTATCCTAGGCACAGGCGGGAAAAGAACATTTCCTGGATCCTTGTTCTCTCTGGTGACAGCTCTTGACCCTTCCTAAGCTCTAGCAAGGCATGCCCTCGTTGCAAACACCACGATCTCTTGTTGGAGATGGGAGCAGATGCAAGCCTGACCTGTCACACTCCTCCATGCAATTTAAACTACAAGCATACAACAAAGATGGCTCTTGGGTCCCTGGGCAGTGGAGACATGTCACAGAGGCCTGTCCCCACGCACAGGTGTCCTGGAGCAGCCCTGTTCAACACCTTGTTCCGCCTCAAGGAGCTGCATGACGTTGCTGACTGTGTGTGATCCCCTCACCTAGTGCTGCTCCTAGCGATCTGCCTGTTGAGATGTTCTTTCTCTAGCAGAGGTGCTTGCTTCCCACAGCATTTTCCTCCCGTGCTGCAACACCACGCTGGTCTATGTTGTGGCCAATTAACGGCCCAGGTCTGCTGGTAACTGCCAGGCTGTCACTGCATCCTACCTGTGAGCTCTGCCATCGGTCCTGCCTGGGAGATGCACTAACTACGCATCTCTGACAGCTGCTCTGGCACAAAGGGAGATGTGCTCGTGAAGCCCACCTGGGTCTGAGCCAGACCGCTGTGAGTGGCAACAGGAAAGGCTTCTCTTACCCTCCCTCCCAGACACAGCAGGTTTACATCAGGAAACGGTCCCTTCAAAACTCTATTAGATGAAAGCTCTTAGATGAATGAGCAGCAGGAGGAAAAGGAAAGTAGGTTACAGACCAGGAGGAGCTGCAAGTTAGAAGAGAGCTGTATGTGCCTCATTTATTGCTGAACTGCTCCCTCCGTCACAAAAGCCCAAGAGCTCCCCCACTTCATCTAGGACTTGGACTGTCTGAAAGCCTCTGAATGAGTCAAGTAAGACTGTCTCTGATCGCTACAATGACAGGTACTGCGCTTTCGGTGCCATCAGAGATGTACAGACACAAAGCAGCTGCACGAGACCTTTCTGCAGTGTGGAGTACAGTCGCCTCCACGGGCTGCCAAACTAGCTACACCCTGAGGCACCACAGGCCAGTGCAGACATGATGAGATGCTCTGCAGTGAACAGCTGCAAGCAGAAAGCAACGGCTGCTACTGAACTATCTCCTCTCTGCTGAGATCACTGTGACCAGCAGCGCCCTTCCCTGGGCCACAGCACCAACTGGGCAGCAATGTAGGCTGCAGGTAGCTCTTCTCTTCACCCTTAGCTGAGCAGAGCAGGAGTCAGCATACCAAAGCTGCTGGGACACCCTCAGCACAACGAGGGCTCTCTGTACCTCCTGATCCTCCCAGACGCCGCCCCTATGGCCAGCACTGTACCCGTGGTGCTCAGCGCTGAATCTCAGCCTGGACCAAGTAAGTGCAGCAGCCAGGAGCAATGCAGGTGCAGGCACTCACGAGCTCTCACAACTCTGTGCGGAGGCTCCTCCCAACTCAGAAGAACCGCAGTGAGCGTCACAGAATATCTAATACACCCCACACACTAAGCTGTCCCCGTCCAGGTTCCCCAGCCTTGTGTGCCTGCAGTGACAGGGCCAGGGGGAAGGATCTGAAGACCAAAGAGCAGACTCCTGGATATCCTCAGCCTAAGCCCCCTCTGTGCCATAGTGACTGAGAACGTGCAGAGCTGCTGGGGGGTGAAGACTGCATCTCCTTCTCTGGCATGGGGACCTGACAAGGGGGAATCGGAGGAGGTGGGGTGCAAGGGGGTTAGCTGCTCCTTACCTGGGGTCTGGTAGTTGAGCCGCCTCATCTCAACTGGGTCAGAAGAGTGGGCCAAGAGTGAGTCCTTCAGGCCGATGGAGTGCTCATCCTTGGAAGAAGGGGAGTGGGCCCTTTTCCTGTGGACAGGCAGGACAGAGAGAAGCAGGTGAGCTGTGGCAGAGATCAGCATGAAGCACCCTGGGAAAGAGTCTGGGTCCCTGAGTTGCAGCTACTTGGCTCCATCCCAGGCTCCCTGAGGCTCTGGGTAGCCACATCCTCTCCTGTCCTCCAATTTCCCATCTATGAAATAGGAAGGATCGTATTTAAACGATGGCAGAGGTTTGATTACTGAGGCACTTTGAAATGGGATATTCTGCATAATGTTTATTAGAGAAAAAGCAGATAGATGAAAGATGTTGTTTCCTCTTACTCTCTCTCGGAACTATTTCCTGTAGTGGAAGGATATAATAAAATTTTTTTTCAAGTATTAGAAATATTTAAATATAGACTGCTGTAATATAATAGTGTAAAGGCTCTTCAGGGTGTGTTTTATTGGGCCATTAATACATGTCGTGAATGGTTGAAGGCACCCAAGGCGTGTATTAATGGAACAATAAAATACAGTGTTGTCTCTTCATGCTATATTTATGCCTAGAGCAATGCCACCACCTCAGGCTCTTGCTGGAATTCACAGGCAAAGCAGGGACAGATCCAATCAAAAAGCGGACAAGCAAATATTAAGGAAAATCTAATACTGCAAGACAGGTTTCTAGTGATCCTCTAAGTCCCACTTGTTGCTCTATATTACAAATACAGTGGCTATACCCATGCAGTGGAGAGGGGCGTTGGGCAGGAGCAGGACAGCAGTACTCTCTTNTACAGTCGCCTCCACGGGCTGCCAAACTAGCTACACCCTGAGGCACCACAGGCCAGTGCAGACATGATGAGATGCTCTGCAGTGAACAGCTGCAAGCAGAAAGCAACGGCTGCTACTGAACTATCTCCTCTCTGCTGAGATCACTGTGACCAGCAGCGCCCTTCCCTGGGCCACAGCACCAACTGGGCAGCAATGTAGGCTGCAGGTAGCTCTTCTCTTCACCCTTAGCTGAGCAGAGCAGGAGTCAGCATACCAAAGCTGCTGGGACACCCTCAGCACAACGAGGGCTCTCTGTACCTCCTGATCCTCCCAGACGCCGCCCCTATGGCCAGCACTGTACCCGTGGTGCTCAGCGCTGAATCTCAGCCTGGACCAAGTAAGTGCAGCAGCCAGGAGCAATGCAGGTGCAGGCACTCACGAGCTCTCACAACTCTGTGCGGAGGCTCCTCCCAACTCAGAAGAACCGCAGTGAGCGTCACAGAATATCTAATACACCCCACACACTAAGCTGTCCCCGTCCAGGTTCCCCAGCCTTGTGTGCCTGCAGTGACAGGGCCAGGGGGAAGGATCTGAAGACCAAAGAGCAGACTCCTGGATATCCTCAGCCTAAGCCCCCTCTGTGCCATAGTGACTGAGAACGTGCAGAGCTGCTGGGGGGTGAAGACTGCATCTCCTTCTCTGGCATGGGGACCTGACAAGGGGGAATCGGAGGAGGTGGGGTGCAAGGGGGTTAGCTGCTCCTTACCTGGGGTCTGGTAGTTGAGCCGCCTCATCTCAACTGGGTCAGAAGAGTGGGCCAAGAGTGAGTCCTTCAGGCCGATGGAGTGCTCATCCTTGGAAGAAGGGGAGTGGGCCCTTTTCCTGTGGACAGGCAGGACAGAGAGAAGCAGGTGAGCTGTGGCAGAGATCAGCATGAAGCACCCTGGGAAAGAGTCTGGGTCCCTGAGTTGCAGCTACTTGGCTCCATCCCAGGCTCCCTGAGGCTCTGGGTAGCCACATCCTCTCCTGTCCTCCAATTTCCCATCTATGAAATAGGAAGGATCGTATTTAAACGATGGCAGAGGTTTGATTACTGAGGCACTTTGAAATGGGATATTCTGCATAATGTTTATTAGAGAAAAAGCAGATAGATGAAAGATGTTGTTTCCTCTTACTCTCTCTCGGAACTATTTCCTGTAGTGGAAGGATATAATAAAATTTTTTTTCAAGTATTAGAAATATTTAAATATAGACTGCTGTAATATAATAGTGTAAAGGCTCTTCAGGGTGTGTTTTATTGGGCCATTAATACATGTCGTGAATGGTTGAAGGCACCCAAGGCGTGTATTAATGGAACAATAAAATACAGTGTTGTCTCTTCATGCTATATTTATGCCTAGAGCAATGCCACCACCTCAGGCTCTTGCTGGAATTCACAGGCAAAGCAGGGACAGATCCAATCAAAAAGCGGACAAGCAAATATTAAGGAAAATCTAATACTGCAAGACAGGTTTCTAGTGATCCTCTAAGTCCCACTTGTTGCTCTATATTACAAATACAGTGGCTATACCCATGCAGTGGAGAGGGGCGTTGGGCAGGAGCAGGACAGCAGTACTCTCTTCTGAGTCTGTGCTGACCCTGATGCTTTGCCAACGTGCTGAGCATGCAGCAATACACAGAGACTTTGTCTTTTGGCTACAGCCCCAAAATGGATTTTGCCTGACGGTGAACCCCTCTGCTGACCCCATGTTTTCTGGAAGAGAGGGAGCTGCATCGCTGCTAGTCTGCACAAATGCTAGCACATTTATCACCCTGCAAATCGCAACAGTCAATCTCTGCTTTCTACCCCCTTGTGAGGAATTTTGAAGCACCCTAAAGGGTTGCCAGGTTCTGCACAGAGGCAGCTGCATCTCTGGATGGTGGCCACCCTGAGCCATGCATGATCAGGAACCGTCTGCATAGGCATGGGGTGCCATCACTTCCATGGGGAGCCGTGCATGCTGCGCTGGCACTAGTGAGAAGCAATTAGGGAAAATTCAGTGCATAAATCACGAGCGAAACCCGCATTCCCTGTGACCTAGACTGCGAGCAAGCTCCATCTGCAGCCTGTGGCTCCATCAAACACTGGAGTTGTTCAATGGGGAGGACCAGCTTGTGAGTCTTACACTACTCTGAGTCATCTCAACATCTCAGAAGCCTTCTAGCTGCCTGGACTGAGACAAAAGAGCTGGACTGAGAGCACTGATAGAAAGAAAGAAAAATACATGGCAAACAAACAAAGCAGTGTTTCTCCTATCAGGAGCACAGCAGGATATGCCATGTGCTACTGTGTGCCAGTCCCTGAGCCCTTGAGTAAAACCGCCCAGCTTTTCTGGGGAATGGGCACAGCACGTAATTAATGTTCGTCTCTCTCATTACCCTAGTCAGGGCAACTGCTAAACAAACCTCCAGATCCCAAGCTATCCACTGTTACTCAGCTTCGATTCATTCCCATTGTAGATTTGACACTGTGAATATGCTGCACAGATACTGTTGGGAGAAAATGCCTCTAAAGAGAAGCTGGACAGCAAAAAACTAGGACAACACAGCATCAATTTGAGCACACAGGTAGTGCTGGAAGGGGATATGCATGGGCTAGGATGCAGCAGGGACAGGAATGTCAGGTCTGAGCACAGTGGGCTGGTGCTGCTTCCCGCTGCTCCATCCACACCAGACTCTGGGATAAAGCAAAGCTAAGCCAAGCTGGGCACAGCATCTATGGGGCCCAGGTAGAGAAAATTCCCCTGGGGCCATTTTCTCTCCTTAAAGACCAGCAAACACTTTGTTTCTTACAATTGCCTGTTATTTCCTCACAGCTTTCTTGTTACAGACTGCAAAAATGCACCTGCATTCTCAACGGAACAGCTCAGTCTGAAGTGGCTGAGAAAACAAAGAAACACCTATAACTGCTGGTGTTGTCATTTTTTTGATTTTTAATTTAATTGCAAAACCAATCTGGGAAGTCTGTATGTTGGAACAGTCTCCCTAAGAGCTGTGCAAGGCTGACAATTGCTAGGAGGCTGATACCTTTGAGGAAACAAAGTCTTTGTAAACCCCCACAGCTGGCATGCCCCACGCTCCCAAAAACAAAGATGCCCCTTACTAGCTTCAGGCTTGGTTTTTAAAAAGGGAAACAGACCTGAAATTTTAGCAGAACAAGAAGATAAAATGGCTTCCTACCTTTCTTGTTTACTAGATCCAGGGAAGAGCAGAAACAGAAGAAAGGAGATGATCACTGACACAGAAAGGCACTGACTGCACATGCACAGCAGAGCTCCATTTAATCAGACAACAAAGCCAGCTCCCTTCCCCAAGCTACAGATACATATGTAAATAGAGAGTCCAGGAGGAGCAGAACCTCGGAGCTGAGCTGATAGAGAATGACCTACTGTAACTGAACAGGCTACCCGAACAATTGCAAATGCAACCTGTGGCTCCTCAGGAGGACTAACAATCATCTCGCACTACAGTTACAGCTCTAGCAGGACTGTTCTGCTATGCAAAAGCAGGTGGTTGCTTCAGCAGGGAGCACAGAGCGTGGATGGTCCTGATCTGGTAGCGAGGACTGAGGGGCCTCAAGAACAGAGCTCCTACTCTGATTTCAGCCTGTCACATGCATGCCCCATTCTCACCACCATGTTCCCCAGTCAAAATTCACAGCAGTGGGGGCACTTGCCAGAGATCAAGCAGGCAATTTCCACAGAAAAACAGTACTACAGATATCCCCAAGGCTGCAAAGCCAAGCAGTGAGACCAGAGAGCAGCCAGCCAAAGCTGCTCTCCTCTGTCCCACTGCTCATGTGTTTCCAGAATCCACAGCAGCTCTGTGTCCTGGGGCTGGTATTAATTACCTTCTGCATACCCAGCCCTTCTGCTCTCTTTATAAAGCAGCATTCTGCTGTGCCAGGTAGAGACCTTCCTCTTCCCCATGACCACCAAGGACCGTCTATCAGAGCACCCCATATATCTGAAAGCTACAAGGAGGGTCTTTAAGGTGCCACCACCTGTTAGTGCTCGTGCCATAACCACTAAGTCCTGGACTGGATCTCACCTTTTGAAGAGAAGTATAGCAATGACAATGATGATGATTAATATCACAGCCAGGACGGGTCCCATCACCCACAGCATCTCTGGTTCATCCTGCTGCTTTGCTGAAGCCACTTCCATCACGATCTCATCTGAGTAGGGGCTGGCTGCATATCTCTTCTGAACAGCGCCGGCACGACAAGGAGAGAAAAGCAAGCATCCATTACGGTAAAGCAACGGCTCCATCCCTGAAACGTGGAGGTTTCCCCTTGCCTCTGGCTAGCAGGGAACGGTCATGCTTCTCAAACCCCGGCAGCACACCGTGCGATCCTCCCTCCCTCACCATCAGCAAAGGTCACACAGTGGAAACAGTCTCCTCCTGGTGTGAAACACTCCTGGTGCCAGCAGCTTTCTGGTTAGCAGACCTGGCCCTGAGGTGTCAAACTGGAGCAGCCCAGCTAAGAGCCACTCGCCAGCCCTGGATTCTCTCGGATCCAAATCACCAGCTTTTGAATCCCAACCAATTGCATACGGGCTGGCCGATGATTCCTAAGTGGTTTACAATACCTGCTGTGCCAATATCAACACATCTCTCCAGGACAGGGCTATATTAGGAAAGCCCCTGCCGGGTGAGGTGGTTTTCTTAAAGGAACAAAATGACAGGAACATTTTCTACCTGATGTCTCAGCCCTGTAAAACCTTGGAAAGGGGCTCATGCTCACAGGTTCCTTTCCAGAGACTTCTGCAATCTGGCAGCCCGGTGATTTATCATCCAAAGGCACAGATTTCCAGCTCCACCAGCAAGACAAGATTAGCAGAGATCCAAACCCTTCCTGCAGAAAAATGACACTGCACCTGGCTTGTTCTGCTGCTGTTGCTATGGCTTATGGAGCTGTGTTGTCCCTTCACAGCTCAGCCTCACTGGGTCAGAAAGGTTGAATGCTGCAAAAAGAAATCCTTTTTCCCTATTAGAAAGGGCCAGAGCTGTATCGGTTCAGTGCCTGTGGCTTTTGAGCAGCACCTGCTGCCCAGCATTAGGGAGCCAGAAACGCTCTGCTCCTGCCATAGAAAGTTTCGGTCACTGAAGAGGTGCCTGCAGATCTATAAATCACTTGCTTAAAGGTCGAAGTTTAAACACGCATTTCATGTTTGTGTGCATGTGAGGAGATGGAAAGGGAAAAATCAAGCGTGCTGGTGTCACACAAATGCACATCTTGATCTCTCACAGGTGCCCTTGATCCCAGCCAGCCTGGTTTCAAACATGCATGGAGCGCAGAAAATGCTCTTATCTGTGACATCCTTCTGGCAGCACGCACAGGTGCAGTATCCTAGCCGCTCTCCTCGGATTTATCGGTGGTCAGAGATGCCATTGGCTAGAGGGTGGGCATGGGGGTGGCTGCTGCTTTGTCCGTGAAACCTTTCAGCCCTACACGACCCTGTTTCAACGACCCTGAAATAGCTGCTGGCTCCCGGTTCAGCTCTGTTCCTTGAGAAAGTCTGCATGGGATCACTGCAACCCATCAGCCTGCTCCTACACCCCCTTGTCCAGTTCAAACAACAGGGCAGGGAGTCAGCAATGGCTCTGTCTGAGCATGGCAGAGACAGAGCCGTGACACTGGTTGTGAGAGGACGGAGTGGAAGGCCTGGGGCTCCCCTTTGTATGGGCAAACAGCTACTCTGTGAGGAAGGCACAAAGGCTTTCCCTGTGACTACCCAGAAAGGTCAAGCTGCATTAGGTGGGGTGGAAAGGAGCATGCTGATCTGTGCAGCAAGGCAACGCATGTGTCCATCTCCAAAGCTTTGCGCAAGGGGCAAAGCGTCATATTTTTGCAGACACACTTTGGAGATGCCTCCTCCCAAGAGAAGACAGAAGCAGAAGAGATCAGACGGACTGTTATCTCAGTGGCATTTCCAAAGGTACACTGTGAGGTGCAGGTGTCCCCGCTCTCAGAGATGGTGTTTCAACCACACTCCCCTTTGCCTTTGAAGACTAGCAATGTTATGCTCGCCTGCTGACACCAGAGACACAGCAAGCAATTTAAGAGGAGCTGAGTCGGGGAGATAGCGCACAGACTAGGACAGAGTTCCTCATGCTTCAAATGAAAATGGGTGTGACGCAGTGGGAGATGCAGAAAGGTGATCTGTAGGAGCAGGGTGTAGTAACTGCTGGCTGGTCGTTCACTGGAGGGCTGTGGCAGATCTGTGTTGGGGAGGAGATGATGATGATAGTCTAGGATCAACTAGTTAAGGTGATCTCTTCTTGACAGGGGTTGTCAGGATAGCACATCCCGAGCCCTCTGCCTTACCTTGCTGTTAATCTGTGACTTTCCTTCCCTCACCAGCGTGCACATCTTGGCACAAGAACACGTGAGCTGGATGAGTAATGAAGAACCTGACCAGCCCTAATGAGCCATTACAAGTAAATGAGGCTGATGAAGGAAGCCGCAGCTTGGAAGCTGACCAAAGGATTCTGTGCATCTCTATTATTTCCATTATTTACACACTGGCCGCTGCTACTGCTGCCACCACCACTCCTGCCCTCCGTGTTTACAGCTGAACACTGATGCACAGGTCTCGCTGTGCTGCTCCCTGCTTACTGCATCAGCTACTCTGTTCCCTCTCACATGCCCAGGCCCCGTGTGCTTGGCAGCACGCTGTTGACGAAGGCACGGCCCATTTGCCTCTAGCAAGGAGAGACACAGGAGCAAGAATCCCTGTGCAGCAGCCAAGTGTGCAGCTTTACGCTGCTGACAACCCAGTGCGATGGGAGGCAGGCTTGCTTCTCCAGACGTCACCTGGAAGCGAGATTCTGGACAGAGAAGGACCTGTGAAGGCAGGTTTGCAGGGGGAGCATCCTGGTCACTACAGACCCTCAGCAGCCACTGTGCAGGGTGGGATTTCAAGAGGGTGTTTTCCACAGTCACTTGAACCAAAGCAGAATGAGAACCTACCCCATTGCAACCATGTGTCAAGCTCTGCTCTGGGCACAGCCCAGCAAGCCACAACTGAGCTTGTGTAGAATGCATGCTGACACTACCCTCCACTCTCACCTGTTACGTCAAACATACATACCATTTCCCTCCAAAAACACCATCTATCAAGTTAACTCCCACAGCTGCCTCAGCTTGTCGAGACCAGCTATGCAGCTTTGCTCTCCTCTCGTCAGAGAAAACTCCATCATCCCCAGCTTTCAGTAACTGTTCACCTTGCCTGCACTGAGCCCACCTCAGCTCTGCTAGGAAATGCTGTGGGCCCCCCCGCACAAAGTCCTTACCGTGTCTCCATCCTCCAGCGAGGCCAGCACAAAGCAGCGATAGCTCAGATCTTGAGAGAGGGGCTTGTTGTAGAAACCTTTGTAGTTCTTCTCGTCCCCGAGGGTGAAGGTCTCGGGCAGCACATCCACTTGAGCAGCAATGTAGGGCTTGAGTCTGTCTGCTTGGCGCCGCTGGCGCCTGCTCTGACTCCCTTGGCTTATGGCGTCTAGCAGCTGCGGACAAACAAGGTACATCGCTATTGCTTCGCTCAGTGTGACGCTGCGTTACACTGTTACCTTACTGGTTGTAGGACGCAGCAGGGTAGAAGTGAAGGGAGGAGAAGATACTGGGTTTGATTTTGACATGATGGTACAAGGAAACCAGAGGGATGCGTAATCTGTTTTGGCAATGCCACACACATCACCAGACCCTCACTGCAAGCACCTCTGCCAGGAGCTCAGCTTTGGGGGAGTCCTGAGCCCCAGGTTGCTGACACGGCAAATGCTAGGGCTGAGACAGCCTGGCTGTACCCGTCATCCTGCGTTAATGCATCCCACTGGGCTGCGAGGGAACCAGGCCATGTTCTGTGGCCCAAATCTTGGTATGGACAGCAACTCACGCTCTCTACGGACACTGGACACGCATTACGGCTGAAGCATAGGGAAAAAGTTACATTTGCTGTGTCTTTCCCTTCTGTCAGTTCCTTGACATTTCACCTGCTGCTGGGTTGCAGGCAGAGCTTTCTGTAAACTACACAGAATGATAACAGATTTCATGGGATGTTCAGAGTAAAAATGGCAAATTTCATAGTCAGCCACAAATTCATGATAAAGGATATAAACACAAAAAATTCAATTACACTGCTAAGAAAGGCTCTCAGATGTTTGAAGATGTTTTTCTAATGAATAAAAACCAGTATCAGACTTGGAACAGAAATTCTAATTATAATGAAGAAGGAGGCCTGAAATACATTTCACACACAAACGTACAAGTGCAGCGTTGTCAGGACAGACAGGGAACGTCAGTGGGGCTGGGGACAGTGACGTGCACACAAAGCCATGCCGCTGAGCTAAGCTCATTCCCTCTGAGGAGGAAAAGCTGGGTAAGGCACCCCACACTCTTTCCCCTGGACAGCCCATCGTTACCTTCTTATGAATACTCACGTAGGAGCAATTTAGGAAAGCTATAACTTGTCATTGCAATATCTCACACACACACACAAAGAACAAAAGAAAAAGGAAAAAAAAAGGGATGGAGAAATCTCTGTTTCACAAATAACGTTGTAAACACAGGGGAAAAAGACATAAAGATATTCTTTGGACTGTGGAGTTTGCTCCTTACACACATCTTTTGTACCTTGGCTGAAATTACAGCTAAGCTCTTTGGGGCAGAAAGCACAGCTGTATGTGCATGAAACCATAGGGGTCCAGTCGTGATTGAGGTTGCTGGATGCTACTGCCACACACACCCCAAGAGACTGCACCAAAACAAATGCTAGGCTCGCAAAGTTCGGGTCTTGAAAAACTAGAAAATTAATATTGCCTGTGCAAAATTAATTCAGCCGTCTTATGTATGTGCATTGTGTTACAATCCTTGACTGCACGGTCACATACTATCTTTTCTGCAACTCTCCTGCTTCGTTCAATACACAGGACAGACAGTGCTTAATCAAAGAGCAGCTATTCCATATTTTGTTTTCTTCTTTGCATTAAGCAGCCCGAGGCCTTGTTTATTGCTTACTATTCAAATCCAGCTCTGAAGACAAAATTAATAATTTCCTCGTGGGCTTTTCTACGGTGCTGATCACAACAATATTACAAGTGCTTCACAAACATTAACGATCTTATCTTCCAAAGACCCATATGAGGTGAGATGAAAGTGATTATCCTAATTTTACAGATGGAGAACAGAGACGCAGGGACAGTAATGTAAAAAACGTCCACTAACTTTGAATGTCAAATTGAAAAGACATTGGCATGTTTTGTTTTTAAAGAAAACTTAGCATTTTTTTTATAGCACTGACAGTATCCAGCAGAGCTCCTATTGACTTTCTCTGCAGCTGGGGATGCTTAGGCTTCGTAAATGAGGCTCCAGGATCTCAAACTGAGCACTCCAAAACAAACAGAATGTGCAAGACAGTGGCTGCTAATGAAAATTTTCTTTTACGTCATTTGCCCAGGACCGGGTGAAATAGAGACAGAAACCAGTTCTCTTGATAGCTTTCAAAGACCTAAAGCTCAAACCCAAACCATCCTTTCTCATCCTAGTCTTCTATTTCTTGTGACATCTTCCAACTTCTGCAATGAAATGATGCAGGAGACCTACAGATGATGGTTCTCCATCACACAGTTGTGCTTCACGTGCAGAACAAATCCACTCATACACAGTGTGAGCTGAGACCCCATGGAAAAGACGGTGCAATCACGTAATTAAAGATTAATAAGTGTTGGCTTACAGCTTCTAACACTTTGTAATTTCTGAGCGCTTCAAGCTTGCAACTTTGTTCTCTTAATGGACCCTGCTGTATGTGATTTCTTGGAATTCTTCCTTATTACATTGGTCGTGGTGGTGTGTGTGGGGAAGAAGGAGCCCACAAACCCCTTGTGTAGGACTCTTCTGATGCTTACACACGTACCGTGATACCGGTGTTGGAGGACTCCTGCACAGAATAAGCTACATCTTGGGGTGAATGGGCTGGTGAATGCTTTAACAAGCGTGAAGGGAGCTTTCCCGGTTTTGTTAGACACTAGAGTAAAATCTTTATCCAAGCTGTGGGCTTAGGTCCTACCCAGAGAGGAAAAAGCCTCCTGACAGAACAACTTAAAAACTGAAAACAATAGCTTTCTCTCCTAGCTTGTTTTCAAAATCAGTATGGTTGCTTCAGCTGAAAAAGGCTGCAAAGAGCATACAGCCCAAGACAGGATCTGTCCTGGTCAGAACTCTTGAGACACTCAAGTGTGGTCTCCCAGTGGGGCACATTCTGGGACATGGGTCCTGCTTTGCTTGACTCCAGCCTCCTTCCAACATGCTGTCACCAGCCAAGAAAGGCTGAGTGGGCACCACACGTCCCACAGCCCGCCATCTCTGACATACAGCCTGCACCTATGTCGCTGCACCTGTGCTGTTGTGAGAAGGCCTGGGCAAACCATGCTGGGCCACCTGGGAGCCACTTCCATTACAGCAGCTGCTACAGGCTCCTACCTGGTCCAGCTCCATCTCATCCGGTGTCCGCCACCGAGCAGTCGGGCTGCTGGTGCTCTGATCTGCTGGCACAACCACGATGTAGTACCACCTGGGAAGGAAGAAAAGCATAAGCAAGCACCGGACCCTAATCTTTCTGGCAGGTCACCAAATAACACATGCCCTATGCCTCCCAAGGACAACCTGTTCCTTTCCCTGCCCTCTAAGCAGCAAAAGGGTTCAGTAAGGAAGAGGCGGGTTTTCCAGCTGCACCAGAGAAAAGCATACTCCTGTTAGCGCTCATCAGGTTAATGAAGATCTACAGACTGTGCTCCAGAGGGTGGTGTAGGAGCTGTGAGAAGGACATTTATATAATCGGATTGTAGCAAGAACCCTGGGGAAACTGCGCTTCAGCACAAGGATACCACAGTAACGAAGAAGACTTCTACAAACTTGCTTTTTTAATCTCCTTAAGGCTTTAGGCATTATTTATTTAAAGGATATTATGCAGTGTCAGAGAAAGTCCCTCCTGATCCTCAGCTGTGGGGTTTTTTTGCTGGTAGCATCTGGAGTATACCCACCAGGGTGAGGGCAAACTGTCAGAAAATTGTCTTAATTTTACTGCACATAAGTATTTGCTCAGAAAGAACGAGCAGCATGCTGTTATGGGTAAATGCCTGGCTCTGTACCGCAACATGCTTGGCAATTTGCCCCCAGGTTCCAAAATCCACGGGCTGGCAGATGACTGCCCTGCCCTTTTCCCCATCTCTAGCCTTTCACCCTGCCTTCTCCACCTGGGCACAGCACCTACCTAACCGGCACAGTGGTCTGGACTTTGGGAAGGGTAAGCGTGAATTTTCCCTCCTGTATGTACTTGTTTGTGGCGATGGGTTTGCTTTGCAAGACGTCAGGAGCGGTGCGGATTGAGACGAGGTGCTGGAGCCCTCCAGCACTGCTCCCACGGTTCATTAGCACAAAAGAATAGTCCGTGTCTGGCTGGAGGTCACTTATGAGTTTCTTCATTGAGTGGCCGTCCACCTCCACACTCTGGCTATTGTACAGAATCTGAAATGGGAAAAGGACACGCTCATGTAGCCGACAGCTGCTGATGAAAACTCACATTCAAAATAGCAGTGTTAGAGATGACAATTTGGCTCTGGGCCCTCCCTCAGGTGGTTCAGCTACTGTGCGCTTCGTAAACAGCTATAAATCTTTAGTTAAAGAAGAGTAACCCCCAGCAGAGGGTTGAGCTGCGTTCCCTGTGCCTCGCAGTGATCGGAGCAGGCTGGGGGTCATCTCAGCAAAGCCTGGGTAGTCAGCACCAGCAATGAGGCTGGTGGTGCCACATGCACTGCTTTTCAGCGCTGGTTCCGGGGAGGAATCCAGATGGCTGTGCTTTGCCCTCACGTGGAGATGAATGGGTCTTTGTTTTTGTCTCATGAGGCTACAAAACACAATATGCTTTTAGTGTAAAATTCTGCCTGCTTTAAATTGGCGTCACTCCCGTGTCTACCAGCTGATGCCTGGTTGAATGGTTAATGCAGAGATCCCCCTCCCAGCAAGGTGACTGGAGGGGGGTGATGTGCCCCACCAATGGTCTGATAAATCCTGCGTGAGGCTCAGAAACTGGTACCCAAAACAGCGGCTCTGCAGGTGTGACACCCTGTTGCCATGACAACAGATGCTGGTGCCACGCCAGCTGTGGGCAGGAGATCGATGTTGCTTTTTGCTGCTGCGCTTGCAGTGAGGAGCTGCTGGGCAGGGCAGGGCAGAGCTGTTGGTGGCCCGGGGTGGCCCCCATGCACAGCTTCTCCCTTTGGGGCCGCTGGCCCTTCAGCTAATGACATTTTCTCAGCTCCCTGTTGCAGATATGCAGGACCCCCATCTCCCCCAGGGCACAGCAGCCATGGGCACTGCTGTATTAGCCGCATCAAACAGCCCGTCTGCCCTGGGAACCTTGATCCTAATCCTGCTAGAACAACCCCTGTACCCTGAAACCCTGGGTGCTGCCTCTGCAAAGCCAGAAACTCAAACAGTTCCCGGAGACAGACACAAATGGGGTGTAGAGAACCGGAGAGACCAGAGGTTGTGCCCGAGCTGTGATAAACCAGCATGTTTCCTTCCACTGGGCGACTGTCCAGCATGGCAGGGGAGTGCTGAATTCCTGATACACTGCGGAGACACAGCATGCCAAAATCTGGTGATGGCAGAGCTGCAGCATGTTAAACCATGGCAGCTATTATGTGCCACAGGCAAAGACCACACAGCAAAACGTGCTCTTTCCAACAGTGGCCTTGAGAGAGAGAAAACAGCTCTGTGGAAGAAAAATTACTTGAAGTAAACCAGACCTTTCAGCAGCTGAGCCCGCCATTCAGGCTGATGCAGGCAGCAAGGGAGGAACCAAACTTTCCTTCCAAGTCACCTTTTTAGCAGGTGGCAGAAATCTGCAAAACGCTGCTGGCTCACTGGGACCAAGGGCAGCTGATTAGCACTGTATTTAGTGCTGGAGCCAGGACAAGGAAAGCCCTGGAAAGAGATCTGAAGGACAGTAAAGCACAGGGACCAGACTAGGCCTGGAATTTGCAGCTCTGCTTTTGTGTTACGGAAACACTGATACCAACAGCATGCTTCATGTCATCTTCAGGTCATTTTGCACGGAAGCTGGGACAGGAAAAGAGCCCCAGCTATTTTGCTGCTGAGAAAAGATTCCCAACAGGTAACAGAGCGACAGCGAGGAGGCAGCAATGGAGAAGAGATGCAATCAGTCTTGCTTGTTGACATGCTTGAATCTTCAGGGAAGAACTGCAAAAGTAAGTACCAAGTACTAAAATAACAGAGGTTTGCAGGGACAAAACCGTTGCTGGCTGCCCCAGGCAGGATGGCTGGAGGGAGTTGTTCTCTGCTCTGACTCCTCAAGGTATTTTCTCCTGGGCTTTAATCCCTTTCTCCAAAGACATGCATCTCAGATGGGTGCTAAAGCGAGTGCAAAAAGCTAAAATGATGAAATGCTTCTCATGGTGCTGGAATATCAGATACCTAGGTTAGAAGGTTTCACCCCGTCTTGCCACAGAAGTAGGCACAACAAAGACAGGAACACTAGACTTTCACGTCATCTTTGCAGCTTTGCTGTCTGTCCCTGCACCACTCCTTGCAATGATATTGCAACAGTACAGGTCCAGATATTCCTGATGAAAGAAAGTTGGGGCGTCCTGAGGGAGCAGTGGGACCTCACTTCATGTGCTCCAACACATACTTGAACAAAACCAAACTTCCACCAGTAAGAGCTATGCTGGAAGGATGCAGAGCCCACAATGAGTTCTGTTGCCTCTCACTGAGATTTCTCATTATGAAGTCTTTCCTAATAAAGGTATCACCAACTGCTTCTGTGTGTGCTCCAGGGAAGACATTCACCAACCAACCGCCTGCACGTGAGGCGTCTGCTGGTGACATAGCTGTTCTCCTGGAGGAAGAGGCAGAAGAGACTGTCAGGTACTTCAGTTCAGAGTTTCCCTGCTTGGTCTGCATTGGAAAAGGCCAGGACACAGTCCTCGATTCAGTCCTGACACCAGACGATGATTTTTACTGCCATGCATAGATATTGGTGTCCAAAGACAGTGAAATTGGCATTTGCCATGCTTTCCTGAAGCACTCTCCGCCATCCTCCCTTTTCACAGCTGCTGTGGCAGTTCTACGTTTCTTTACCTGCTGTAACACATTGTCTTCTCAAATGTTATACACCATTAGTTAAGGCCTTTACACAAGCCTTACAATAATGTAAGGGCTCAGAAACAGTCATTCGTGTGCAGCCAAAGACGCCTGGGAGCTCAAGCAGGAATGCTATTTAGAGGTTGCATCATGGCCCACTGGTAACTACTTAAGTCAGCAGCAAATTTGGCCCAAGGGCTCTGAACTGCCAAACATTGCTGACTAGCCCATGGATTGCTGTAAAATGTAATTCGTGCTGTTCTTACTCACAAGAGAAGATTTGCAAAGCTAGGTGAGGCCAAATGTCACTGCTGAAGGTCTGCTGCTTGATTTCAAGGCAGTAAAGAATCTATTGAACTAGAAGGTGAAAAGATACATAGTGTGCAACACTGGAAAAGATAATTACTTGATGGAGAAGTAGACGAGGTTGCCTTTTTCTGAGGCAGGAGTAATTACTATGTTCTGTGGGACACACTGTGAGAAGGCTCTGCCCAGCATTCTCAAGGTTTATTTCTTAACCTGTATCATAATCATTTTCAAAAGGTGTTATTCCTTCTCTCCATTTGTAAAATACCTTGTGATGCTGCCTTCTGTTCTGCTCTTAAGTTGAAGAATGTGTCTCAGAAAAGTGCAGTTTCCCCAAGCAGAAGGTTGTATCTATCTTGCACTTTCCATGAAAGCTCCTGAACAGCTTTCTGCAAGCACACCGGAATAGAACAGGAGTAGTGCCTCTGCTCCACCACAACTGCTGGGCAACATTTTACAAGGAATTTATCTACTGGATGAGAAGCAGCTGTGAAACTTCCCCCAAAATAACTCAAACCTTCATTATTGATTTGGTAGCAATGAAAGTTCCTAAGGTCTGAGTTCATCCCGTATTTAAAAAAAAGGCACCAGTCCTGTCTGCGCCTCACTATTCATTGTCAGAACGATGTCTACTTTAATTAAATCTGTTAAAGTAGAATATGACACCCTTTGGGACATAGATTTAGCATGAGACTGTTTATAAGTGTAGATAATACTAATTGTTCCCATGGAGATTTATCTGCTATGCTAGTTACAGTATTAGGCTCTGGCCTCAGCATCCCATGTGCCTGAATTAGAGGAGAGAGGTGAACCTTGTTTATAAAAATACAAAGTGCTGAAGGTTAAGGATTTCTTTTGAGTAGCACAGTCAGTGACCTAGAGCTGACCCTCTCAGCTCTTGGCCTTGACTCATGTGTGTCTGCAAGCCTGGGAATACTAATAGAAAGAAGACACTATTAGAGAAATATCCTTGTAAAACTCTCATTTGCATGACTGCTCTTCAGTTAGCAAGCGGCTAATGCCATCTGCTCCTGTGTCATCTGAGGGTTAACCTGCAGCAGGGGCAGACCCCGAGTCACCATCTGTGTAAGTAATTGAAGCTAAGCAATTGCAGCTACTAGGCCTCGAGACAAGGCATCAGCATTACACCCTTGGCTCCTGGCTACCTCCAACCACTCCACCATACTTACGCGGTAGTTACGCTCCAAAGGTCACACCGTCCCTTTCTAGCACTGTGCTGTCAGACAGAGAAGTGGGCTTTGTGCCACAAGAATAAGGCAAGATGAAGCAGACTGGTTCTTCAGCAGAGTGCAAAGTAAGAGGGCTCTGTGAAGTTCCTTGTGGCCAGATATCTGAACACTGATCCTAATGCACCCTACATCTCGGAAAGCTTTGAATACCACCAGGTCTTCACAAAAGCCTCATCTGCTTCAGCTAAACTCTGCATATTAACAAATGTCTGCTGTTGGTCATGGTAATTCAGCTTCAGGATTTAAACAAGGAGAGCAGGTAACAAGGAACAGGAGGCGTTCACACACTTTCACATGGATGTAGTTCAAGACCTTCCCCTCATTCCCCTGGCCATGGATCCCCGATAGCTCATGCAGGCCTTGCACTTGCTCTTTAGGCACAGCACGGCAGGGTGCATATGCAAGGAGGAAAGGCAGTCACGCTGCTCCCACCCCTTGCCACCTTTGCAGAGGCAGCAGATAGCTGCTGAGACTGGGTGGGAGATTATCCTTGGCAAAGTGACATGTTGGTCTTGTTTCTTAAGGGAGAGAAGCTGCACTGAGATCTGCAGAAATTTCCACCACACTCTCGTTCGTTACCCACATCAGTTATCTGCACTGGAGGACAGACATGAGCAGGAAGACATCGGGTCATCAGTGTTGTCTGCAGCTTGGTGGATGACACTACATCCAGAACTGTGCTAGAGAAAAGAGAGCAGAAGCCACTCATGTGGAGTTCCCTCTGCGCTGACACATCTTGTGCTGCTCACACCTGTTAACACCTTCTGGAAGGGTGATGATGCTTCTCTCTTTCACTCCCTGAGATTATGCATCTGCCCTGATGCTCTGAAGTAAATCATCAAGGCAATCCAGACGTTTGAGATAGGACACGTTGCAGAAGGAGTCATTCTTAGTTTGATTCACTGGCTGGTTTTCAGTCCGCTTTGTCCTAGCGATCTCTTGCAATTAAATCACATTTATAACTTTTCATGCTTCAAATCTGAGTCAGGCATCAGGACAAGCTTGTGTAACCACTGTCATGGAGCTGCAACGGCCAGCCTGACCGGCAGGCCTCAGCTGACTGATACCAGGCAACAAGATATTTGGAGAAAGCTGATGGAGGAGTGAAGCACTGATTGGGACTGCGTGAACAACCACCACAACTGCTCATGGGAAAAACATCAATAATTTGATGTGCCAGACCAGTTTCCATTTCCCTTTGAAAACGCAAGTAATTCAGGGGCACTATCAAGGAAGAAGTGGGTACTTGGCAAAAGTTGCTATGGTCAAGACAGGTTTCTAGCTGGATGGTGAGAAGCCAGAAATACGTTATTATGATCCCTGAGATAGCCCCATTCACAGATTGACCTCTGCCCAGTGCATGCCTTCACTGCTTGGCATTTCCTAGTGGTGTTCTTCAGCCAACATTATTCACTCCTGTTTGTTACCATGAGCCATGTGCTTACTGGCTATTCCACAACTGATCAAAATAGAAAGAAATCAACAAAACCACAACACCTTCTGGCCCAAGAAGAGTGAAAGGTGGGAAGGCAAGCAGCAGTGTGCTCTGCTGTGTGCCGCGGTTCACGCATGGGTGCTCAAAAGCAAGAGTGGCTACCTAACCTGGGCTTGGAGATCTGAGCTCCACAAGACTCCAGGGAAGTGAGCAATGTGACCCTGCTCTGCTTGTCTCTTGTCTGATGACCTGAAAACATCATGTGGCAGGTCAAGAAGCTGCCTTCTACTGCCCTGCTCACTGCCACAAGTGGAGCTCCCTGTCCTCTGCATCTCACCCTTACCTTAAAAGGCACTGCAGATTTATAGGAGTCAGGCACTTCCCAGCTCAGCAACACAGACGTTTTCATGACGGCATTGACGCGGAAGTTCTTAGCAAACACTGAAATGAAAAACAAGATATTTGAGCACTGTAAGGCCAAGTCAGGAGGGAGCCAAGCAGCAGCTTGGTTCCAAGTCTCTCTTTGTCTAACTCAGCAGCAGAGGTTAAAGAATTCAGCTGCAGCAGAGAGGTGAGAGAAGAGGAGAAAAGAGCAGCGGCCTTTTACCAAGTCTCCAGTGGAGTTCTGCTTTTTGACTATCCTTTCTAGCATCACAGAAAGGAAGTTGTAGGCTGAACTGTAGCCTTCCTCTCTTGCCCCTCTACTCACACTCTCTTGGCCCTTTGCCATGATCAAAGAACACGGGTGCTCAGGTACTGGATCTGCAGATGATCCTACCCAGCTGTCTGCTCCAGTTCAAGCAAGAGCCTTTCATGTACAGATAAAACAGCAAGTGTGCCTGTGGAGCGACAAAGGCAATTAAGCTACCACCAACGCCTCTCTCCCACCAAATGGCAACATTAAGGAAACCTTTGTGGAGCCTCCTCTCGCCAAACTAGTTTTACAGTAGGGAGCCACACAGTACCTGATCTTACTAGTCAGAGCAAAAGGGAGCGTAGTCTCACGAACTGAAGCAAAGGTCCCTGTCCTGGAGGCAGAGCTTGCTGTTAGGGCTTGTTAGAGGGGCACTTACCTTGCTCAACAGGCATGGTCCGGGACTGGATGCTGGGGCTGAGCGGCCCAACCCCTTTATTGGTGCGGGCCCTCACTTTGATGTCGTAAGTGGTATCAGGCTTCAAATTCATCAAAGTGATACTTGTATCCTTGGTGATGTTAACCAGGTCCTGCTGGCTATTTATGTCCCTGTATACTACTGTGTAGTTGACGATCTTGCCGTTTCTTTCTGCCAAGACTGGGGGGTCCCACGCAACCTCTGTGGTGGAAGTGGTGAGACCCACCACGCGCAGGTTCTGTGGGAAGCCGCTTGGCACGTCTTCCGCAGTAGTGATCTCCTTCTCAAACTCCTCTCCTGGGCCAGCTCTGTTCTTGGCAGACAATCTGAAGAGGTACGTTGCCCCCTTGTGCAGGTTGGTCACAGTGTAGTGATGGTCTCTCTTCCCAAAGTCTATTGTGTTCATCTTTTCCTCATCAAGACGTCTGTACTGCAGCCGGTAACCCAGCAGCTCCCCTACCATCTCCTTGGGTGGGTGCCACTGGATGAGGGCTGTGTTCATGGCTGTCGTGCTAATCATCATGGTGGGCTTCCCCGGGACTGCAACATAAACACACAATGACCATCTATAGCCTGGGAGGAGGGGAAGGAAGGACCGCTTCCGTGCTGCTCAGTCCGTGAGGATTGAGGAAAGTGGGAAAGTTCAGACAACAGGGTGAAGAGGATGACAGACAATTCACATGGATAGAGGCAGACCGACCCTAATCCGGTGGGGCGAGGGAAGCTGGAGCCAGCCAGCTCTTGGCTGCCATTTTCCCATGTGCTGCCATCTAAACAGGCAATAAATTCAGCCATATCCAGCCCCAAAATTCATCCCCTTTTACAGGCAAGGGTTAAGGTACCTCAAAGCACCATATTTATCTCAGAGAAGATCTGAATCCCGTCCTCCCCATCAGTGGTCTTCAGACACTCCAGCTAGTGCACAGCACCAGGCCGTGCTGGCCCTGGTGCACTGTACCACAACAGACACACAGAAGCCCGAGTCCAGTGCTCTGATCTGTCTGGAGGCAGACAAATTTCATCCCGAAACCTTGCAGTTTTACCATCTGCAGAGGCAGCAAGCAGAGCTGGGCGGGCTGTTTGCCATCAGAATACATTTTGGTTTAGCTGATGAGCAGATTCGTGATGTCAGTGTCGATGTGAGAGGCGAACACAAGCGTTCCACAGGATTTTTGCTTATGCTGCACAAGTCAAGGGGTGTTGCCGTCACTGGTTAGGAACTGATGGCATTAAATGGATGGTTTAATACCTTGATCTCCTTCAGTTAAAAAAAGGATGCGTCTTCACATAATCTCAGATTTGTAAACAAATCAACTGATAGGTAAGCTACTCAAAGAGATGGGGCCATTGATATAAAAACAGGACTGTAGCCAAATCTAGTTAAACATCCTCGCACACTTTTGAAATGTGTAAGCTCACAGATGAGCACAAGAGAAAAACGTCTTTGACAGAACTATGCCCCGATTTTGCCATCAGAGGGCGATACCAACGCTCCCCTTTGAGGTCAAGCCTGCAGGCGAGTCTGTACAAAGGCAGCTCTGGGGGTGGTTGTGTAGGTATTTAAGACATACGATTACATTTCCACTACCAGTGCCATCCTCCTTACACTCATAATACAATGTCTAACAGCAGCTAGTATTAAGGGATACATTATTTTCAAAGCCGATTCCAAATATTAACTTTAAATGTGCATCATAACACGGGAAGATCCACCGTGGTTTACAGTGCAACACTGGGATGTTTAGGAAGCTTTTCCTGTTTATAGGACAGCTGTAGCAATTTGATGAACAGAGCATACGTCATGGCGAGGCACAAGGGAGACAGCATTTGAGATTGCGACAGTGGAAACTACCTCTGGAGCTCCCCATATGCAGCGCGGAGGAGATGGCAAGCTGTTCCTTGTTTAAAAGCACCAGGAACAAACGTTCTCAGTTTGCACAAGCTGCATTCCCATAATAACAAGTGGTAAATACTGTTCCTGCGGCTGGTGTGAGGAAGCAGCAGGACTATCGGTTGTAGGACAGGTCTAGTGAGTGGAAATCGAGGACAACACCATATCAACTAGTTGATGCCACCACCAAAGGTAAGCTTGACTGCATCCGGAGGAAAGCACCTGATGAACTCCCGGGTGCCTCTGCTCCAGGCTGAAGCTCCTGTGTTGCACTAGGCACAGGGTACGAGTCTCTACTGAGACAGCAGAACCGAACTGGCTGGGATCACCAGGACCTAGAAGTTGTGTCTGCATCACTCCTACAGCAGGATTTGTTGCATTCCAGATTTTACCATGGCTCTAGGAGCAGTGGGCTCAGCTATGTAAGCCTGCGGAGGCAGCAGTAGCAATTGCCAGAGTGGGGAGCTGAAAAGCACCTCTGAGGAGCCCTCTGTGCCAGGGGCCATCCCAGGCGGCACTGCAGTCACCTCAGGAAGCAAGAAATGGCACTCGCCTATGGGAACAAGGTGATGACAGGCCATGACTCCAAAGCCGAGGGAGGGCCTGGACTTTCAGGCTTCCTCTTCCCAGGTCTCTGGACTATGCAGATGAGCTCAGACCCATGAGTTTCACTGCTCTCTCATGGGCCCTGGCAGTGTCTGTCCACGTGTTTGCTGCACTTTGCTCAGGTGATCCAGTGGCAAAGCCTGTAAGTAAGGGCTGGAGATCACAAGACTATGTACCTCTGCAGTGCCTTCAGCCCTCTCGCTTCCTCCTGTGCAGGTGCCTTGGCCATGCTCCCCATGCACCTCCTGGGAGGTTTTACCACCATCCCTACGAGGCTGCGGCATCAGCTCCCCACACTCACCTGCCCCTGTGGTGGTGATGACTTTCGGCTTGCTGCGGGCACCATCTCCTTTGGTGGTGTAGGCAGCGACTGTGACAGAGTAGGTGGTTTCCGGCAGCAGGCCTCCAATGACCGTCTCCTGGGAGTACATCCACAAGGCAGAGAAGAGGCAAACAAGAACAACAAATACTAGTTACTGGAGAGAGCAAAAGGAGGGCACTGGGGTCAGCGTCTCCAACAGCAACACACCAACACACTTGCTGGCTCACACTCACACATTGCACTCAAGCACATGTCTCACACAGAGCCAGCGAACAACAATCGCTGCCACTCCCACACTCACCTGCCTAATTTCAACCCTTGCCTCTGTAACACTTGGCCTTCCCAGGGACCCACCAGCAACTTGTGTCAGCAGCTGTGCTCTCCCACGGCTTCTGCCAAAAGGGAGATCTGCTCCAGAGATGGTCCTGCATGAAGCCAGAGCCACCCTGCCACAGCAAGCCTGAGACTAAGAGGATTGTAGAGCTGTGAACCAGAGCAAAAGCCAGTTCAGCTGGCTGTGGAAACCTCTTGGGGGCTAATTTGGGGATTTTTAAAGTTATCTCTCACAGCAGAGCCGCAGGGAGCACAGAGAGGCAACGCAGGGATGGGGGGGAACCTCGGTGGGGAGCACCTGCAGTGCTACAGCATCGTGTTCACCCTCCCTGCCAGGCACAGCGTGAGGATGGGACGGGGTCAGCACAAGGCATTGGCAAGACCTGGAAGGAAAAACCTGCGCCGTGGGAGGTCTGGGAGGAGGGCAGACTCAGCAGGGTGCTAGCACCCTTGCATGCTCTGGCTTCCTCTGGGCAGGAGGGCATGGCTCCGCACCTCAATTTGAGATCAAAGAGGGGAGCACTGCTCCTCCCTCTTGGCCTCCAGCGGCAACATGACTTGTGCCAAGCCCAGCTGGCCAGGCCTGCAAACGAGCAAGCACAGCGAGCTCAGCAGCTCCCAGCAGCTCTCTGCAAGCTCAGGGCAGGTACCTGTGAACTGTGTTCATCTGCGGGTCCTGTCAAAGGGACGGGGGCCATTAGCACTAATAACCCATCAGGTCAGGAAGCAAGAGACAACTGGGCTGGACAGGGAGCTGGGGAAGCTTTAGGAAGGAGGCAGAGGCTCCGAGTTCGTTATTTATCCTTTCAGACAAGGAGAAGAGCTGGAGAGAGATGGAGAGAGTTAAGCTCGAGTTGCTGAGAACAGGCAGCACGAGAACAATCACAGGCTGCTCCAGGGGTCCAATATCTGCCTTGCCTGCCTTGCCAGCTTTGGGGGTACAAGGGGTGCCTGGAGTTGCTCTCAGAGCACAGCCAGTTTCCCATCACCCACTCGCACAAACACCCACACTATTAAACCTGCTGATTTCCAGTCAGTGCTGCTGGTTCAGGTTACCTGCCCAGGCTTACTCATCAAAATCACCGTGTTACCATCGCGGAACCAGCCAGCCCAGAGAAAAATCAACAAGCACCAACAAGAACCCCGCCAAAATCACCGTGTGAACCAGAGTCCGATCCCAACTCCGCCCCTGCAGCAGATCCTGTGTGCGGGTGAGTGGACGCACAGTCCGATCGGGGACAATGGACCCGCGGGGGAAGCACTCACACAAAACCTGCAGACTCTGAACATCCCAAGAGAATTCACTCCTCCCAAATCCATGCAAAGAGAAATTCTCACGCAAAAGCATGCCACCGGGAGCAAAGCAAGCGAGCTGGGAGGCGGGGAGAGAGACGAGGGATGGATGAAAGAAGGTCTGATTGCATAATGTAAACACAGTGCTGTCATGACAAAGCCACTCCAAGTGAGAATCCTCTGTATAAAGCAGGAGGAGAAATGGATCATGCTAGGGAAGCTCACAGTAGGGCATGTAATTGAATTGCTGACTCTAAAAAGGTCGTTTTCTAGTTTGTTCCTCCAAATTTGTATTTCAAAATTATGTGGGAAAAATTGGATTTAACTTTTTAAATGTGATTGTTTTGTTATTACTATCTGTGTTTCAGCCAAAGGTCACGGTTGAGAGTGTAGGTTATTTTTCATGACTACGATCAATGTGGTTTAAAGATTATATATCTAATTTTACCATGTAACTCGGTGGGCCAACTACTGCAGAAAGTAGGATGCACCTCCTGAGTTGATCACTTGAGCCTGCCTAAAACTGCACTGCAACAAGCTGGAAATACAGATTATAGGAAATGTCAATTGCTTTTCTGCATTTAGTAGCAATCTAAATGCCAATTTTCTCTGGATTTGCTGCTTGTGGAAGGTTTCACAATGTAACTCTCCAGCCTCATTAAAGGAGTGAAAGGGATGTTTTGACAGCACTGTATCTACAAAATTCACAAATTGATTTACCAAACCCCTCTTTTCCAACCTGGAATACACACAAGTGGTACTTACATGGTCGACGGAGTCCTCAGCTCTCCACTGATGGGGGAGAAAGGAAGGAGGAGAGAAAAATGGAGACACAGAATTTTAAGGGGCAACGTGTAGGAAGGGGATGACGACGACAACAACAGCAGGGGTTAGCAGGATTGGGTTCGGGGGATTACAACACTTATACACAGAGGGTCACTTGGCATAGGCTGTGCCAAGGGAAGAGATGGCATAGAGCAGTCTTCTACATGCTGCTAGCCTGTGCAGTAGGACTGAGATCATTCACACAAACAGGGGCAAAGAGTTTCCCCTTCTCACATGGATGGAGAGGTCACACTTCCTAACCTTGCAGTCCTTTCCCCTTCTGGCTTTGTTTGCACCTTTCTGCCACTTTCACAAGCAGAAGCATGAAGGGACAGCTTGTACCAACAAGGCTCTGGGGCTGACTGCTGCCTCACAAGTCACTCACAACAGTTTTGTGGCCTATAGTTTCTGTCCTAGCGATTCTCCAGCCACCATCTCTTGTTGAGAACCAAAGACTTCAACACACAAGACTCAGAGGGCGCTCTGCAGGGAAGCACCAAGGCAACATGTACAAAGCTGCTCTTTCCTGTATGATTTGCAAGAAAATGCTCTGAGGACCTCAGAAAACAGGGAAGTGTCATCTCTTGTAAACAGCACAAGAAAGGCTGAGCTCTTACACAGAGCTCCACACTAAGCTGCTCCTCTCCAATGGCACTGCGTGGCTTGCAGCGAGACTCAAACGGGTGCATGTACTGAGGAAACAGCTTCTCACTCCCAATTACCCAACACCAAACAGCAAACACTTGCTTGGCAAGAGCAGCCCTGCAAGGTAAGCCTTCTACACAAACCATTTCCCAGCAAAAGCTCACGTGGATTCTCAGCCATGGCAGCTCAGTTAGGGCTCTGAAGAGGGAACACACAGGTTTCTGACTGGATTTGGGGTTCTAAGGCATCAAAGCTGCAGCGGGATGGTGAGACTTTGCAGACCTTGGCTGCTGCCACACATGCCCGTAGTACCGTTCTTTGTGGTTGATGCACAAAGGAAGGTTCGCACAGATCACAGCGAGCTCTCTCAGCCAAGGTGATGCGTTACATCTCAGGTTACTAAATCTGCCTGGAGGAAGCACCGGTCAATGGGTTCAAGCACAGAGATGAAAGTGGAAGATAGGTATTATTGCCCCTCACTCACAGCGTGAGCCTTGGCAAGCCTTGCTTCTGAGCCTGAGCTGCGAGCTGCGAAATGGCACTCAGATACAGACTTCCTCAGGACACCAGGAAGCCCAGCTAACGCTGCTGAAGTGCCCGGGGACCTGCAAGTGTGGCAGAAGTACTAAATGGTATTAAGCTACAAGTTGTCTTTTGTACTCAGGCTATTTGAGGTGGCTTTCACAGGCTGCAGCCTATCACAATGGCAGAGCACTCTCCTCAGCAGTAAAATACATGGCATACCTTCAAAATATTTGTTACGTTATTCTCTAAATTCAGAAAGAAGCAGCTATAGGAGAAATGTTCCTTCAAGATTTTATTACAATTCACTTATTTGATGCCATGAGACTGCAGTACATTATCCCTCTACACCATCTTAAAATTTAATTTCAACAAAGAGGTCAAGTTGTCCCTAAAAATTTCCTATAAAGCCAAGGCCCTCACTAAGTATTATGGCCACTAAAGAACCTCTTTCCACAAACATCTTGGTGTTATTTCCAGTGTTGCACACTTAGCTCAACCCAGGTCATTGCTGTTGATGTCCTAACTGCACCAGCCAGCACACACTGTGGTCAACAGCCACACACTCTGCCCTGATGATCTAAAATCTGGCAGAAGTCTTGCTACAGGAAGGATACGAGGCCTGCTAGCTCTTTCTCCCACAAGTACACTTCTGTTCCAACACCGTGTCCCTGGTGCATGGCGGCCATGTGGATGGTACCACCCCAATCCGCCTCCATGTAGCTGCAGAAGCAGAAGGTGACACCCCACAGCAACGAACAGTGGGTCACACACGGGCTCAGGAGCCTACTGCATCTCACAGCCTCTCACACCACAGCAGGGAGCTGATCACCCACTAGAATTTTAGACTAAGTGTTTAATGTTCAACCTCTGTTTGCTCTTATGTTTCAGTGGACTTTAATCTTGCACCAGATCAGAGTGCAAAGAAATGCCTTGAGATCTGTGCTGGAGGAGTAACAATGACAAGCTAGGCCTGCATAAATACCCTGGTATAAATTCAGTTTCATTATAAAAATTTCATCTTCAGATCAAAACATTTCCTTCCTTAAACTAGCTCAATTGCTTCTTTTAAGGTTGTTTAAGGTTGGTCAGTAAGACAAATTGATCTGAAAAGCCCAGGAGTTGTCATAAAAAGAACTCAGACAGGGCTCGGTGCATGAGATGGGACAGCTCAGGGAAGTGCTAAAGCTAACTGTGTGTTTATGGCAGCTGCAATGCCTTAACGTTTCATTTTACATTTCAACACCACACAGCGTAGTCATGTATCACCAGGGAATGGCTGTTTTCCCTGACCATGGCCCTTGCAAAAGACAGACTCAAGCCCTCCTGCACAGCCCCAGCTCTGAGAAGTGGATATTGCGGTTTTCCTGCAGCTCTTTCTCCTCTCTGCTTCAGTGACTGTGGTGCAACAGTGAAACTCCAGATGTAAACTCAGGTGCTCAGCTTGAGGGATGCGGAAGGGTCTGAGGGCTCCAGAACTTCACCTTTGTCCAAAATACCTCTTGGATGATGCCTTTCAGTTTTGTTCCACTTATGAAGCAGAGTACATCTCACCTCCCCGCCAGACTTACCTAGATGAGCACACATGCACAGGGACTTGTTCCAAGTAGATTCAGATAAAGATCCTTGACTATCACCCAGTGAAAGAGGGAGGGTGTAAATTCCTCTGTGTTATGCCTGGTGTGGGCACTGCTCAGGGAGAATAGGAATCTCTGCTTCCCCTTTCTCCTTTGAGCTCAATCCAAGAGCTTGAAGTGCTTGTCGTTACTTCTTCCTGCTCTTCTGGAGCAAGCTGGTGGGACGTGCACTCGCTCCGCATGCTGGATGGAGAAGTGCCACCTGCGAAGACCACACAATCTTCCTGTGAGCCTGCAGCCCTTGTTGTGGGCAGCACATTTCTCCCCTGCCATGACTCTGTTTGCAGAGCAGGAGGAGGTGGTGGCAGGAGTCTCTCCTGCACAAAGCCTGACCTCCTTGTACCTAGCCAGCTTCCAGCAGCACAAGCGCTGCAAGCTCTCTGGGCAGGCTGGATCTGTAAGCAGCAAAGCTCATGTGCATGCCACATCCCTAGAGTGACACAGGCAGCAGGCTCCATGGCAAACATGCTGCACAGCTGAGGGCAGGCACAGTTGTTGAGACTACATTGCAGCATGGAGAGAAAGTTCCCCCTTGAGACATTCCAGTCTGGGCTGAAGACCAGCAAGCTGGCAGCAAGACACAATGGGATCAACAGCTAGATTCACGCAGGGTCTAGCTGTCTGTCCTGGAAAGAGCAAACAAAAGTCACGCTTGCATGGGAACCTGAACGGGGAGGCCTGTCCTCCCCTGACCCTGCTGCCTCCTTTGTGCCTGGTGCTGCTCAGCTCTGAGCTCTGCAGAGCACATAGGACTGGTACCTGGGATGGCATGGAAGGGATCAGGCCCACTGCTCCTTCTGCCATGCTGCAGCTGCCCAGGGACTGGAGATCAAGGAAAGCAGGTGAGCCCCTGCCCCCCACGGAAGAAACTAACACTTGTGCCCCATTGCCCTGCTATCCCACTCTCCCTCAAGCCAGCGAGGACTTGTATGAGAGCGGTGGAATACAGCTGAGACCCAGCACTGGCGCCCCCGTTCCTTTCAAAGGCACTCTCTTGGTGCTCGGATGTGTTGTGCACAAGATGCAGTGCACAGAAATGAATCTTCTGCCACTGCCCACCATGGGACCTGGCTGAGCCATGACATGCAGGGCCTGTGCAGGAGGTCATGCGGGTACCTGACCCAGCTCTGCAGTGATTCACACGCTCTCCCTGGGCACTCCTGCACAGGGCATGGTCACATTTGTTTGTCCATCAGTCTGTCAGCAGGAGGTGAGAGAGAGCTCAGACTGGAAGGCACAGGGAAGTCTGACGGAGCTACAGGCACAGCCGCAGAGGGGAGGGAGAGGCCTCAGCTCCGTTGCAGGACCTTCCTAATGACTGATTACTCTCCCTAGGCAGGAGGCTGTAAAATAAAACGCGATCTCTCCAGCACCAGGGCCCCCACTTCTCTGCTGATGTTTTAGCCCCTTCCGCTCAAATGGTTTTGAAAACTCAGAATCTGTATTATCTGCATAGCTAACATCTCCATTCCCTTTCCTTTTTCCTTTCATCTTCGTTTACTCTCTCTCTGTTTCTCATCTTCAATTGGGAAAAATCGTGAGTTAGCTTTAATACCAGTGTCTTCATACCATCTGCAGGAAGCAGATTATGTGGTACATACCTACTCAAAATCAGCAGACCGCCTGGCTAGGCAGGAGGAGGGGCTCTGCCTACATGTTCAGAGAATTTCTTCTCTGACCTCAGATTTTCAATCAGTTTAATTCTCTCCTTGTGCACTGGTATAAGTGTTTATGAATGTTTATGAGTACTGAACCGTGGCTATATTCTGTCCATCTTCATCCTGTGACCTTCAGGGACAGGTGTTCCAGTGAACCTTTTTGTTTTCTTCCACAGAAAATAACTCTTCCAAGACTACTCGTTAAAGTTTGATCTGGCTGTTTGCAAAGACACGCACTGCTGTACTGAAAGATAGCAGCTCTTACAAGGTTCTTCAGCTTCTGGAACAGATGTATTTCATCACAAGCACAGGTCATGCCTGGCTTCTCACTCTTCTGGGAAATAAAGATCTCTTCTGCCAAGTCAGTGAAACCTCTTCCCTGCAGGGTCATCATTAGTTTATCCCAAGAGCGACACGACTCCTTCAGAGTAGTCACTTTTCTGCAACTATCTTTTGGCGTTCACTTCCATTCAAAAATTACAGAAGATGAGTTCAGCAGCATATACACCAGGAAAAAACATCACAGCAATCAAGAACTTTCCCACATAAATTCACCAAATACGAAAAGACTGGTGAGTGGTCTGACAGGCCAAGAAAACTTCAAGCAACTTGCCTCCTTGAGGCACACATTCAAAATAATGCAAAATCCAGCACTCCTTGGAAAGTTTCTGGCTCTGGCATCCTCACTCCTGCACCTTAGCATGGGGTTTCTCTCTGAAATGTATGAGTAAGGAGTGAAAGCAGAACTGGCTGGGCAAGCATAAAATATTTGAAAACACCAACAAGAACAACATTGCCAACTTCGCCCACCTACACTTGGGACCAACCCATTAACTTCAAAATCCAGCTGAACAACACTGCATCAATTGTTCAAACAACACAGAAGATAATATCCTCTTGGAATAAGTAAAGGGGAGTAAGCAGCTTTTCTAACGATTAAAATAAAGCAACATCTGAAACATAAACAGAGACATGCTCCAGACAACACTGGAAGGACCCTCAAAGCATTTTCTCTCTTTAAAGTTTTCCCTTCCGCATTATTACTGGGTTTTATCCTTCAGAATATGAATGGGGAGTAAAGCCGCCTCTGTGCACTGCACTCCCCACTGACAAACGTATAAATGATTCACAGCTGCGTTCAGGAGACAGATCAATTAATCGTTGCAGCTCTCCAGTATTTATATTGGGCATCATTCAAGCAACCCAGCTCCGAATCGATTACTCATCGCTTCCAACAGCAGCAGATCCTGTACTTCATTTATACGATTATCTTTGTTGAGAACAGCATGGGTCATCCAAGATGAAGGACCCTCGCTTCAAAGAATGTTCTTTCATCACACACAGGGCACCAAAAACCTCCCTGGACCCTGGGAAAGAGGCGACTACGCATTGCTGGGCTGAGCAGAGGGCACAACTATGCCTGGAGCACTGTGTGGGAACGGGGCCACAGCTCAGCCAGTGAGGTATCCAGGAGATCATGTGAGTATGAGCAGATTGTTGTACAGGCATTGCAGAGAGCAGAGCCATTTACAGGCCATATGGGCCTGCAACTCACATTTTCCCCCCAGCCTTTCCCAGACTCAGATGGCTTCACCTACAGTTTGGTTTCAAGAGGCAATGCAAAGTCAAGTCCCTGCCTTGCAAGAGGGAAGGGAGGCTTTGCTGAGCTAAAGCAGGGCTGCCCTGCGTGGTATACTGTGCCCACCCAATGGTGCAGAGCCACCCTCACACCCCACAAGCAGGCAGCACCACGGAGGACTCCGTCAACAGAGAAGCTTTGCCCTGAGCATAGTCAGCAGCATGAAAGAAGGAGACTCAAGGCTTATTTAAAGCTCTCCAACGGTTTATAACCTGACTGGCAAAACACAATTTGCTTCAGCTGGAGCCTCCACAGGACATGGCAGGCAGAGCGAGCTACATGTCAGAGAAGGGGTAAGAGAGAAGCATCGTCCAATACATCATCTTTCCTACAGCAATTCTTTCTTGATTAAGCTTTTTACCCATTTGTAAGCCACAGTTTAGGGATAAACTGTTCGCCTTCCTCAGGCAGGGCTGAGTCCCAGGCTCTGGATCCACAAGAGGAGCGCAAGAAATTCTTGGATCCAGCCAGCCTGGCCCTCCGCAGAGATGGAAGGTGCCATGCACACCAGCCCATGGTCCCCACACTGTACCTGTGCTTCTGACAGCATGACGTCCTTGATCACTGGCTGCCCTCGGGGCTCGTTGTTTTCCAGCTTCACGTACGTAACCTGGTACCCACGGATCTGCCCGTGCTGCTTGTTGGAGATGGGCAGCTTCCAGCTGACCCGGATGGCAGTCGAATTCACAGACTCTACCTCCACCTTCCGAGGTGGAGCACTGGGCACTGTAACACACACAGGATGGACAGTTAGCAGGTACCACACAAGTGCTGTCAGCTGCCTTTCACTCCTTTGCTACCTACCCTCCACCTCATTGCAAGGACGGCCATGCTGGCACAAGTTCCCTGTACCAGCCTAGGAGGTCATACCGCAGTTTTCCAGCGTGACCATATCCCTGACACTTTCCCAGCATCCAAGCACTTTTGGTACTCTCAGTAGGAAAGAGCATCCTGTGATACGCAGGAGCACCCCTAATAAAAGCCATTGTGCTGGATGAGACCCAAAGTCCATCTATCCCTCTCTGGTATCCAGCAGTAGGGGAGCAAGGAAGAATGCAAGAATATAGAGAATATAAAGAATATGGTAACCACCTGCAGCTCAGGGTGCCCTGAAGCAGAGGCAGGGGTTTTGAAGCCTTCTTTGCATCCTGCCTGTCACAACACCTCCTCTCAGATCCCTCTGTGTACATCTGCAGTCCAACAGCCCCAGGTAGTATGGCTGGGCGCCAAGTCTGCCTTGCGGGGAGCCCTGTACCTGCCACCAGCCAGAGTGCACACGTGCTCTTCCCCTGTGACAGCAAGAGGTTAATGAGGAGGAAAAGCACCATCCTAAAACAATAACCCAGAGCTCAGAGACAGCAGTCACAGAACTCAGACAGATAAAGGGGCCCCTGGGGATTGTGACAGCTCTAGGGACTGCGTTTCATGCACAGCTACCTGAATGCTTTTTGATAATAAAATGAAAAATTACACTGCCCAGAAAATATCAATTTTCTTGCAAGGTGAGGCCCATTTAAAAATATATTTATACCTTATTTACCATTTGGAAAAATTACCTCCTTATTACTTTTTGCTCTTGCATTGACTGTGACAAAAACATCAATGCTAAAAAATTAGCCTCTCAGTTGCTCCTGGAAAGCTCCTTCCGGCTGAAGCAGCTGGGAGCAGAGGTGTGCACTGCCTGCTATGCAAGTGCCCAGTACCTAAGTGAAGGACCTGGGCTCCATCCTAGCAACTCTGCTGCAGGACCCCTTCCGCCCTCCACTGCCTAGGAAAATCCAGGGGTTCGGAACCCCGTACGCCCCAATTCCTAACACAGCAAGAAATAATCAGCATTAGATAATTAGGGATGGATAGCTGACAAGCAGACATAATGAGTATTGCTATTTCAACGAACTAGATGGGAAGAAACAGCTACCCAGCAGGTAAGCACAGTTTTTAAGCTGCAGGGCAATTCATTATTTTCCCCAGATGTCCTTCTTAATTGTAGATAATTAAATAAAATAGGGAAAGGAGGAATGGAGCATTTTAGCACCATGAAGCCAGCTCAAGGTATGGGAATGGCGGGGGCTTGACTAGTTACCACCTTCTGGCTGGAGCAGCCTACGCTGTAATCCACAATTCACTTAGTGCAGTGACCTTGCACAAGCCACAGGGCTCTCCTGCCCGAGCAAGACACCTGCCCCCACACACAGCTGGGAGACCAAGCGAAAAACAAGATCATCCCCGAGAACCAGACGGAAGCTGTGTGTCAAGCTCTGCTGGCAAGAGAAGGTGGGAAGCCTCGGCAGGACACGACACGGGGACGTTGCAGGGACATGAAAAGATGTGAATGCGAACAGACCGCAGCGTTTCAAGGAACGCTATCCTACCCCATTATGGGAAGCATGCGCTGCGTCGGAGACACAAATAGGTGTTCAGTTTGTTTTCAGATCACAGTTTAGCATTTCTCATGCCTTCATCATGGGTATCTACTGAGGATCAAACATGTTGGAGGGATATAAAATCACTCCTGACAGCCCAGCTGGAATGTCCAACCACGGTGCCCAAAAACTAACTGAGAGAGCTTGTTGTGACATTTCTGGGGTAGCAGCTTCCCCTGGGCTACGACTCTGCTGGATGAGAACTGAAGCAAACAATACAGGCAGCAGGACACACACAGATGTGTTTGCCAGCCCAGGAATGCAGTCAGTGAGCATTCCCAGACGCCACTTCCAGAGCTACGGGAGATGCGGAGGACAGTGGCAGCCAATTTAGAGAAACTGTAACATGTCTGGTTTCAATTTGCTATGCTGACTGGGCAATGCAGAGATCATCCTTTCTTTGCCTGGATGCTGCATCTCTTTCTTCTCCCATTAAATCTGCAGTGTCTGGGGTCAGCATGAAGCCATGGAACCTCATACTGTCACCCTGAGCTCTGGCACTTTCAAAGGAAATTGCTTAAGTCACGATGACATAACTGACAGCCCTGCTAATACAAAGCAATTTCTCTTTAAAGCTGTCGTATCCAGTAAAGTGTTCTGTGCATGCGATATTCTGACTCTTGAGGGGAAGAGCAGATTTATATAAGCAGTGGCTTGCCTGGAAGCCAGGGCAGGAAGCAGCTTTCCTGCAGTATCTACAAGTTTCAAACGGATTTCTTTTCCCCTCTTTAGTTTGCTGGATTTCAGGTCAACAAGTAAAGTTTAAGTCCTGACCTCACAACATCAGAGAAGTCTTTTACTAGGAGAACTCACGTTACCTTCAGTAAAATGGAAACCACCACCACCAAACACTACAAAGTCAAAATGGCAAAGCAGTGTAATGCCTCTTCATGCATGCAGGAAGCACTGATAACACACACAGGACCCTTGTGGGACCACGCCGGGACATGTAACCCAAAGCCTGGAGGCAAACATCGTATCAGAGTAAGGGCTAGCAAAGCAATTCCCCTACCCCACTCTGGGGCAACCGTGGAGACTCACTCCATGGAGCAGCTGACGAAAGCCCTGCTCCTGACAGCCTCCGCTCCTGCTTGAAAAGCACTCCCAGGCCAATATCCCCACTCCCTTTCCCTCCTTTTCCAGCAACTTGGCTAGGTGAGTCCTGGTTACACCAAGGCGGTAGCTGAAGGAGCTGTTCAGTAACACCTACCATCCTCGTCAGTGCGCACGTGCACGGGGATGCTCTCCGGTCCTGGCCCCACATCGGTGTGAGCCCTTACCCACACCTTGTACTCCGTCCATTTCTCCAGGTCCTTGATCTCCCAGCTGGAGTGCTCCCGTCCAATGCCATCCACCACATGCTTGGTGTTGTCATCTCCTTCCACTGCCTGGTACGCAATGGAGTACTGGGTGATGACCCCATTGCGGCTCTGGGCAGGCGGTGGCACCCAACTTACCCTGATGGTAGTGGAGCTGGTGCTTACACACTCGACTTCTTGGGGTGGGGCGGAGGGGGCTGGGGATAAATAAATGAAGCGGGGAGATGAAGGGAAATGAGTGGAAGGACAAACCAAAATGCACAGGGAACTTTTACCCAGTCAACTGAGCACTGAATACACGCATAGAAAGTCGGCCTCCTGCACAAACGCCTGCCTTCCTCGCAGATCATCAAAGATGGCACTAGGGGCAATTTGTATTTGAAAGCCTGATGAACAGCGTGGAGAGAGAAGTGCTGTTCTGCATCAGAGAATGCCTCTTCCAAAAGCAGTTCTGGACGCTCGCTCTACCAAACACAACAAATGACAGTAAGGGAAGGGGAGGGTGAGCGAGAGAGACTGGTAGGGAGAAGAAAGATGCTTTCAGCGAAGATCTGAAGCAGATGGAAACCAGAAGAGGCAGGAAGCTACAGAAGGCAAGAGTGGCAGAAGGGGAAGCTCACACACCAGATTGTATGAAGGCTTGCAAAAATCCGCTCCTAGACAAGCGGAGGAAACAAAAGAGGGTAGGGAAAGCAGGTGACTGAGGTTGGCTGGAATGTGTCCAGGCAGGGTTTGAAATCATGACCATCAGCTGTGAGCAGCACCCTGACCCAGGCAGGAGCCGGGCAGCATGTGAAAACAGGAGATAACACAGTTGTGCTGCTTTGCACGTGTGCGTGCTATCTGGGACTGACTGCCTCATGCCTGCCAAACCGGTTACCTGCCTCAGTAGTTTCCTGGCCTATGGAGCTGTACAGGGAAAGGTAGGCAGGTCTTGTCCCCCCCAGGAAAAAAAACACACGCAGTTTGCATTAACTTGTAAGCCCCAGCAATGTTAACTGGCCACAGGGAGAGGAACGAGATCTGGGCAGTGGACACTTCTCATCGGGATGAGGAGCAGACCCCTCCACACAGCATTGCTGGGGAACAGCAGTGAAACAAATCTAAGGCCAGGGCGGGAAGAGAGAGATCAAGAAAGGAGAGATGACCTGGACAAAGCAGAGCATTGCTAGGACACTTGCCTTATTCATTCCTTTCTCCAGGCTCGCAGAACCACTGTCCTGTCGCAACAGGGCCCGGGCAGAATGGGAGCCCTCTCACGGCAGCCCCCTCTCATTTGGCCTCACTGCCCAGGGCTGCTGCAGACAGCATGCTTGTGCAGAAGGCAAGGGTGGAAGCCTGGAGAAGGAAGGGAGCCCACCTGGTCGGGGAAGGCAGAAAGGAGGTGCGTGCATCCCTGGGTGCTTCCACAGAAGGCAAGAGCCCTAAGCAGAGAGGGCAGGACACCATTACCAAAAAAGCACGCATAGTTGCTTTAAGGCTAGGAAGCTGTCCGGCCAAGCAATAACAGAGTACAAGGTATCTTGCTTGGCCATGGCAGGCGAAAGGCTGCTTCCATTCTTCACTGCACCCAGAAACACCTGAAAAAAGACAAGTGCCCTTCCCCATGCTGCAGTCCTTGAAGCCATCAATGCACCAGAGGCAGCCTCCCCAGGGCACAGGGACGAGCCTGTCTGCTCACTGCCTGTGCAAAGGTGATCATAACCTACATTACTCCACATAGCAGCAGGGACCTCAGATAATTAAAGCACTCAACAGTTGTGCCTTGGCTTTGCTGGGCACAGGTTGGTAGTGTGAGAAGATCTGGGAAAGCTGGGGACAGTAGGACCTCTCAAAGCCACTGGTGACCTCTGCTTGCTGGGAACAAGGCCCACTTGCTTGCTTGCAGAGGCAGTCGCAGGCTGCATGTAACTCTTAGTGCCCACTTCTATGCTCAGGGACAAGGGCCCAACCCTGACGCCTGGGCTGAGGTGCCTGGAGAAAGCGAAGATGGAGGGAGAGTGGGCAGTGATAGAGCTGGAAGAGTTGATGCCCGAGCCGAGTGAGGCCACTGCTATGGGACCTACACTGCAGGAAATGGAAGTCAAAGCAGTGTGTAAAAGCAAACAGTTGCCTATGTGAGGCAGGCAGAGCAGGACTGGCCCTGCCATCTGNTGGAAGAGTTGATGCCTGAGCCGAGTGAGGCCACTGCTATGGGACCTACACTGCAGGAAATGGAAGTCAAAGCAGTGTGTAAAAGCAAACAGTTGCCTATGTGAGGCAGGCAGAGCAGGACTGGCCCTGCCATCTGGTATTATAGCGGAACGTAGCAGGGGTAGAAAATGAATCCTTACACTCTTTTGGTTAATCAGCAGAGAAGTGACAGGGAAGAGAGTAGGAAAATACAGCACCAAAGCAACACCAAGAGTGAATCCAGGGAGGCCGTAAGGTAGATACAGCACCTGGTGACACCCCTCAGAGGGGACAGGCAAGACATAATGAGCTTAGCAAGCCTTTGCTTTACCACTGTCTGCAGAGAGGCTCTTCACAGAAGAGACTTGTTCTGGCTTTGGGCCTCCACAGCATCCCTTGGGATGCACCAGTAAGCTCCTTCTCCAAAGGCAGCTTTGGCTGGCAGCATGGGCAGGCCAGATGTTGGCTGTTGACTGGGTAAGAGTCACACACATGATGTGCAAGGCAAAAACTCAGGTTAACACTTAAAGAAAGTAAAATAAAACTTGGTAACATGAACAGGATCAACTTAAAATGCACAAGGAGTGGAAGTGTCCCTCCTGGGGCCAGCAAAGAGCAGACTGGGTGGCCAGCATGTGCCCACGCACGCAGGTGTACCCACACACATGCTGTGCAAACCTCTGCTGCCTCCAGGCTACTCACATCGGATTCCCCCGCTGGCCCAGAGCAGCCCTGTGCACCCATCCAGCCTGCCTACTCCTTAAGCTAGGGAAAAGGCAGCCTTAATACCCACCTTCGTATTTCAAGTGAGAAAAGCATTTTATTGCTGAGGCCTGATGGGCACAGAGCTGACACTCCTCTCCTGCATCGTACTGCTTGCCTGAGGCACTGCAGACTCCTGGAAAACTCCCCATGCTCCTCAGGCCCTCAAAGCAGCATTGCTTGTACTTTTTTGCAGGGTGCCCAGCAACTAAGCAAGCAGCTTAGCAGGAAAGACAGCCCAGAAGGCAGCTGTCTTCTCAGGGATGGGGTCTGAGCTGTGCTGCTAGAAAGGTGCAAAGGGGCACCGCATCCCTCTGGCCTTCCTGGACAAGCATCCCTGCTACCCCTGAGCAGGAATGCCACAAGAAAATACCAGCAGCAGCAAGAGACATCCTACTCCAGCCCACTAGTGACTCATTAGTGATGATGTGCATCCTACCTTACCCTTGACTAGTTTGTCAGGGCCAGGAACGGAGCCTGAAGACAGGCTCTTTGGACAGCAGGAGTCTGAGTGCTCCTGCAGCTTGTGATCCACCTGAACATGTCAACCACCAAGATCTAACAGCCTTTCTGAGGGCAATCAGATGGAAGAGTGCAGGAAAGAGACCAGTTTGAAGCTGGGAGCAACACTCTTTCTAGATTAGTAAGTTCTAAGGCCACAGAGGACTGATCCAACCATCTAATGTGAGGTGTTGATTAAGTGCAGACCAAAGTATTTCTGCCTGTAAGTTGTGCACGGCGCACACAACTTCTGCTGAGCTAAAGCAGAGCTTTCTGAAAGACCTACTTCACTTTGAGACTCCCAGTACCCAAGAATCCACTCTGCCCTGGGACTGTTCAGCCGTTAGTTTGTCACCCTCACCTAACAGCCTGGTCGTAACTGGCAAGGACTTTTCTCACAGAATAGAGTGCCATCAGAAATCTTCTCAAGTAGGGGCCTGTAAATCAAGATCCAGTTGCTTCTTGGTTAAACTGAAGAACTCTTAGGTCCTTCAACGTAAAGAGGGTTTCGCTGGTTAACCAAGGTATTCCTGAAGCTTTTGGCCAAATCTCTTCCAAGATATGCACATCTCTCTTACTAAACAGATGTCAGAACCAGTCAGCTACTGCTCCACTGGCCAGTGAATGGACAACCTTAAAAACAGACTGATATGAGATCCTGCGAGCAGACAGCATGTAGAGTAGGTCATGGAAAGATGTCCACCGTGAAGAGTCCATGAAGCAAAGGTTTCTCTTACTTGGACTGTTTTGAGACTCTGAAGGATTCATTTATGCATGGAGCTGTGTCTGATTAAGTGTGTTAAAGGGTAAGAGCATCCACTAATGGAATGAATTTAAGTGGCAGAACAGTTGCTTGAACCTTTGCCTATCAATACAAAAGCTATCTGAAATAGGTATACACATCCCCACACTCAGAATTTGTTCTCAATGTTCAAATATTTATAACTTTATGATCTGAACCTCTCTCCATTTTCATACCTGTCTATCGTGCAGCACTAAGACACCATTAGCTGACTTAATGAGGTGGAGGAATCCCTGTGACTGATATGTTAATGAAGCTGAGTTTTCCTCAAAGAGAAGGTCGTTCCAATAGTGAGCAGAGCTGCTCTTCCCTGCCTGAGCTCCCTTTCTAATGGCCATGTCAGGATCTCTGCTGCTGTGCATGCTGGTGCCCTCCCTGCAGGGAAGGCTGGCCGCCTTTGCCAACTGCACACCCCACATAGCTGGTAAATCCCAGACAGACGGTGCTAACAGAAATGTCTTTTTTTTTTCCCCTTTTTAATGCTCTTTGCATAATGGCAAGCCCAAAAATCGTTAGTGAAAACGAGCTTATCGCAGGGCTCTTTGATACCCCTAATCTGCTTATGCGCAGCACTTTGAGCTGCCAATCAGGCAATGCGAACTTGTGCTCTGTGATCACACGGGGCAGAGCGAGGATGAAAGTGATAAGGCCTGGGTCACCTCATTATCTAGCCTCTCTATTAACTTGGCTGCAGCTTGTTCTGATTTCCCCTAGTGCTGCAGTCCCAGAAGCAGCAGCCTCACTTGCTAACGCAACCCACGCAAACAGCCACTTTCCCAAACTGACTCCTCCAGCTGCCTGACAACCACAGGCACATCTGGCCTCAAAGGATGCCTCACCTTGCAATCAAGTGTATGGACCAGGGATGGGCTCCTGCAGAAGCAAGGCAGCTGGAGTGGGGAATGAAGGGTTGGAAATCCAACGGTTTGGAGACAGTCACATTTAGAGCCAAACATCCATATGCTGCCTGTCCAGACAGCTTGTCTGCATGGGAGTGAATTCATAAAGAGGCAAAACCCCACTCAAATCAATCTCTCCAAAGCAATTTCCCAGCCTGTTTCACTCCTCCATCAGTTTTTATGAATCTACCCTTAGGTAAAGACAGTATGATCAAAGGGACATGAAGAAAGAACTTACCACTTGGGTGCACCCTCTCTGCCAAAGAGCCCTGATCCAAAACCCCAGCTGACTTTTCCCATTACACCCTTTAGCAAACTGCATGCCGGCAGACCTGCAGACCCACAAGGGCAGAGGCACCGAGCTACTCCGTGCCCGGGCAATGGAAACTGGACTGCTTTCCCTTTGTCTTCAGTAGTGCAGAGTGTCACTTACTGGATTGGGCAGTTCTGGCTTCGATCGTGGGGGTGTAGACTCCTACCCCCAGCTCTGAGCGGGCACCTAGACGGAACTTATACAGCGTGTCTGGTTTGAGACCTTCCACAGCATACGAGGAGGTTGGGTCAAACTCCACCTTTTGCTGGCAAATAAAGGGAAACACAGATTATTTGGTGCAGTTGGAGAACACAGAAAAGCTGCCGCTCAGCTCCCAATGTCAAGGTGTGGTAAAGCAATTCCCCCCTCCTCCTGGGTCGCTCGGTGCTTGGTGTGATTCCCCCTGCCCCGGCCACATGTGAATCTAGGATGAGTCGGGTATGGACTGTGAAAGGCAGCAGACCAGAGCGTCAAGGCAAGGCACCCCCTTGACGTGCCTGGCTCCTGCTTCCCCTGTGGACTGGGAACAGTAATGACAATCAATCACCTCTTGACAGCCTGGTACATCTGTACCTGGGTCATGGCCCAAAGCAGATGATACCAAACTTAAAAATCTGGCAAGTTCTGGGCCTGCATGACTGGTGGAAAACCTCTCTACCTATCCATGTGTTTGAATATACACATTTGCCTTCACGAGTGTGGGTGTCCATATATTTCACTGAATCCAAATACTTCTCTCTGTCTGTGTGTGTATGTTTTGTGTTTATATGTATGTACATACAAGGATACCTTGTAGTGAGCTAGTGTGAATCTTGTCAGTCTCAAATCTCTAATTAAGTCCCTGTTTTAATTATAACATATTCTACTGAATCACCTTGTTAATCTTTAAATTGGATAATGATTAAGTGCTACTAAAGTTCAACCTTTTGATCCACCTCACACCATTAATAAATCTTGAATTGCTGCTAAATCATAACCAAGTCAAAATATTTCATCCGCGACACAAGGGAATAGGCAGCCCCATCACCTATTCTGACCCCACAGAAAGTCACAGCCATGCTGCCAAACCTGCTACAGTTCTGTAGGACTCCAAGGCATGGAGCTTCCTGGGTGAAATACAAGGACTCTTGCAGGGAAGCAGACCTCTCTGAAAGCCAGGCTACACTGCCTAGTGTTCAGACTGCACTCACTGCCTGACAGCTTTGTGGGAATGCTGGGTCTAGCTACACAGTTCTGATGAGGGGCACAGGACACATGAGTTTGTCTCCTCCCAACAGACAGTGTCTGTCTCTGAAACAGAGTAAAGGCCTTGTCCTGGAGTAGCTGGCATCCCTAACGCACCTAAGTAGTGCTGGTAAAGGACTTGTTTTGCTGCCACTTCACCTGGAGGGCACTTACTTCTGGCAGCTCTCATGCCACTATAAGCACTGGAGGAGGAGCGGATCAGGGGACATTGTGATGCTGCCACGGCACAGTCCTCACTGTGCTACCCTGCAGCCAGCACTACTTTTGATGTATTTAGAGCTGGACTTCTTCCAGAGATCTGATCATAACAATGGAAGGGCTCTCTCTTTGCCACCCTCAATCTGCTCCCTAAGTGTAACCAGTTCTGGAGCTGCAGACACATTCTGGAGGCCATTTCAGACCCACCCGGAAGGGAAGCCCTACTGGCCTGCACAACTGTTTAAAGGCACCAGCTGTAAGGATGCCTCAGGGATGGTGTTGTGGTATTCTGCAGCCTTTCCTGCAGCCCAAACCAGTCACCAGCTACTTTGCTAGGCATCAACATGCACTGCTGAGGTCACTTAAACGGAAGCCAGAAATTGCCACAGTCCTATCAAACACCCGTGGAACAGAAGCATGGAGAAGTCTTCTTGTCACCCCAGCTCAAGCAGACACCCTTTCCAAGCTGCTGAATTGTGATGTTCGGTCCCAAGTGCTGCTGATGCAGAGGCAGGATCCTCACCTGAGTGCCATCCTCCCCTTCCCAGTATAGCAGCTCGTATTTGGTAATGCGTTCCTGAGAGGCAGGCAGCCACGTCAACAGGATGCGGGTATCAGACTCTGCTTCTGCCTGGAAGTCAGCTGGCTGGGCAGGAACTGGGGACAAACACACGGTTAGTGCCAGGAGGCAGATGCAGGGAAAGGAGCCCCCATGGCTCTGCAAAGTCTGTGTTTCACCTTGTGAGGATCCTCTTTCATTCCGTTTGGACCTCCCTTCTTCCCTCTCCCCCGTACTATGCTCTTGAAACAACGTAGGCAACAAGCAAGCACCTCTGGGGCCCAGGCAAGTGACTATGAGAATTGCACTCACTTCCAGCCCTTGACTGCATCCCAGCTCCTTTCTTTCACATGTGTACTCGCACCCTAGAAGGGCTCGGCACAGTCACATAGGTTCATGCCCAGGACGTCATGTCACATTTTTAACTACCATATCCCAGACAAAACTGCGGGCTGTGTTGCTTGTACAGAGATTGATACCGACTCCCCAGGACAAGCTGACAGCTTAGATCTGATGGCTGTGGGGTGGGGATGCCACTCTGACATGCAACCATTTGAGCACCAAGTGCAGTTGCGATGCCTGGTGCAGATCAGACGCGCAACTGAGCCACACACCACCGGGGAAGACACAGAGCTGCAGCACCTCACTCCATACGTACCCCCTTGCTGTGTTTTGACCTGGATGATGTCCGAGGGGGGCCCGTCGCCCACCGAAGTAAAGGCCAGGACGCGGATGCTGTACGTGGTCCCTGTGATGAGGCTCCCCACAGTGGTGAGATGGCTGTCGTCGGTGTTGTGTTTCTGCCACATGCTCAAAGGCAGATGCGGGTCGGTGGTATAGTAAACGCGGTACCCTCTGATCTGTCCATTTGGCTCCTCTGGCTGCTCCCACTGGACCAGCATGGTGCTGGCGCTCAGCATCCGTGCCTGGACTTTGAGGGGTGGACTTGAAGGAGCTTGCTCTCCTGTCCGGGCCTCGACCAGCTCACTGGGGGGACCCCTGCCAATGTTATTGACTGCGATGACCCGGAACTCATACTCCGAGAAGGGGCTGAGCCCACCTATACTATAGCGGGTTGTTGCCACACCATCCACCTCCTGGAACTGACCCTCCAAGGATTTGGGCTTGTACTGGATGACGTAATATGAAATGGGGTCGGAGTTGCCCGAATCCCAGGTGAGGGTCACGCTGGTAGCTGTCGTTTCAGTCACTAATGGCTCTGTTGGAGGTTTTGGCAGTGCTGCAATTGGAAGCCAGAGAGGTGTGATTTAAATAATTCCGTCAGCTCAAACCCTGCAATGTGCATGGGGATAAAAATGGAGCTGCCACCTCCCATTAACATTCTTCTTTAAAAGGCAGAAATCATTTCATACTCTAGAACATGCATTTTTATATTACCATATATTGCTTGAAGTGGTTCTTAATGGAAGGATAAACAGAGCAATCATGTTATTAGACGTGCTTGACGCACTTACCAGTAGCAGGCTAAATAAAGGTAATTCAACAGGGATGCAGGAATGTTTCTGTCATGGGATTCAGCTGGCAGTGGGAAGGTACTTGCTGGGCTGGGCTGACCCCAGAAGCCAGGTGTACAGCTGATTTACAAAGGGATACAGTAAAGCAATCAAGAGCACCATGGATAATCTGGAGCTATGCTCCTGCTTCCACAGAGACAGCATCTTAGGCTATAGGGAGTTCATGGACAGTGCTGTTAGATGGGTTGATGGGGGAATGCCTTGTAAGTATTACAGTACATGCAGGAGGGATACAGCCAGAGAAATTACCAACTTTCACATCCACTATTTCACTGGGTGGTGTGTCAAACTGCAACCAGACAATAAACTGTTACACAAGAACTCTGCGACACCGACGTCTCTGAAGTGTTAATGAGAATGCAACTACTGCAAGCAAACATTTCCAGATTTGCCATTTTACCAAAACAACAAAGAAAGAGAATGAGTGCGTGTGAGAGAGATTTGCAGAGTCCACAAATGCTTTAAGACAGTGACTGAATGAAAGTCTACAGTAAGTTCAAACCTCCTACGAACCACTCTAGTTAAAGTCATTAGTGACTTGTAATGCAGCTGTGCTTGACGAGGAACTAGGAAAAATGCTCAGCCCAAATTAAGATCCTCAAGTACTTTATTCTTTGGCAAAGCTATCACGTTTCCAGTTTCCACATGGTGCAGCCGAAGAGGGCAGGCTCTTTAGCGCAGGAGCATGCCTGCTCCGAGTACTGGGGAGGATGCCTTTTCCAGTGCTACTGCAACATGAATACTGAGAAAATCGGTGAGGGCTGAACTGCCATGGGAGGGAAGGACATGCAACCCACACCCAGACACCACACCACTACCCGTGGAGGACTCAGGGAGGGCAAATGCATCCTGTCCAATATTTTGGCCTGAAGCAACATATTTCCTAGAGCGTCCAAGAAATTGGCTGCCTCCCTCAGGCTTTCAAGATCAGATGACACTCGTCCACCTTTGCCTTTGGAGAGTCGCAAGCTTGACTCTTCCCAGCTCTTGGGTGCGCAGCCTGCATGTGAGCAAGGGGCAGGCCTTGTACCTTTAATACACNGCTGCCTCCCTCAGGCTTTCAAGGTCAGATGACACTCGTCCACCTTTGCCTTTGGAGAGTCGCAAGCTTGACTCTTCCCAGCTCTTGGGTGCGCAGCCTGCATGTGAGCAAGGGGCAGGCCTTGTACCTTTAATACACTTGCTGCAATCAGCTCTGTGCCATCTTGCTTCTCCTGTCTGCCCTGCAAGCAGTCTACTTTCCAGCAAGCACAGGAGAAGCAACACTGGGTGAAGGAGTTATGGATAGAGGCAGTAAGATATCCAGAGTGAAGGTGCAGAAAAGACAGGCAGAGAAACAAGGAACAACGCAAAGGGCTAAAGGAGCTGAGGAGACCACTCCCAGTCCTGGGGTCCTCTGCAGTCCTGGGGTGGTAGTGGGCATCACATCAGCCAAAGAGCGAGCGAGGCAGAGTGGTCCCAGGTACAAAGAGGTAAATACTGGGAACCGTCAGTGCAATGGTGCAGTGCACACCTCCTCCCTCCATGTCCAAAGCACCTCCCCATCACGCCCCTTTCTTTCGTACACTCTGGTGTACGTACTATAACCAAGGCAACCCCTGCACTCTGTAAGAAAACAGGGGCTGGAAAAGGTAGCTACTAGAAGGCGCTGTGCGTAGAAGGGGTGATGTGCGGCTAAGGTTAAAAGCATCCTCTGACTAGAACCAGGGAACAGAGAACATGCTGTTTATCTCCAGGTCAAAGAGGGCTAACACTCAATTCTGTGATTTGTTCACGGAGGGACTTGGTGCTAAAGGTGGCCATAGTGCAGGAGGGGGCCTGCAAGAACAGACAGACTCAAAAGATGACATCTCTGTGGAAATCTGAGCTACAAATCAACTGCAAGGAGAGGAGGAAAGGCATAGTGTGGACCTGCTCAGCCCCAATGCAAAAGTCAGGACATGTACTTCGCTCTCCTGTTTGGGAGCTGTCTGGGTGGGATGCCCTGTACCCAGTGGTCAGCAATCAGCAATAACATCATCTTTGGGGCAAAGCTACCTGTGAAACGGCAGAAGGACAGCAACAAAAGAAGGAGAAAGGGAAAGAGGCAGAGCAGTAAGAGAAAAAAGAAAACTGACAGAGCAATATGCAACAATTTTGAAATTAATGCATACAGCTCTTCCTGGCAGGGGGGAGGATCCTCATTCTGGTGAGGCCCACAGACACTTCACATTGCTGGGATTAACCTTCTTGTCCTGCCCTTACTGCAAGAGGACATCTCTGTGCAAATGGCCCTCTGACTGGAGACACCCACAGTCCCCTGCCCCAGGACAGCCTGTAGCCTGCCACTGTGCTCAGCTGATCCTGCTGATACATAGAACAAGCCAGAAATTGCTGGGATGAGCACAGACTCAATGAGGTTCCCTTGTGGCATAACAGGGACCCAGCCTGACACAAGCCTGTCTCACACTATACCACATGTTGGGAGAGAGGAAATGACCTCCAAAGCAGATACAATACTGTGAGCAGGAAAAAACAAAGTTCTGGGTTTGGGAACCTCCCTTGCAAGGTGGAAAAGCCACAGGAGACTGCAGTCGGTTGGCTGCACTCAAAAACATTTTGGCAAAGGGCTACATCATGGAAACCCAATTAGGAGCAACATGAGGAATAATTCCTTACCTTTGACAGTGATCTGAGCAGTAGCCTCAATCATGCCGAGGGAGGAGATGGCCACGCAGGTGTAGTTGGCAGACTGCACGATGTTATTCAGCTCCAGGACGTTCCTACCGACGGGCATCTCATCCTCTTTGGTCAGTTCCTCCACACCAGCCATCCACTTCACGTAAGGCATCGGAGCACCTACTGCCACGCACGTGAGGTTCACGCTCCCCCCAGGCATCACCTCATGGTTGCTTGGAGGAATAGAGAATCGAGGAGCTACACGCCGCACTGCAACAAGGAGGAGACACAGCTACTAGGGTCACAGAACCAGCAGAGAGTACTCAGTTGCATTGTGGGGGTAGGCGACGGGGGTTCAACATTTTTGCCTGTCTATCCCTCGGGACAGATAAAATGAAGTGCAAAAGCTGTTCACTGCTTTGCCAAATTGCATGTACTTTACTCTCCTTCCTTAGCCACTGGCATCTTATTAGAAGAACTCATTAAGGGATGGCTCAATCCATTCCCTCCAAACATAGCCTTTTGAAATCATATTACTAACATGAAACATTCCTCCACGTAAATTACATCCCTTTAATTAGAGGCATGCACAAATGCCAGTCACACACTCTTTCTGTGCAGGGCCCACTGAAGCTCTGCAAAACGGAATTACCTGCTCAATTTACTAGCTCTAGAGTAAAGCAACTCATCCCCTAAACCTCGCAGGGTTTGGGCAGGAGCAGCAGAAGGGTTTCTTTACGAATTAGCACACATGTGCTGCTAAATAAAATATAATTCCTTTCAAAATGTAACTCAGGTTCTACCTTGGCTCAGAAAAAATAGTCACCAGAGCTGCATGACATTGTCAGGGCCTGAACAGATCACCTTGCTGGGCAGGAGAGAACTAATCCTGACAGATGTGAGATCGTATCCATTTTGACAGAAGTGAGCTGGGCTGGCAGAACCCTCCCCACCTTTGTGGCAGCACTTCGGGAGATGTATTCCTCCTTATTTCATTGCACAGCTTCTCTTCATATCAATCCCTTGCTGGGTATTTCATTCAAGACTTATTTGTAAGCAACTCTCAGCTACGATAAAGCTCTAAAGCTGCCTGCCATATGCATTCCCGTCAGGAAAATGACACTGAGAAATGAGGCCCCTTCTTCAGGGTTAGTGTTATGGGCCTATTTAAGCAAGGGTAGAGAAACAACTGTGCTTCGTAAATCTTTGTCTCCTCTGGGCAAGCTCATTTTAGTCTGTAGTTAAAAAGGGAAACTGCTTGAACATGTCTGGTCCAGCAGCTCTGCTCTCCTCTAGCCTCCTGCACCGGAAAGGCAGCCCCAGAGCATTGGCTGCATTCACGACAGACCAGCTCTCGAGGAGTCTCTACCTGCCAATTACGCTCCTCCATCAGTGCATCGGGCTGGTGGAGCAGCGAACAGCTGCGGCGCTAGGGGAAGGCGGAAATCGCGCAGGACCCTGAGTGGTGCCAGCTCACAACGCCGCAGGGACAACCGGCCCCACGGGTGCTGGGGCTCCGGGGGAACACAGCTCTGCCAGCCTGGCTCCTGCCACCGCGGCATCTCCGCAGATGGTACAGCTGCTGACTGCCCGTCAAGCTGCAGAGGTGTCAGCTCTGCTTGCCAAGCTGACTCTTTCCAAATCAAATTTCACTAGTGCTCTCTTTGATGATTCATTCCCAAACCAACAGGCTTGCAGAAACAGACTGAACACGGAAGCCCCCACGCTAGCATGTACAACAGAGCTAAGACTTCGTGATAAATTAGACAGTACTGTCAACACTGTGTGTGTACTACACATCGTCTCGGTGACAAAACAGGGCTCATTAGCTCCTTACCAGCCAGGGGAAGGATAACTTGCTTTGCTGTTTTTTGAATGTCTAAATCCAAAGTCTTGCTGGTTGTTTCTTTTAATCAATTATTAAGTCTCAAATCAATAGCGACATGAGCGATCGCCAGTGAGGCGTTACCTGACTGACATGGCAGCGCTCCCAAAACGAGACAAAACTGAAAGCGTACTCAAGCGCTACGCAGTCATGAGAATACGGAGTTAACCTGATGGACATGGCAATGGTTTAACATGATGGTGTGTATTTCCAACCGAAGCATCTCAGCACCATTTGTTAAGAGTCAGGTTTCATTTTCCAATGAACATGGCGTCGAATTATTTCGGGTAGAAGCTGTTCAAATTCTGTCCCCATCCAAGGATCAAGCCCACCCACCCACACTGTATTAAAATAAAAAAGAGCAAACTTTTGAGGATAAAGCCATAGGTGTGCACAGAGCCACTCACACACATGCACCAGGCAAACAAGCTGGCAGGCACTGGAGGCCACTACGGAGTTATAGAGAAAGCGGTGCGAGGGCAGGACAGGGAGAGCGAGGGTGCACCGGAACTCACGTACAGGGACATGGGAAGATGAGACTGGAGGACAAGAGGCCATGCAGGATGGTCAGAGCCCAGCATGCACAAACAGATTTTGACTCCCAGCCCTGTGAGACCAGACGCAGACGAGATCGCTGCAGACTCCCTTGCAGCCGGCACTGTGCCCTCGTGTCAAGCACCACTTTTAGGGCGCTTCTGAGGCCATGCCGAGCCCCATCAGTGCCTTGTCCCCCTTGATGTCTCCTGCAGAGGCAGTGCCCATGGGCACTCCTTGTCTCTCCCTGGGGAAGCCAGCAGCTGACCATCCCCGCTCCCCTGCGGATGGCACAGGGGAGATGCACTTTGAAGGGGCTGGGGACTCTCTCAGCAGCACTTTGCAGGTTGAAGGCAAGGGCTGAGCCCCTTCAGAAGCGGCTCTCCCTTGTCCTACCCACAAGGGAGCAGTGGAGGTGGTTGGTGTGTTTGTGTGCCTAGAGAAGGGCGGGATGGCAAGGAAAACTGTCCTGCAGATCAAACCGTACAAGAGGGTGGGCAGGCTGCAGTGTTGCTGACCTCGACACAGCCGTGCATCCTGCACGCTGCAGCCTGCGGCACGGCAGGAAGCTGTGCAGGGCCTCGGCTCTCAAGCCTGGCAACAGACGAGCAGTTAAACAGGCCTCTGTGGTGTACTTTTGCGACCCGAAACGGCTGAGCTGCCCTCCGTTCGTTAGCACGCTGGCAGAGCTGCTAAAAATGGATGCCACGTGCAGGGGTCAGCTCTCAACACGGGAGGTGGGAGGGGGTCAGGACAATGCCTTCAGTGAGAGATCTGGCCTGGACAATACTCTGGCAGGAGCGCAAGCAAAGGAAGGGACGGGCTCCATCAGCCTCCCATCCTCTTGGGGAATAATTGGCAGCTTCTCGTCCCAGTCAGTATGGAGGAAGAAGGGGAGATGCTGTCAGTCAGCATTAGTGAGAGCTGGCAGAGCTCTCACAGCAGCTTGCAGAGCACCATCAACACATTCCTCAGGCTCAAGCCAGCGATTTAAGTCGCTTGCTTTTCTAGCATAAGAGTCTGGTAATAATTTAAATCAGTATAACTCCTCAAAAAGCAGCATTCTTATAATTTCTGTCCAATTTACAAGTCAAATCACATGGGTGAGCACAGTCCATGATGCTACCTTAAGTGTTTCAGAAATTTTTTTTGTTCTTCATTTATTGCAGCAATGAATTTTCCCTTTTTATTACAATTTTCTTGACAAGAATTTGCAGCATTTTTTTTTTTAGTCTTCTTTTTGGATAAAGATCAGAGAAGGTGGTTTGGAGGTTTTGCAAGAACAGCACAGGGAAAATCGCTGTGAATATTAAAATGATTTCAATGGACAATAGTATAATTCAGAGGTTTAGTTAAACCAGCAGACTGTCAAAAATGAGATTCATTGTCATTTATCCCGAGAATAGGCATCGTAAAGGGTTCTGTGCTGCTCCGCTATTCAGCATGCTTCCCTGTAGACAGCATTTCCTGGGAAGTGAAGTGAGCAGTGTAGCACAACCTGAGCCTGTGCCCTGGATCCCACAGGACAGGGAGAAAGGACCGCATGGGGACTGGTTCCCCACTCACTGAGGGGACCATGGGGAGAAAGGAGGGGAGCAGGCAACACAACAGCCACAAAGGTTGAGAAATGTTAATAATTTAGCATGCATTAACATGCACATTCCTTGCCTTAAGAGCAACGAGCACGAATCGATTACCCTGCTCCTTTCACCACGGGAGTGGCTGTTCCCTAATGTCTCCGGTTCCTTCTGAGGCTGACGTTACCCCCTTGGAGAACCAGGACCCCTCCCCACCCTCCCCCCGCCACTGTCTGCAGGAGTTGTAGGCTCTGAGCTCTGGACACGAGTGTTCCAGGCTCACAGGCCGGCGCTGTTAGCCCCTCTCTTGCATGCTGAGACACTGCTGGCATACAGCAAGGCTGTGCTGGAAACACAACAGTGCCAGGAGGACTGCCCACGCTTCCTGAACTGTGTGGTGCTGCTAGGGAAGGGGAAACCAAATTGCTTGTCCCTGCTGGCTGTCTTGGCCACAGCACAGCTGAGCAAACAACAATGCTAACACCCCTCCCTCTAGCTTGCAGAGATGCAGTGACCTCTACTTGCCTGCTCTTGCTTCTGGGCTTCCTTCCCCACCATGCCTACCTGGCATCTGTCTAACTCTGAGCTCCATCATCCCCCTCCTGACAGCCCCACCACAGGCTCCCTGAGCGCTGCCCCATGGCAATGGGGAGCTGTGCCCGTGCTCTGCACACTTCTCCACTCATCTCTGAGGCAATCCCAGCTGCTCTGGTCCTGCACCACATTCTCTCCCTTTCGCTCTTCCTCTGCACAAAGCAACAGAGTCTGAAGTCCCATCTGCTCTGAAGGAGGACCAGCACTGCCTGGGCTGTGCTGCTCCTCCTCGGCCCCCAGCACAGCAAAGGCACATTCAGAGGGCTCTGCTCTAACCTCCCGACTGGGATAAGCAGTACAGAGTGATGCAGGGACACATCTTTGAGAAGGTGAGACCGCTCAACTTCACTACTCCAGCCAGGCAAGCTGTAGGATCCTTGGTGCATGGTGTGTCCTCCTACCCTCGCCAAGCTGCTGCCCTGCCCAGAGCTCCCGCTTTCCTCGTGAACCACCTCCTCAGAGTCGGGAAGGAGTGAATTTAGGAGATACCCTCAAACATGATCATCAGTCTGCATGGTTTACTCATCTGTAGACACCTTTCCTCTCTCCCTGGTGCTATCATTTTAAGGAAGGACTTCAAATGGAAAGTCAGTTGCTGGAGCCTCACAATCTATTGACAGAATCAACAGCAGGAGAGGAAAAATTGGAACCAGAAAAAATGCATTTACAGTCTAATCTTGTGCTCAAACAATGCTGTACTATTTATGTTCCCAATGCATCCTTGAGTGCTGACATTTTATAGACAATTTCCAAAACAGGGCCTTGCCATTTTTGGATTATATTTCAGCTATAACTTTTAGGTCTAATTATTTGCGCTGACAACCACATATAAAAGAGGATACATCATTACAGTGGTGCAGCACTGGAGACACATCAGCATTCAGCATACTGACATACTAATAGCAAAGTAAGGGAGAGCAAGATTGTGGAGCTATGCAATTTGCATTCACTCTCTGAAATTTCTCTGATGAAAATAACACAACATTAAGGAGGGGAATAAGAGAAAAGATCCACTGTATCAAGATAAAATAACTCGTTAATAAATAACCTTGCAGCAGTCACAGAGCCATAATTAAATGCATGGGTGAGCAGTACACAGTTTTAAGTAAAGCTGGAAAAATGTAAGATGTAATTATCAGTGCCAAACAAATTATAAGCACGGCAAATCCCAATGGAATATTTAGAAACTAATTTCTGGCTTCACATTAAATATTTGTATACGTGGGTATTTTTGGTGGGGTAGGAAGGAGGGGTAGACACAAACAATGAGAAATTATCCACTCCTGCTGGCTTATATCAATTTTTGGCTGCCTCCCCTCAGCTAAACCATGCGGCTAAAACATTTAAATGACCTGTCAAAGGTTTATTCACCAGAGGTGCCCAAGCCATCACAGCGGTCCTCCAAATTCACTGAAATCTGGGAGGCTTTGGGCCTTGGCTTTAATTTCTTCCCTTTTCTTCCTTGTTCTCATTTTTCATCAGTGTCTTGCGCTCAGGTAATTTTATATCCTCTATGAAATCTATTTTTAGAGGGTAAACAAGGGCCCTGTGCCTCAGTACAATCTAAATGAGAGCACGTTCCAGGGAGAGAAACAGGAGCGAAGTCAGCGTACTGGAACAACTGCTATGACAACTTGTTAAAACTTGTTCCAGTGATGATTATAAGATCAACTCATGCAGCTGCGTGATGACATGTGTGAGAGAAGCCAGGGTCTTTTCCCCGTGCCACCCAGGGGCAGCGCCGGGCTGGAGAGCTGCTGCGAGCATCCCTCTCCTCCTGTGCGTGTGGAGGGACAGACCGGCACGGTACCCGTTTGCTGAAGGAGCCATCTCTGGAAACTAGCTCAGGACTTCTGCCAAAAACACCAGCTTTCCTCAGCATGAAATCATGAGTGCCTCAAGCTAGGTCTCGAGCCAGATTTAATTTAAAAGCTGGAGTTGCCTTTCACTATTGTCCTTTATTCACCTCTGGTTCTCTTGAGGGCAGCAGGGGAGAGCAGGGCAACGCACGAATCAGGTCTTGCCGAGTGGCTACGAGCTCCTGTGCACGTCGCCACGGGCCTCCCTGAGCCATCCTAGGCAAGGCTGGGGCCACTTTCAGAGCTCCCTGCTCTCCTCCTAGCAAGAGAAAGACCCAGCCCCAGGGAAGAAAAGAGAGGCAGACCTGCTCATGCAAAGGGCCCCTGTCTGAGAGTGGAGAGCAGCATGCTGGGTTCTTCTGCAGCTTAGATCAAAAGTAAGCTTTTCGTCTCTAGAGAAAGTTAAAACTTTTAAAGCTACAGGAGAAACTGAGGAACCCGCTCTCCCTAGCAGCTCACGAGGGAACTGGAGATCATTCTTATCTCTGCTTCCAAAGACTGCTCTTGATCTCTGGCCAGAAAGCAGCAGCAGTTTAGAGGTATTAGACTGGCACCTAGCACACGTAAAGAGTTAGACGTGGACCCCGCATACGGTAGCATGCACTTCTTCCCACCCCACCTTTGAACAAAACCGCCCTGGCTGGTATTTGCATGCAAAATATATTCTGTGCATTTTATATCTCAAGCAACAAAGGCATGCAAGCAAATTATCAATGCCATCACCAGTCACAGCAAACAGTAAGCAGATTTCGTCAGGCACACTGTGGCCGTGCCTGGAAGGGAGCCAGAGTCTGTAGGGCCCCCTCCCCTTTTGGGGATGGCTCTCCTCTCCCTACTGGAAAAGTCCCATCTGACGTGGCGTACTGTAGATGGATAAGAAGTGAAAAGGACCAACCTTCTCGCTGATCTGAGAGATGAAAGTTTGTTTTGTTTGATGGCAGAGTGCGATGAAGATGAGGAGGGAATAAAAAAAGACAAGGAAAAACACAGAGAGTAAAAACAGGCCAAGCTTCATCTGTCCGCACACCACTGAAACGACAAGACAAGACTACAGAGATCAGCCATGACTTCCCACCGTGCACACACACCACTCCATGTCGTGGACGAGAGTGCGCCACCGCTCTGCCCCGGAGCAGAGCTGGCCTCTCCTCCTCCCTGACCTGCTCACCGCTCGTTGAGGCAGGGCGGAGGGGACCGCACGTTGCACATATACTCACAGGGAGGGTGCTTTGGGGGCAGCCCCACGCTGGGCCAGATGCTGGAAGCACAGACATGTTTACTTGTGCAAAACACTCACACACACGCACAGAGCAAGGGACACCAGCCATCACACAGACTGACATGCTCCCACACACCCACTCCAGCTATAAAGATGATGGCAAAGGCACTTCAAACACATTGACCCCACAGTGGGAAGAGCATATATGTAGATTCAAATTTTATCAAGTATGAAAGAAATGTTCCAAGTGGTGAATGGAAAATCTTCTACCATGAAGAGCTGCTCCCCCTCTCCAAACAAAGAGCTAAGTGCAGCAGAGAGGTATTAGGCAAGTGACAGACATGCGCAGTCTCAGCTGGGCTCAGTTTCAGGAGAGCCTTATTGGTACACTGTGCTGCGAGTGAGAGATGGACAAGAAATCAGAAGGACAAAAACACCCAGAGAGAATTGAGCAGGTCCCAGTTTTTGTTCCTGCGGGAAAGACAGCAGAAGGTTAGTTGCATTTTCCTTACAGACAAAGGAGATCTTATTTCTCTATCAGGAGTGACCTCACTCCAGCTACAGATCTGTGGCGTATCAGCTGTAATCGAACCCTCGCTGAGAGAATACAGAAGTGGATTTGATAGTTAAAGACTGCTTATGAGTCACATTTTTGATGAAGGAAGGAGAAGGTGGGGGGAGGAATTTGCTTTCCAGCAGAAACACTGAAAATTAGAGAACAGCATGTGGTATTATACAGCGCAATAGTATGTACAGTCAGCCATTTCCCACGATTAGAGGACACGATTTTAAACAACACTGACATGGTACAGATCAGGCAACAAACTGCCAATAATAGCTACAACAGTGGCCTACGAAGTGCAACGGAGCTTGCGAGAGAACAGCAAAACAGTTGTTTACATTTCTTCAATGCAACTGATACTAGGGGATGAGAAACAGCTAACTCGGAGCTTAACCGTCCCATAAGCGAGGGCCACATCCAGCGAGGACCCTCACCCGGACATCCTCAAAACAAACAGTCCTAGCTTAAGGACCAGGTTTCTCCTGGCCTGCTTCAGACAGAGGATTTACCTCTTGGTCCACAAAACATTAACATAAGGCTCATTTAATCCTGTGAGACCCTGTGATGGGAAGGAACCTCTTTATTGCTGCTCCCAAGCCACCACTTTATCTCCTCATCTAATGGAGCGTATCACATCTGCATGGCCTCAGCAGACAGCAAGGGGCTTCTGCCTTCTGCACAGCTCTTCCCAACTGGGAGGATTTGTTTCCTGCCCTTGCCCGGGAAGGACAGTGTTTCTGGCAAACCAGGCATACCTGTGAACGGCTGCATTTCTGGAAAGCAGCACTAGCAGTGCAATAGGGCAAGACAAACTCCAAGTGCTGCAAGTGTGGACCGACCTGCTGCACCTACTGGGACTGTGCTACTGAACAGCAAGAGGCTGGTGAAGGGTGTAAGCCCGGGGGATGATGCTGAAACAGCTATGGGAACGCCCATCCCTGCGGCAGAAGCACAGTGGCTGCAGAGCCTCCCCCTGCCCTTGGGAAGGGCTGACGGCCCCCAGCCACACCAAGGGGACTTGCTGCAGTGCCGCGTGGTCTGCCCACGGGCAGGGAGAGGGGTGCTGCTGCAGCTGATGAACAGCCTGGAGCTTTGTTTTGGGGAGCCCAGCAGCGATTGCACTGCATCAGTGTGCGTGGACAGGAGTAGGCTCCAGCAGTGGCTTTCCCCACATGTTGACACTTCAGATTAGAGTTGGAAAGGTGAGGAGACACATGTGAAACACGCTAATTCAAACAGATTACTTTCTGGTTTGGGGTCTGCTATTTGTCACTAATTGCTGGATTATCTCTTAATCTCTTATTATATTAGTGGCTTATGGGGAATAAAAACCAGTAGCAGGCTATTTTGGAATAGCTGTAAGGCAAGAAGGAACACCTGGGCAGAAAGTTCTCTCTCTTTTCCCTTTAGTTAATGCTTAAACAGCTGCTGCTTTATCTGAGATAAACCTGATAAATGGTAAATTGAAAGTTTCATCTCCTTACAGATCCCACTCACATGTTCCCTTATCTCCAGTTCCCTATCCATGTCACTCCTAAGCTAAGAAACATGTTTTACCAACAGATTTTATGCTTTTTTACGAAACAAATGACTCTGAGCAGTGACAGTAAAGAATATCTGCCCCGCCCGCCACGTAGGGGCAGAGGATTTAAGGCTGGGGTTACCCTGAGTGTCCCCTGTGCAGAATACCATGGCTCACTAGGCACACCAGTGAGTTCCCACGAACCTGAGCTGCCTGGCAGCTAACTTAAACACGCCAGTCTTTGTGCAAGACAAGTCAAGTCACAGCAGAAATGCCACCAGAGGATAGCAAACTCCAGAAGGTGAAAACGTGGCTCCTTTTGCGATCCAAGTTGAAACAGCAAAGAAGCAAAGAGTGAGGTCGTTATCAGAGACGCGTCTGCCAGTCCTGACTGTCAGATGGCTCCAGTGCTCTGTAGGTAGAAATTCCCATGCCGACTGGATTTGGCTTTTACCCTGCCACAGACATGCTTGCCTTATGCAGCAGAGCAATACTCTAACCACAGCAGCTTGTTGCAGAAAGAATGAATTTGGGCTTATGGGAAGCTCTGCTTTTGTGTATTCTTAGGCATTAGCTCCCTGAAACAACGCAGGGGGCTGTGGCCAGGATATGAATGCACAGGTCTGAGAGTTTAGATCACTAGCTCAAACAAAGGAACATATTTCTAAAGCTTTTCAGAGTGGGAAGCTAATACTTTCCTGAATGCAACAAGAAAGTTCGTTATCCCAATTGGCTCTGCAATTCTGCTGGGAACTGCCAGCATCTTGTCCTGTGCTGAAAACCCTCTGGTGTTATGCAAGGCTTTAATATAAAGGCAAACCCAGACACTTTGGAATCCAAAAGACAGAGAGGTTAACAAAAACCCAGAGGGCGATGAACCTGTTCCTGCTTATCTCCAAAAGCACATCTTGTGTCTCAAGGACTCCACATAAATCAAATTTTATCCTTTACAGCTTTTAGAGGTATAGAGGAACAAAGGGACAGATTGTCTTTTTCACGCCAGATTACATGAGAATAAGACAACCTCCCATTATATGCGATGAACAATGTTCTCATGCCACTGTGAGGAGTATATTCCATCCTAGAGAGACAGACAGGATGCTCAGGGCACCCAACCATCGTTTCCCATTCATAGTGCACACACATGCATGCATGAATTCAATTAAGAGCATAAAATCTCAGAGCACCAGCGATGGATTTCCTAACCCTTTGTGCAAGTGGATATGGAAGGGGAGGGAACAGACATTTACTCGGCACAGATACGCAGGCCTAATTGTTCCAAAAACGTCTAGGCAGGTCATGTGGGAAGGAGGGGGAAATAGGTTTCCAAGTCCATTTCTGTGTTGCATTATCATGCACTTAGCCACTAGCCACTCTCCTTCTATTTTCCATAAAGGTCATTTTACAAGTAATCAGGCTTGAGCCTCACATTGTTCTTTTAACCATCAAAGGACTTTGCAAGGAATAAAACTGTTAAGCTTATTTAGTTGAGTTCTGTAAAGCACTTTGAAATCTTTAGATGACGTGCTAGCAGAAGGACAAAGAACTATTATTTATTAAACTGTGATCGCTATAATCATTATGGCATTGCAAAATGCTCCTGGAAACACTGACGGTGAACACACTTCACCCCAGGAGAAAACATGACAAAAATATTCATAATAGTATACGGGGAAGAGAAAACTTGGCTGAAGCCTCTACGTGCCTCTCCGGCTCTGAAGCCAGCCAGCTCCAGTATGAGGATACACAGTCACAGCACATGAGCCGCAGTGCTGACTGAGCAGCAAATGTCTGCTGGTGCTGAGTGCTGCGCAGCTCCGGCCATGCCACTGGCTGCATTCACCCTGAGTCTGTTTGTAACTAGCCAAGGGGCACCTGCCCAAACAACAGCTGCTCTGACTTTGGCTATAGCAGTAGCTTCAGTATGGAACAGCACCGGGAGGCAGAGGAAATGAAGTTAAAAATACTGGTATTCCATAAAAAGGAGAGCACTTTCTTCATCAAAGGGTCATTGCTCTCTGTTGCATTGCTCTACGGCAGCATTATCTTGAGGTCAGGACTGCACAGAGCATACACAGGGAGATCATGGCCCTTCAGACCCATAGTCCTCCTCAGCCATGTACCAGCTGCTGAGGGGTAGTTACTCTGTGGCCTCTGTCGCAGCCTGGTTTTGCCTTTTCTGATGGTCCAGAGCAGACATCTGTCCAAAGCAGTAGTCTGGGTCATCCACTCTGATTCAACTGCCTGTTTGTGTTTCCTGTCATCCAGGCAGCTCCCTCACAAGTCTCTCCAGTCTCTGCTTGTCTGTGATGGCTGCCAGGCCCTCAAGCACTGGCAGTGCCCCTCTCCGGTCAAGTAATGCCACCCCCTGCCATCAGCTCTGACGAGAGGCAGGTTTAATGGAGCACACTGCCAGAAGTGTGCATATAGCTGGGTTGTAAACAAACATATTCCCTGTTATTTAGCCATTTTTCAGACATCCCCAGTTCTGGTCACCGACTGTTCAACCACTGTCCTCAGCTTTAACTCTTTTCCTGGCAATACCCTCAAGCTCTGACTGCTGTTGCTATTTTAGCTGTTTTAATATTACATAAGCAGAAAACGTCCTTTTAAAAGGCTTTAAGTCTTGTTGCTCCAGGCCCATGTCAGTCATTCAGAATTATTATTATTTACACAAGGTTCCCACTGCAGTAAGCATCATACAGCCGCAAGTAGCCATTTTGGTGAGCTCCCTCCATGTTTGAGCCTAAGCTGCTGCCAAGTTCCGAGGTGTAAAGCCCTGTGGAGGCCAGAGAATCGCTGCTAGGGGCAGAGCTACAATCCTAATTTCATTCTGGATGATGGCTCCTTAGTGAAACTTGGCAAATAGAACTTCAGACTCCAAGCAAGTTTCCCTGCTGCCAAAGGAAATACTAGCCCGGGCTTTCAAAAAGCAGTTCAAGACAGCACAGATTTTTGCAGCAATACTATTTCTATTTACTGCAGCCTGATTTACTAAGTTTTTCAATTTGGGGACAGAGGAGACTATTCAGTTTTAAATGTTATTTCTTTAAAAGCAGCTGTGCAGGTGCTTCACTACAGTACGTGTAGCATTTTGGGCCAGGGAACTCGCTGCACTTGCCCCACTGGACCATGCCTTGAAGGCCCAACAAGCGGCACTTAAGAAGTGAAAACTGGGCAGCAGATTTCTCATTTGATGGGAAGTATGCAATGCTCCAATAAGTACTATGTTAATAGCATCTGCATTGCTCACTGCTGTAAGCAGCGCTGGGGAACACACATAGTGAACTCCACAGTGTTTTAATAAGGATATTCTTACACACGGTCTTCCTGCTCATCTGCTTCATTCAAGGAGTAAAAAAAATAATGCCATGTGTAGAGAAAGAGAAGGGCAGAAAAAACCTTTCATACAGGGAAACAGTCAGGTAACAAGTTACAACACACAGGCAAAAAACCCCAGCAAGTTCCATCAACAGAGGCACAACAAGCAGCCTTATTGAGGCGAGCGCCATGCAGGCCACCACTTTCACAGGCATTTCACAGGACAAGACTTTCGGCTTAAAATGCTCCTCTTTGTGCAGAGGTTCCCGAAGCTGTAGGCAAATAAGAGTGAAATGTATTCATTAACAAACAGTAGTGTAGGTGAGTAAGTGCAATTATACTATACTCCCAGTGAGCATGAAGAAATGACACTACTTTTTTTTTCCCCATAGTAGGTTCAATCTGCCTTCTACCCTTAAATCAATTTCTTGTATGTCTTGAATCAACTTCTAGGAATTTTGCTGCTAAATTAGACAGTAAGCTCTCTGGATTAGAGGAACCACATCTTCCATACATTACTATTCCCCTCCCTTCTCCCTGCAGCACCGTCAAGTCCCAAATCTAATCATTGTTACCATGTACTGTGGTACATGTAACCATGGACCACAAAGGGATGAGTGCTCTTTCATGGAGGTATGCTTGTGCTTAAAGAGCAGGATAGGAATATGCCACTGTGCCCCCTCTGAAGTCCCTGCCATGCCCCAGATAGCCACCCTGCCCTGGCACGCTCCCTGTGTTTGCTTTCACTCTGGTCTTCCTCCTCTGATGGTCTGGATGTTTACTGCAACCCTCCATGCATGGAGGGCTGAAAAGCAGCAGTGGGACGCAGTCAGCTCACGGAGCTGGTCCCCAGCCCCATCCCAGCTCTGCAGCAGCAGACCAACCTGTCAGTCCAGAAGCAGAAGGCTTACGAGGGTTGATTTCCAGCACACTTAGTAAGATGAAAATAATAGCTTCAAGGAAAATGCATCCATTTTCCTTTACAAATCCCTGGTGCGGAAATGTTTTAACTTTTAATGAAGTCCATCTGTGCTGAAGTGCTGGCTCTGAAGGATTCACAGAGACAAGACACTGACATAGCCTGCTCCTTCCTCCTCCTGTTCTTTCATTGATACAGGAAGCCCTGAGCAGTGCCTGGATACTCCTTCTCAGCACCCAGTATCTTCCTTTGTTAGCATGAAAAGTATGATAAAGATGCTAATGAGCCTGTGCTTTCTAACACAGCACACTCACAAAGGATTACCTGGGAGGCTAGGAAAGCGGAGGACATGATCAAAACCACAAACCCCAAGAGTCAAGAGACAAACAAACATTTGAACTATTAAAAAAACAATAGGCTGTAAATGAGAGCAGGCACAAGCAGTCCTGAGAACTGCACAGGATGGAAATTCGTACTGCTGCTCAGTACTCAGTTGTGCTTTCCCAGAAAGTGGCCAACTTTGTGGATATTCACTTCAATGAGGTCAATCGTTACAAAACCACCATGCAGCGGTGGTGCAGCTGACACACGTAATTTCCACCGTAATTTAGCATTAATTAATGTCTTCTCTAGTAAAGATGCATACACTTTCTAAAGACCCTACTAGAAATCACTGATCCATCTAATGACAACCCTGTAGGACTATCGTAATAAGAAAATACAGAGATTCTTTTATTCTGCATCCCAGACTTGAGAAAGTAAGGTATTTTCATTTTTTTCCTTGCTTGTTAAAGGAATAAAATATTGTTCTTGGTTTGACTAACTTTTGAAGTAATTAACTAATATAGTAACAATTTGACGAATTTTTTTGTAGAACATTTGCTATCAGAAATACCATCTAGGACCTAGTACGCACAGCAAATTTCATCTGATAATAATTTATGGGGTATCCTGTCTTAAATATACAGCAGGGCTTTATCAGGATCACACAGGTTGGAGACTGACATTATAAAGATTATATGCAATAAAAAGGCTTGTTCCAAAAATTTATGTGTAAGAAAATGACAGTTAACAGCAAAGCATATGTCTAAGAACATGCTTTCTTCGGTGAACGCCAGGATCCTCTCACGTGTGCAGACGATCCAAGGCCCATGCCTAGCCCAAACAGGACGGACGGACCTTGCTGAGCAGCATGCCAAGTGTAAAATTCAGTACACTCCTCAGTCCTACAGGATTCACTTGCTAAACAGACTGTTCATTAGTAAGACAGGAAAGTTGTTAAGAGGAGGTTTTTCTACCTCTTGAAGCTCCTGTGCCTTTTTTCAGCCACATCTCTATAGAAAACATAATATCGAGAGTCTGAGCGTGTCACAGGAAGCAAAAGCATCCCAAATACTGCAGCAAAACAGCTGGATATCCACGCAAACCTATGCAACAACAGCCAGCCTGGTAACTAGGATCCTTTCCCTCAGAGTGCAGTGACAATCTGGGATGAGTTTTAGTACAGCTTGCCTGAAAAATGAACTTGCAAGAATACAGGGAGTTTAAAATCATCCATAATTACATTGTGAGAGTGTAATGAGTGATTCCACTGCATAGATATATCTTCATCTTCTGAATATGCTTAATTGGATACTTCAGTCTTCCAAAGACTCTTATAATCCAAATTATGCTGCAAAATAAAAAAGCAGTCCCCCAGAATAAGCAAAGAAAACAATGCTAGAAGCAAACACACAACATGTGAAGACTTAATCATTCTCATGTCCTCTTTCCATACTAACCAATGCATATACGGCTTTAAGATTGCATTTTCTTTCTTCAAAACAGAGAAAGGAAGAAATGAAGATGGTATTTTATTATTAGACTGTTGATTTACTATGTGAAAACAAAATCTGGTTCTAACTTCCTAACAAACAATGGGTTGCACCAGCACAAGAATCTTCTTTCTCTTCTTGGGAAAATCCATAACTACATTTCCCAGGGGTTCCTGATCAATGGCTCTGGCTATACAGAATTCCATATGAAGCAGTACTTTTTTTTATCGCCTCCAAAATTAACAGAAAGTGTACGGGGAATTTAGCCCCTGCTTCTCTCCAAGCTAACTGAAACACCTTTAATGTAGAGAAAGAAAACTGGCAGGAGACTGTCCTAATGTAAACCCTAGTTATTCTGGTATGTTGAAAACAGTTTTAAATAGGCAACATAGCGTAACCATTAGAAAAATCACTTTACATGAATTGCGGCCAATTTCCAGCAGGTTTCTAGTGTGAGCCATTAATACCCAGAGGCTCAATCATTCATGCATATAAGATGGATTAGGACAACGCCAAAAAGCTGTTCAGTTTTTAAAGACACACATTCCAAAGCAGAGGCCTAAATATCAGCTCACCTTTAGCTGAGCACCTCTCGCTCATCAGAATATGACTGGTTTTATACTGTTCCACCAAAGGTTAGTTTATACTAAGAGGATTAAGCACCCAATTAAAGTAACTATTACACAAAGTTAAGGAGTTCAAGGGAGAAAGGAATTTCAATTTTGCCCATATTTCAGCATTTTACATCAGACCATATAAACAGCAACAACAGATCTCCATAAATGCGAGTCAAATCCAACGTAGATCAAAGATCTTGCTGGCTTTTGAGCAAAATGTCTCACCACACAAACCACAAAGTGCGATCAGGGCACCAAGACAGGGAACACACTCCTTCACTGAAAGCCACGGAGCCTTTTGGGCAGGAGGAGAGTGACCCCTTTGGGTAGAAGCTGCTCTTACCTCGAACGTAAAGGTTCGCTGGGGCAGAGTAGCGGGTTCCTGCACTGTTGGTTGCCACACATTCGTATTTGCCTTGGTCTGACTCCTCGCTGTTCTCTATTTGTAGAGCTCCTGTACACAAACAAGATGACACAGACAATTCAGGTTATGGCAAATCTGGTAACTGAACAGCCAGCCTCAGAAAAGGAAGGCCATGCCCCATGCTTTTAAAGTATCTTCCTGGATAAACATATTGTGATGTTGCTCCCTGGGCCCACAGAGTACCAGCATGCAGCCAAAAGGTACCCAGTCTGCTGTTAGAAGCTTGCAAAATTGATTATTGTTATTTTTTTGATGTACAGGGAACAAGTTACTGATGTATTTGCAACCACCCCAACCACTTACATTCATTGCTTCAATACAAGAAAAAAACATACATGTACACACATATTAATTACAGCTTCGTATGGGACTCCTGTCTAATAAAAGAACCTTTAATAAGCCTTTAATCAAAACAGCCAAGCACAATGTACACTAACTGTAGCTGTTTGTTTCTTATCTGATGCACATAAAGCCTAGCAAACGCCCAACAAATTGTGACCTTCCTCCAGAAACTGGCACAGTCCCATCTCTTCCCACCTCACCACCCCTCCTTCCAGCAGACATCCCCTTCTGAGAAAACACTTCGCCTTTTGTCAGCTTTCTCCACGTCAGTGATCTCCTTGTCCTTTCAGATTTCATTATGCATGACACAAAAAGATCAGAAAGTCAGTCTGAGACATCGAAGATACACACCAATGCAATACACCCATCTTGCCTAACAGCGCCCGCATGAAAGCCACTGTCCCCTTGTGTGGGCAGGGCCGGCTCCTCCAGCTTTGGGTCAGGAGCAGTTGCTTAGCCCAGACTGTAGGTTCCTTGGGACATGATCTGCTCCCATCCCCAAAGTGCCAGATGCATGGGGGGCACAACTAAATACTTGCAGTAATTGTCAGAACACACAGAGTAGCAATTTACATGGGCAACCTGTACAGCACCCATGATGTGGTCTAAGGTGGTTTTCTCTCATCTGCTCAGCCTATTCCGCTGGTGTCCAGCACCACTTGGCCTGGGAGGCTGGTCTTTCAGCCAGCTTCTTGCCTAGCACAGATGACTGCAAATCTCGTCCTATTTAAACTCCCCTAACTGGGCCCCATATGCAGGCTAAAAGATGGAGATGCAGAGAAAGAAAGCAGCAAGATGCACGACAGCAAGCTGGCACTGCAGGAGTGAACGGCCGTTGGCCAGACACTGAAGCGGCTGGTGCTCAGCCTGCTTCCCCCAGGCAACGTGGGAATAATTTTTAAAGTGCCTCCAAGTACTCAGATTCTGCTGGTTAGGATTGCCTGTAAGAAGGGAACTCTGCTCACAAACCATATACTGAACTAAAAGAAAACATTAACCCCTTTGCTTGTAAGGATTTGAACTCATTTCTGCCTGCCACAGTTCAAAACGACCACTGAGAGCGGCACTAAGAACAGCTGGTGAAATTGCCTTCTGCCTTCTTGCTGGTTCAAGCTGCAGAGGTCAAACTCAGTTCTTCCTATCATCAGAACAGAAAAAAACCTAATGTGAATCAACCGGTGCAACCTACATTATTTAGAAGGATAAATTGAGACTGTAGCATACGTCTGTATGTCACGGGAAAAATGAACTTCCCTGGGTTCTGCCATATAATAAAAATGATGTACAGAGCTCTCCCTATTGTTGCATTAGTGCTGGAAATGAGGCTTCAGCTAGACAGAGAAACCTTGTTTGCAGAAGACTTTCCACCTACTAACAAAAGGAGCTGCCAGCTTTCCCTAGCCATGGCACTCTCTGGACACCCACAGGCCAAAGCCTACAGAGCACTGCTGCTTAATTCAGAGAGAACGTTGAACTTCTACATGCTGTCTGGGAAAAACAACTTCAAGCAGACTGCAGGATGACAGGCAGTGGAGCAGGAGGAAGCTTCCCAGCATTGACAAGACACACAGAATCAGACAATCTAGAAGTGGAAAAGACCTATTAGGTTATCTTGTGCATCCCTGGGGGCCAGGGCAGGATTGCTCCCTGTTGTAAATGCACTTGTGTTCTGTCCAATCCCATTTTAAATGTGCCGAGTGATAGGTCTTTCACCACTTCCTCAAGGAATTGATGCCACAGCCTGGTTATGCTTTCTGTCAGGAAGATTTTCCTGGAACTCGTCATATATTATCCCCCTCTTAATTTCTGCTCATTACTCTGCGGGCACGCATGTGCTCCAGAGTTCATTCTGAGCGCTTGCATCAGGTTTGGCTGGGAAAAGCTGTGTGCTGCAAAACATACCCAAACTTAAAAAAACCCCCAAACCAAACAAACAGAGTGGATGTCATCACCCTGAGGAAAAGCCTATCTCTGATTTAGCCTGTAGCCCTCATCAGCTAGCTGGGTTGACAGCAGAGCCAGCTTCAGGTGACAGGCAGTGGTGTCTGCCTAGAAAAAAGTAAGATCCCTAGATAATTCTGCCATGAACACACACCTTTCTATATGCCCTTTTTAGCCATCTAATACATGTCACTGGTATTCATACTCTTTATACTTGCAATCACCATGCCTCTTAAATGTCGGTTACTCAAACTATGTTTTATCTCTAGGGATCTCAACATCAGTGCTAGAGAGAGAAGACGAAAACATAAGAGGATGAAAAAAATGAAGGCAGAGAGGAGTTTCAGATTACATGCTGTTATTGACTGCCAGCTCTGCAGCCAGCGCAGACTGATTTCTAGAATCATACTATAAACACGTAACATGTGTCAGCAACTGCCTACAAACTGCTCAGGGACACTGGGCAAGGGATTCTGGTTTTGTCTGAGCTGGCATAACTACTGAAACTATGGCATGTCAGGAGCAAGAGAGAACCCAGAAAGCAGAAGGAAGTTAATATAAACCTCTCAACTGAACCAGAAAGAAATCAGTTACTGCAATAAATCATCATTAGACAAACATACAGATCCCGCAGTATAGCTGACAGCTAGCAGAAAGTGGAAGGATCACGGTAAATTGATGGCAGTCACTGGGACTATAGGGGTTTTCTTGAAGGACAACCTACAACGGTGTGATGGATACAAGAAAAGTGTAGGGTATCTCAGGGTACAGAGATTTAGGAATAAAGTTAAGAAGCTCAGACATTTCTGGGATCAGAAGGCTGAAGACATAAATGCATCTGAGCCTTGGGTAAAACTCCATAAGCGTAAAATGCTCCAGGCCCTAGTTCAGTCATCCCAGAGAAAGGCAATAGCTTCATCTCTTGCAGGGTTCAAGGAGCTACAGGAAAGGAAGAACTGAAGTTCTGAGTAGCTCCTTTCCCTGAAGTTCATGGAAGCTGCATTTAAAGACCCTCAAAAGCACAGTCAATTCTTTGCTCTGACAAGTGCAAAGGACCCGACTTCCATTCCTAGCCCTGTCAACATCTCATCATCTTCTGTGCCTCTGCAAACCAGGCTAGGAAGGCTGATTAAGTTTTATTCATTACTTTGGGATTTATGTTGTGCAAGTTGCTGAGTAAGGTCTTGTTCACACAGGACGTTACTGCAGACTTCTCATAGGGACTCCTTGAGTGCTTCAGTGCCAGGTGCCTTGTTCTCGTTTGCACGGCTGAGTCCTGATGTGCAATCAGACAGCACGGAGTCAGTGGATGCATGAGGACAATCTACCATCAGGATGTGCATATGTGTACAGAGAGAAGCAGCGAACAGCTTGTTTGGGAGCTCGTGGGGTTCTGCAGCAGTACATGCGTACCAGAGCGAACCCTCTCCCTGCTGAGCACCACTCAACCTCCACTGCCTCCTAAGCACCCTGAACCACAGTGGGGCTCCAGCAGAAGAGTGGCAGCCATTCCTCACCGTGCTGCAATGTCACATCAATCTCGCTTGCAGCTCAGATCTGTTCCCGATAACACATCTTATCAGAGAGCTGACAGCTCCTGAGAAAAACCCTGGGTGCTCTCCAGTGCCAGAGAGAATGGTGACAAGGCAGAGCTTCCTGGGGCTGAGGGCAGGAGACGGCCTTGCTGACTGACAAGCATCCCTTACAGGTTCTTTATTTTGAGCTGGTATCTCCTTGCCAGTCCCTTCCCTCCTCTCCTAGCTTTTTCTTTTGCTCTTTAAACTCGGGCACAGACAGCAGCCCGTTAGCAGCTCTCCAAGATACTTATCTATTCAAATACACCTGTGCTCGGGCAGAATCATTAGTTGCAGAGACAGTGGTTAAAAGAAGCATTTAAAAAGTGCACTGCACAGATCATGGGGAAGGCAGATGCTGATAAGGGCCGCTTCTTGGCAGCGCTGGGTACTGTTGTGCCATGAAGGCTTGTTGCTCTCTCCTCTAGGTGACAAACCAAACGTAAAAAGCTCTGAGCTGCCATACAAATCGATCTCTGAAATCCTGCTCTGTAGCTCATCGGGTGCTTGTGCTCTCTTCTCCCAGACAGCACTGCATGAAGCTAAACATGGCAGCTCTTGGGGCGACACTCTTCCGTGTCTATTTAGGTCGGAGCTCCATCCCCAGCAGTGGGAGCAGCATCACTTCTCTAGCAGGGCATTCAAGGCCTCAGCCCCCGTGGCTCAGGGGTGGGGACTGACCTTTTGCCCTGGTTATAAAATTAGACATGGAATGAAATGCTCCCATAAGTACCCATGAGTCAGAGGAACTAGCCTGCAGTCACAGCTCTCGTTCTAAGGAAAGGACTTGCAACGCAGGTAAATCTTGCCCACCCTGCACACTAGATGATGTGGCTACCCCAAACCCTTCCCTTCTCCTTCCTCCTGCCTCCCACCAGCTTCCTCCACAGAAACACCACCTGACTTTCCCTGAAGCAGTATTCTTAATCACTCCTTCAGTGAGTGCTCAGGTGTGGGTCCTCATCCCCTTTCTGCTAAAAATTTCCTCCCAGAGAAGCAGAATCCTCCTAATAAAATCCAGGGAGCTGTGCAGCCGGGCCAGAGGCAAGCCCAGAAGAAACAAGGAATCATAAATGTGAATATGGTGGACTAAGAGACACTGTGAAGCCCTGACCATGAGGGAGCTGGGCTTTGACACCCTGGCTGCTGCCCGAGATAAGCAGCACTTGCCATGGGAGCTGTGAAAAACTGAACAACACCAAAACCATGCAACAGTCACTAAAAGTGAAAATGAGCATTTCCCATACTCACTATTTTTTGTAATTTATAACAGCAGCATCTCCCAGCTGTTACAGAGGATTGCACCTAGCCTCCATCAGCACTGCCAATTATGCAAAACAAGATAACTACAAATATGTTTTCATTTTTAGTGTTCATTATGGTCATTATGCCTGAGAGGCCAGTGATTGGCATGCAAGGGGTCTGTTCTGGATGGCAGTGCTGCTGAGAAATCACTCTCCTGTGAACCATGGGCAGCTGCTGATAGCACCCGAGTGCTGCCACTGAGCTGGACTCAGGCAGAGAGGGAGGAGGGGAGATCCAACGTGCTCGGCAGCACAAGGTTTCCTCCTAGACAGCGGAGTTTCAGGATGCTCTGATCTCTCACCAGCAGGTACAGGAAATCTCAGGGGATTCTGCATCAGAAGTAAAACTACAGCACTGTTAAATGCACAGTAACATCTCTGTGCTTCTAAAGGGACACAAGTCAATCTGAATCCCAACAGTAAGAAACATGGCATTACAAGCCTTTCCAGGCACTACCCCACCCAACCTCCCCCTGACACTGTCTGCTCCTGCAAACATACCTTCTCATTTTTAAATTGTTTTCCTTTTACTTTTTTTTTTGGTGACTGAAAAAGCTCAAGAAACAGGAAAAAAATCCTATCATGTACAAAGTGCAATCAAATGTACAAACATATGCTCAAAAAGAGACAGCAAAATTCTTTTAGCTTCCTCTAATCTCTTTGGATAGCTTTACGCTCCAGCTCACAGGATAGTGTCGAAATACTGGAGCTATATTTAAACCAGTTTGCTTGGGACTGGAAAAGGTTTAGCTGCAGCTATACAAAAGTCGGTGCGGGTGTTTACCTGGCTTCTCAGACAGACAGCTTCTGACACCCAAGTGAGCTGATCTAAAGTTAATTCAGACAGACCTCTGCTACGCTGATGTCTGCAGGGAAGAAATACTCTTATGTATAGGAACCTCAGATATTTCCTGTGGTGACAGAAAAGTAACAAATAAATCTGAGTGAAGAGGGAAAATGCCTGGGATGATGGTATTTCTTTTTCTCCTCATGTGCATCTGATCTAACACCTGCTCAGTCTAGCACCCACCAGAAACACAACTGTGCTCTGCTCTCTTACAACCCAGGGCAGGAAAATGCAGCCAGGTTTCACAAAAGGTTGAGTGAGTCCAATTCCAGAGAAATGTTGGAAACGACCATCTTCCATTCTACTTTGAAAATAAGAATGGGGCAGAACTTGCTTAAACATGGACTTGCTGATACTATCTGTGGGTCACCTTAAGAAGCTAGCTATTGCCTAATCTGATGGGCATCTGCCAGCTCCATGTCTTTCTGATGAACAAACAGGGATTCAAATATTAGATTACTACCTGGGGCAGTCCCAGAGGGGGAAAGAGTGAAGCTACAAACTGAGATTCTGAATTACAGATGGGAGCTCCTCCCGTGTCAGGGAAGTCGGAGATGTCTGGGACGGAAAGGACTAAATATGTGGGGGTAAGGTCAAACAAAGTGTTTAGAGAGAAAAACCTCCTGCTGTTTGGAGGGCTTCACAGTAGAATTTTTCAGGTTACCCTCCTGCTAACCACATGCTGCTCCCTGCAAGTGGGTTCTCTGCTGCTCCAGCATAAAGGCCTTGGGTAACACTCGAACCTCCCAAGTATTCCAGACACAAAACTCCTAGCAACACAGTCATAGCAGCAATTAAATCAACCCAAAACCTCCCCTTCCACCCCCAAACACTATTACCAAAAGAGTTTATTAAGAGTCATTAGTTCACCCTTCCTTTCAGACCAAATTAATGGATTCCAAAGCATCAAACTTACCTTAATGAGGAACAAGAGTGCAGCTGGGTATAGAACATGGCAGAACAGTCACTTCTACATGGACACAACCTCACCATCATAAAAGCACTTTCATCTAATCTGTCGTTATCTTTAGAAATTCAGTGACCTCCGTTTTAAATAAAAGGCATTAGGCTGACAGAAATCCTCTGGGAGAAGCCAGAGAGCAGCACGTGGCCTCTGTTTGCTCTCACAGAAATGCCATCTTTGACATTCAAACAGGACACATATTTCAAATAATGTCAAGAACATTCTTAAAATACTTCATGAGGACTCAAACAGGGGTGGGAAGGGAGGTGGGGGTGCAGGGAACTTGTGTTTCATGAGATGGATAGTTCTTTTCACAGAGACGTGTTCGGTTCCCAAGCAGGACGTATGGAGCATCCACGCGGTTCTGGTGCTGAGTCACTAATGTCATCAGACAGGGCGGGTGCGCAGCGAACACGCAGGGAGGCCCCGGGATGGCTGCACGCTTGGCGTGCATGGCTGGGAGCTCAGAGCGCTTGGCTAGTTAGCATTCAATCTGTCATTTCTTTTTAGGATTTGCAGTAGAAATAAGAGATGAAGAAATAGTTTAAGGAGCTTGTAACATCGCAGCTGTCAATCTCCAGCGTTCCAAAGGGAGGAATGACAGATATGTAAGCCCATTCATATAAAAATAAGGTCTTTTTCCCTGACCCAGATTTCCTACAGAGGCAACTTAATGCAAATACGCATCAAACGGCAATTCACATTTACTCTAAAATCACTTAACAGGAGCTGAAAACATTAACCCCCAGCAACAGAACCAGTTCCAAAGAGTCAGATTACTTAACTTCCAGCAGTGATTCAGGGAAAAGGGGGAGGAAAGGGGAAAAGGGGGAAAACTGAACAAATGAGGTTGTGTTGATTTGTAGGTGGTAGTCATTCTGTCGAGAAATTCAGGGGTCAGTCAACAGGGGTAACCAAAATCACAAGAGAATTCAGAAGGGCCTTAGCATGTAACGCTGATTAACACCCTGAAGTAAATCTAAAGGGACCGCTTTGAGTGTTTAGGCTAGAAAGACACCACTCCAGTTGGAAAGTCATTACTGGTGCATACAGGCTGTGAAAACTAGCCAAGGACTGTGCACACTGGGCTGTCGAACCAAGGGTGGGTTTAATTAATGAAGGTTTAAAGCAGCCAGATGTGCTTCTGATTCATCTATTTAAAACAAATCTTTGTGCTGCAAAGCAACACTGGCATGTCCGGCTCAGAAAGGGGGGTCTGGGGCAGTGGTTCTCCATTCTGCTGCCACATTAGAGGTAGCACACTTGAAAGGCAAACATGAGGAACGCAAATAAAGGTGGTCCTTATCCCAGAGCCAGATTTGCTCAAACTTTCAAGAATTTATCTCCTTCTGATTAGAGTTTCATGCCTGTCAGCAGTAGCAGAGAAGAATTTGACTGTTCTCTTGTGAAAATGTTACCTCCTTATACTTACACCAAAGCAATCCCTCTAAAACCCCCTAGACACAAAACCTCAGAGGCCACAACTGCACAGGAATTTCAGAGACTTGCAGGAGCTGCAGGAGACGGCAACCCTCCCGTGGCGGAGGCCAGGGACCATTTTCCAGTTTGCAAACTTTCCATTGAATAACCCCCTTTCAACAGTGCAAAATCGCAATGGATGAGTCTACAAGAAATCACGCTAAAAAACCAACCAAAATAAACACAGTAGTGGGAGAGTGCAGATGAGCGAGAGCGCTGGCAGAGTTAGGGCTGAGAGTAAAAGCTGGAGATGAGAAACACCAGAGGAGAAGGGACAAAGCAGACAGGAGATGGAGTGATGTGACAACTGGAGGCACATTTCAGCATTCTTACCTCTGATCGGTGTACCACCTGGTGAGGTAATTTGAATGCAAATAAGATTAGAGAGAAGCATTAGTACAAAGAGGAAAGGAAGAAAATTATAACTAAAAAGCAGAAAGTTTTTTTAAAGCTAGAATTTGTATTAGCGCGACAGGAATAAACAAAAAGAAACTGATGTGCAATAAAAGTCAGAGTGACACTCTCAGGACGTTAGTAAAGCTCATCGCTTCCAGGAGAGCAGCATCCAGCCCTGCATCTTGCCATTAAAGCCACCACCCCCATGAACAGGAGCCGAACTAAGCGGCCGAGGTGGCATTTCTGGCTGGCCTCTCCACTTGCATTCACCCACACCACTGTTCAAGCAGTTGAGATGGAGGACACGTTGGGAAGATGGTGCAGTGCCTCTTCATTCCTCATACAGAACAAGGAGGGGGTGTCCTGGGGGCTGTGTGACCGTGGGTGTGCTGGGCAGGAGGGGTGGAAAGCGCATGGTTGCGGGCGCTAGGTGCAATTTTGCTTTGAGGTTAGAATGACCAGTGGGACAAAATCTGCTTGCTTAAAGAAATTAAACTAAGGGGAGAGTGTAACAAATCAGTTTTGAGCCATTCCCCACATTCACATAACCCTTGCATCAGGTTCCCTCCGGCAAAGAAACTGGTGTCACGCAGAATTAACTTTACGTACAGAAATATTTTGAAATTAAGTAGTTTCTGGTAATGTAACAATGGCACGCTAGCCAGATCTCTGTTGTTCCTGCCTAATTTGGATGCTAGCTGGAGAAAGGAATCCCTGCCCTCTTTATAAGGCACTGGATATAATCTTACATGCTACAATGAAGAGTATCTTATAAGGAGGGCTTCTCTGGGAGTGAGGTTAAGTTATCCTGAGGTTTGTTTTATGAGGTCAATGTGTTCAGCAAGTGGAGGATCCACTGGTCAGTGTCTCGAGTTCCGCGTACAATCAATAACAAAGCGTGACTGAAGGGGAGATGCTTCAGCTGGGCCAATCGGCAGGGAACCCTTCTAATCCTCACTTTTGTCCCCTTGGTCTTGTTTTGCACATATGAAGGCTGTTAGTATAAGGGAGAGATTCATGCAGATCGAATCTGTAGGCAGTTTATGGTATGTGTTGGTTTTATGCAGATTTGTAGGATCTGAATACCAAGCACTTACCAAAGAAAACTGAGGAGTTTAAACAGACAGAAAAACAGGGTTAAACAGGACACAGTGTGTCAAATCATGTTCAGTGTATTGATTAATAAATACCAGTATGCATACAAGAGTGTCGTGTATCTCAGATTTACAGCTCATTCCATTATCCACCACAATGATCACCCAATGGGAAAGAAAGACAGAAAATAATTTCTGTAAATACAAAGAAGGCATATTTTAAGCATGCTTAACTTGCCTCTTAAAAAGTAATTACAATATTTATACTTATTCTTTTTCTTTCCTAACTATCCTTCCTTTAGGCAGAGTCCTTTCTCTAAGCAGGAGCAGCAATTCAAACTACTCATTTTAGCATTTTCCTCTGCCGAGATGACATTATCCCATTTTAACTTTATGTCTGGTTATATTTTCTGACGCTTTCTATCCACAGATGACTGAAGCATCATGAAAGATCTTGCAGTGACTGAAGTTGTGGGTAATCTCTCTCTTGCAATAATAAATCTGCTGCTTATTTATCTATCTTGGTAACTACGCTACCCTTGACAGAACAGTTACACCCAGAGATGCTCGCATGGAATAGCACAACCACGGAAAACAGGGTTATTTCTCTTTGCCTGTTTGGAAAGTTTGCCAAGCGATATTTTACTTTGGTTTGGTCTAGGGCCTCTCCCCTCCCATCCCTCTCCTCCCCCTGTCCCATTCCACAATTCTCAGAGTTAAGAAAAGCATCACCACGATGTGTCACTTCCCACAGGAATGGTGCGATGACTTTGAGCCCAAGGGGCAGAAAACAGGACTTCCTTCTCTCTCATCTGGCTGAAATAGGGTTTATTGTTCTGCCCTAGAACTGAAAAGATTTGCAGCAAATCTTTAAATCTACTCCCTGTAGAGGCTAAACTCTTCCTCTAATACACAATTGTCTACACAGAGCTCTAGGAGCAACTGCATACTTGAAGCAGATTCCCTAAAACGTTAAGTGTGACCAGCTCATTTTTTCCTGTGTTAAATCCCAATCCTCCTGGCCTCTGAATGTAAGCCAGCCCTTGTGGGAGCAGCACAGAGACTTGCTGTATTTAGCGCACTGTTTGTTCTGGGTCTCTCTCACCTTTGCAAAGTTAAGACATTCACTCAGAGGACACCATTATGGAGAATGCACAAGGCTTTTCTGTTGGACCCCAAACTTCCTCATCCAGAAGGAATAAGCATTTCCATTCACTATTCACATCATATGACAATGCATCTCTGGCTGTTGTCTTTTCAGGGTGTCCCTCAAAGGGACCAAATCACAGCACACAGGCCACAGAGTGCCAACATAAAAGAGTCCATCAAGCCATGGAGGTGCCATCACTCTAATGGTTACTGAGGCCCACTTCTGCCCTGCGATCACCACACCACTTTATGCAAAGGGCACCCCAAGATCAAACTTCAAATCCAATTCCTTGCGTTTGAAACACTCACAAGGAAGGAGAGTTCATTTCCCCGTCCTGATAATAGAATAACACCCCATACATTCACTTCAGTCAGGAATGAATGCTGACGCTGACATTCACTGTGTACTGAAGCACACAGCCAGGCGCCCAAAGCAAGGCAAAGCATCGGATGACACACCGGGAAGCCCCACAGGATTATTTGCATCCGCATCTCCCCGTGTGAAGGAGAGGCTCTGTTGGAGAATGTACTTCACTCTGCGGACACACACTCCAGACTTATCAACACGCTACTACTCTGTAGGAACCTAAACCATCAAAAAACCACTCCAAAGCAACATCGAGAAACCAAGGCTCTTGCTGGCTGCAGCTGGGCACTAGGGCAGTGCAACACTGAGTCCTGGAGAACTCTGACAGTCCTTTTGCCTATTTCCTAACATAGTTTTAGGGGAAACTGTTTTCAGAAGTGAAAGTACTACAGAAAAGACTGGCTATTTGCCACCAGTTGCCACAGTGAGCCTGTGTGGATCCCATCACAAGACCCAGATGTGCCATATGGGTTCTTCCAGGACATAAAACTTCAGATGTCAACTGGTTGGCCACAATATTGCTTCAAACCTCATCCAGTCAGTCCTTTCTGAGAGAGCTTCCATCCACACATGGGATTCCCGATCCTTTTGGATAATACTCCTCAATCCTCATTCTTTTGGGCTGTCCTTACACACCTTGTCCCACGTCAATGCCCATCTGATGCCTGGACTCAAAGGTGTTTTTTGTCAGGAGCTGAATGTCTTCTGCTGGCTATTACCAGTGAAGCAGCGTGTGGCCATCGCTGCCGTTTCACGGGTACAGGCACCACCTCTTCTTGCAAGTTTGTTCTGTGTTCCCTTTGTTTCCAAATAAGTAGTGCTTCTTCCTATAGGATCAAGACTAAAATTGCTGGTAACTCTAGAGGGCATAAATGCAGCAAGATGACCTGGTGAGCTGGCTCCTTCTGCTTCGTTGTGAGAAGCATCCACGCTTTTCCAGAGAGTGACTGAAGTCACCTGCACAGCCCTCTCTGATACTTTACCTGCCATTAATTGCCTGAAAGCCACACTAGGGTCTAGGGCACGGTTCCGTAACTCAGCTAATAGATGGTGATTAAGAGAGAATGATACTTGTCATAAGACCAAGTTCTTTACTAGATGAAAAATGACAGTGCTCCCTGAATTTCTGGAGTTTCCTTGCATGGCAATGGTATCTGTATGTTAAAACTCAGAATAGTTACTTATTCTAATCTGACATTTTGTTCGTAAATTTTCTAAAGAGCAAGGTGGAAAAGCAATTCTTCAGCTATGAAAGTCACTGGAAGCATTCAAGAGCTTTGAGAGTATGAATACCATCAGAGTTGCTTTGAAGCCTTCAGGAGCTTGTGATCCAAGAATCTTTACAGAAACACTGTGAAGCATCAGTACAATCTGATCTATATTGAGAGAGTTTCTGCCACATCATCAGCTAATTTTAAAACATGGTTAGAGGTATAGCACTGACTCTTGCTGCCAGAACTCCTAAGTACATCACCTGCAATACCACAGTGTCCAGGTAGTTTTAAAATCGGTTCAGCCAAACAGGTTTTAAATGAGTTAGCATGCTGGGGAGGTTTCCCAGCCCAGAGCTGGCCTTAGATCCTGTGTCAATGACTGAGAGGCAATGACTGAAGCTCTGCACCCTGGGGAAGAACAGGGAGTTGTCCTGAGTCACTACATTTGCAGAAAAGCAGCCTCTCCACAAAAGGTGGGAAGTATTAGCAAGATGAGGGAGAATTTTGCTACAACCAGCATGAGTCAGAGACCTTGCTTTTGCCTTGATCTGTGATAATGGAGATGAAAACCTGTATTTATTTGTGTTCTCATCTCTAGAGCAATTAGCCCAACAGGTACTGGCAAAACTACCCAAGAGTTGGACTTAAAAAAAAATAATTACACATTACTCGGGAGGGAAGATCTATGTATTGAGGTGAAGGGGGGAAAAAAAGCCGTCTAAATGTAAAGAGTTATGCTGTCAGAAGGTTTAATGAGAAAAATGCATACACACACATATAGATGTAATTAGTAAATGAGGGACGGTAGGCTACAGGGCAGATTTATAAACTGTATTTGCTCCTGTCAAATACACCAGTCCTCTGGGCTTAAAACAGCCTAAGATGATGGCTTGGTTGTCTTAAACCACAAACTCTAGTACCTTGACAGAAGATGAACAAACCTCTAGAAACTCATGTTCAGAGACCCCCCTTGGGCACATGGTGTGAGTGCATGCAAGTTCACAGACCTGCCTGAAGCCCCCAGAGCACTGCCAGCCCACATAACTGTGAGTGTCAGAAGAGAGCACCTTTGCCAAACGTGCTGCTTCTTTACCTCTAGCTATTTATGCCACACCACGAACCTGAAGAAAGTAAATCATCCCTCAAGTCCCTCTCTAAGTCGGGACTCTAAAGTTGGTTTGACCTTCATGACCTATATTTAGTACATGTGAATAATAATATATTATGTACTCGATGAAGGTTGGACACTCTATATATGCAATATTGGGCTCTCACCATGCTGTAGCTATTTTAACTATATTACATCTGTCTAGCTTTTATTGGGTTTTAATTAAATGAAATTAAATGAGCGTATATTTAGATTGAGATAGTATAAAGTGACATTCATGCAGATATGCCAGGCTGGCTGTAAGATATGATCTTAATGGAGCAGAGACTTTGCAAACTATTAAACTCTCCCATATAATGAGGTATCTATTTAAATACTCTTTTCTTTGAAAAACAACTCTGCCCCACTACGGTGTATTGCTGGAGAGCTCAATTAGCACCTTGCATAATGGATCAGAGACTGCCCAACCCATCACATTGCTCATACAGGGCGACTGCAGTCAGGTAAGCCGGACTCAGGCACTTCAAAGTGCAGGCCCTACTTTATATCACCTACAAACATAGGAAAAAGCCACAAATGCAAGCAGGGGTTCTATCTCTGGCCCATGAGAAGAGGTAAACTTCTTGCTCCCCACTCACGCCAGAAACGAGCAGAGCCTTGGTGAATCTTGGCATCGTATCACGAGGTCCCTGACAATAAAAATCCCCTCATATTTGGAAGTCTCTTACATTGAACTGTGGAAACCTCCCTTACTACATTAGAGAGCTAATCAATTTCTTTCGCAAGTCTGAGGATGCGTGCTGCTCATTGATTTCTTAAAGGTTCCCTTGACACCTCCCTTGGTAATTACTGTGTCTTTAGCAAGCAGCCAGCTCTAGAGTTTGAATCCCAGGTGAAATATTCAATTGAGATGTTGCTCAAGAATAGCAAATAGGAAGCAAAACTTGGACGCAGTGACAGGGTTTACTACTTTGTTTTTAAACTTTCTATCTCACTAACTTGTGAAGCAGCTGGTAGAGAGGCAGCCAAGTGCCTGTGAAAAGGAGGCTGGAGAACGTACAGCAAGTGCATCAGGAGCTGCTTTGCTGCTCATTTATGGTAATTTCTGATGTCGATTTAGTCAGCTATGAAGTGAAACACATCCATGTGCACTTTCCTATTGCTGCTTCCTAAAGCTTCTCAGAATAATTAACAAGTGTGATATTTTCTCTCAGCACAAACAGATCAAGATTAAACCATGTTGTGGGGGAGATAAGCTAAAGGTCACTGGGAAATTTCATAAGCTATAAATGCATTAGTATAATTAGCCCTCGCTGATACATCAAGGTGGGATCAGGAGTGTCAGGCTGGGTTCTATTTTTGATGAGAGTGATGTCTCATTACCCACTCCCCCAAGTACAAGCCTACTTCTTATCATCCAAGCATCATCAGATTTACACAGAGGGCTCCCGCTATGGGGAAATGTGTCAAGACGTTCACCTTGCTAGGAGGAAGATGGTGTTGCCCTGACAGCAGCACTCATAACAAATGGTTTTTGAGTGCCCAGAGATACATCGTGGCCAGGCAAGGCAGTCTGCCTTACTTAAGCGCGAGACCTTTCTAGACCAAAGTTGTTCCAGCTCAGTTCCATTCTGTACTTTGTGTAGGGTACTGTGGGCTTTTTTCCCCAGACCAAAGCTGCTGTGTTGTGCTGCTGTGCGTTGTTAAAATAGCCACCGCAATTCATGCTGGGGAGCTGCACTTCATCAGTGAATAAAGCAACATTTTATTTTCTTTAATTCTCTAATGGGCCTTACAGTCCTGGGAGACTGAACACTGCAGCAGAAAAGCAAGAGTTCCTTGCTAAAATGAGTGCATTCTTCGCCATCCACAAGAACTAACCGTCTGTATTTCAAAAAACAGTATTTGGCTTATCAAACACGAAAAAGAAATGCTATATTCAAAACTGTGTCCACCTTCATTTGAAATCCAAAGAATTGCTGCTTCTTGGATTTTTCTTTATTCTTGTGGTGTCACATAGCAAGAATGATAAAAATCTCAACAGAAAGCAGAGTACTGTCTTGCAGAGTCTATGTAAAGAATGAAGTAGTGTCGTGACCACTGATTGTAAAATCTCAACCAGTATCTCATTGTCCTGATTTGCACTGCGCTCCTATAAAAAATATCTGAGACCTGTTGAGTTGGTAGTGAAATGTCTGAGCCTACCAAGGATTTGGGGCAACGTCAAGACGGTCTACCGAAGAAGGAATCCAGGTGATGTTCCAAAAGGCTTGTCCACTCTAACGTCTCCTTTTAACAAGTCACGATATCCTGCCAGAGAGGATCAGCTCCAAAAACTGTTTTTATATTGTAAAAGAAACAAGCTCAAATCAAATTGACATTTGGGTTTAGAATTGCATTTCAGCATTTCAGGGAAAAAATAACAGCAGCAAGTAAAGAGAACAGGGAGCAAGAGTGAGGAGGTGGGGAAGGCTTACTTGCTTTGCTACCTTACCCGAGCGGAGCTGCTTGATTCGCCCATTGCTCGTTGCAGTGTCGACAGGCAGGAAGTCCTTGAACCAGGAGATTTCAGGATCAGGGTTACCACTGGCAGCACAGAGCATTGTGGCTGTGCGGGCCTTTTCCACCACCTTCAGCTGCGGGCCCATGTCAATGGTCGGGAAGCCAGCTGGGAGGTGGTCTTCTGCAAGAGGGAAAAACACACAAGGTTAAAGAGAAATGTTCAGGCATAGCAACGGGATACAGTTGTAGTGACAGCAGTGCCATGGTACAGCATCTGTGCCTCTGCTGGAAAACAGCAGCCTGACTTCCCTACTGAGAAGGTTTTCAAGCCCTTAAAGCACATTAGGCTCTATAATGAGCATTCATTACACCAATAGAAGCTTCCACTAAATTTAACTCCGTTTAAATCAATTGCCTTGGGAAACGTCCATAATTTTCATTGATACGTAAGCTCCATCTATTGTTGTTAATAATTCAGTAAAAGCAGGTATTTGCCTTTTTGTGGGAGGACTGAGTTGAAGATAACAGACAAACACAAAGCCAAACAGTTTGAGGCATCTTGAAAAACAACAGCTAAACAATAAAACCCCTTAGAATGGTCCAGAGAGGCCCATTTTCTCTTTTTTTTGACTAGGAACATTCTGTCACACTGGTAGGATAGACTGTAAATCTCTTCCTCATGCCCCCAAATCTGATTCGGAAGGCTTTTAGAAACTAATGAATGTAACACTAATGAGCCACACTCTGCTCATGAGCTGCCTTGCCAGACTGCACCGTGGCAAGCTCCTGGTGCATTTTCTGGGCTGCAGAGAGCAACGGAGATGTGCGATAAGTGACCAGTGCACGCTCTGGCACGTCTTACTGAAATACTGTAAAATGAAGCACCCCCATAACTGCTAAAACCACTCATACAGCAGGTACGAAAATAGTTAATTGGGTTTGCTGCCGCAGAGTCCTCTCAGGTAGGCTGGGTGGAATACATTAGGCAGCCTTCACTGATAAGCCAAGGCATGCTCCAACATCGTCATTCAACAGCAGCTGCAGAACAGAGCTCATTTACTCATTCTGTGGCAAGATGTACTGTACTCTGCTAAGCCTGAACTGCAATCAAAAGGACATACTTTCGCAGAAAAAAAGAACTTGAAGAACATTAAGAAGCTTTTAAAGCACCAGAAACTCAATTATTTTCAGTATGTTTCTTTTCTCCCCCCCTGTTTTAAGGGAACTTAAGCAAACTACTTTCTTTGGCAAATCCAATTCTGCAAGGCTCCCAGTTCACTGCAGTGTTTAAACAAACAAGACCTCAGCATCTTCCCAAGTCCCAGAGGAGTCTGAACTTGCTGCAATCTGATTTTTCCTGCTATCGTCACACATCTGGAACCATAACTCTCACTCCTGACAGGAAGGTACTAGCAATAGGCCACCTCAGGTGCTTCCTTCTACCTGTACTGCCACACCTGCAGCACAAACACGGCCTGTGGTGGCTAATCTTACATATTTCTCTCTAAGATCGCAAGATCGCAAGAGAGATCTCTAAGATTCGCAAGACCTTGGCTAGTTTGCAAATCAAGACTGTAGCACAAGGCAACATCTGCTGTAACCAAAACAATGCTCTGGAATATTGTTTTTCTGTTTAGATGAGAGTGACTATGAAGCATCCAAGGTTTTCTAAAGGAAAAAATGGCTCCTGAAGCTTACTGTAAGCACAAACGGTATTTTGCCTCCCAGACCAGCCTCCCCAGAAACCTCTCATCATGAGCAAACATAAATGGAATTATTTTTTTTTAAATGAAAGGTACCACAAAAACTAGTTCTTTTTTAATTTGCTCTTCATTGATTTTCAAAGACACAAGGTACATAGAGCTTAACTGGAATGACACCAGAGCTAGCATTCAATAACAAGCAACAGAAGCACTCAATACTGAGCAATCACAATGCATACTCCTACATGGCTGAAAAGAAACAAAAGAAGGGTACGCACAGAAGTACAGCATGGTATAGATTAAAAAGCAAAGGAAGATACATAGGAAAAGCAGTAAACAATGACATTGCCTTGGATTGAGGCCACGTTTGCCTAAAGTGCAGCACCTTGCTATTTATGGTACTGAAAGCAGATGTTTACTCTGGGGAGGCCGAAACCCTGGAGTGATCTAATCTAATCACCTTGATTACAACTGACAATCTTTTCTGGTTTGCTCAAGATTTTACAAAGAATGCACTGAGCTAAGTATCACACAGCTAGCTTCATCCAAAGTCTGTGTGGAGGCTTAGCACATAGCTAAAAACAAATCCGAAACCGGCATTTGTGTAAGAAATCTTTTCCCATTTGCTATGATCCTTTGCCCTCAGAAACGAAAGAGAGATCAGAAAATCCTTCACAGTGTCTGACCCATAGGTACATGACCAGCCTGCTGCACTGAAGGTGACTGTTCAATCAAAATTAGCAGTTTGTGATGAGCTACAGACCAGCAGAAATTATATGATCTAACCTTGACTTCCCTGGATACAACAGAGAGAGGCTGATTACAAAGACCTGGCAGCAAAACTACCTCTGCCATACTAGAAATCTTAGATCAAGTGTTTTCTAGACTCCAGAGAGACATACAGTGCTGCTCCCATGCCATGTACCCCCCTTCAAGCCCAAGCCATTACAGAGCCAGATGAGAATGCTGGACACTCAACACCTGGATAGAGGGCACAGGTGACCGCCACGTGGTGACCCTCAGCCCCCAGACCCTGTGTCGAGCTGGACACAGGCAGGCATGCAAGGCTCATGTGGCACACAGTCTTTTTCCCTCTTAACTGTACACATGCCCAAAAACCATAGCAGCAAATGACAATAGTAAAGAAGCGGTGCATCCTGTGTAGTCAGAGCCACAGCAGGTTCTCTGAGCTAACACTGGTACCCGTACAGCCCAGTTCCCATACATGCCCGGAGGTGGAAACCTGCCTATCTGCTATGGCCACACCACCACCAAAACTCAACCAAGCAGTGCTGGCATGCCTGCATCTACAAAAACGCACAGGCAGCAAGGACTTGTTTGATCCCTTGTCAATCAAATGTAGAGGCAACATTGGTGTTTAAGAGCAGCAGTGTGCTTCCAGGAGGCTGCAGTCACAGGTTGCACCATTGCATGGCAAGACTCCAGCGGAAATCTGACAGCCGGTCTCTGATGGCACCTCACACACCTGGAGGCTGGGGTTCACCTGCTATTTGTTCTGGGGTAGCTCCAGGGGACCTGCACCGGGCCAAGGTCACAGTGTCCAGGGCCCAAGCTTAAGTGGAGGACAAGCACCTTCTCTGGAGGTGGTCCAAGGGCCTCAGGTGCCCGTACCATCATGAAATGGTGGTCTCCATGTCTCCGCTGCACTGTGTGGCTCTGGCAGCTCCCCAAACTCTCCTGGAGAAGAGTGGCTGTGGAGAAAACCTGAGCTGGACACACTGCAGAGCACAGCCCGGCACAAGCCCACGCCTGCCGTGTCAGCAATGCTTCTGTAGAGATAACGGGGCTTTGTTCCAACTCAGCTCGGCATTGCTGACTTCACTGAGACGGCGAGGGATGTCTCTGTGTTCAAACACTACAGGCGACGACAGGAGTTCAGAGCTGTTCTTGCCTTGCCTTCCCCTCTGGCAAAAGTCTCATCTAGGTCTAATTATGAGGCTCAGTCATGCCTCGGCTCCTTTCAGCCCTTTCTAGCTGTACTAACTTGTCCGTACACGAGGCTTGTCGGTAATAGCTATCCTCCTATTCATGCCAATACGTGGATACCCTTCTTCTAGAAAATGAATTTGTCAGCACTTGGTTTTATTCAAGGATAGCTAGTGTGCTTTTAAAGCACATTAAAACAGGCTATGAATCTGCTTTCAAGCACAGACTATCTAAACCAGTTTTTCTTTCTGGGTTTCAGATACTTTCGGAAGGGGGGATACTTCAGGTAGGCATTAGATTACAGCAAAATCTAGGCACAAGCAGGATTTTTTGGGGCATTGCAAGCTCTAATTCTCTCCATGGACTACAGGAGTGAAGCAGGAATGACAGAGAGGAAAGCATGAAGAGAAGAGACAAGCAGCAGGAAAGGAGAGGGAAATGGCGAGAGAAAAAAATGAGTGGGTTCTGCAGTTACAAACCGAAACTTGGAAAATCCATGACCAGGCTGAGGTCTTGCTAGCAGCAGTCACCAAGCAGCCAGGAATGTCCCTCTGGCATCTAGCATGACAGCATGTGCAGAGGATATCTTATGCTCACTTGACAGCTCCCTTTGCTAATCTCCTTTCTGAGGTGACAGAAATCTAAACCCCCTTCTCTTACAGCTTTTTTGAGCACACATTTCCCATCTTTAAGGTAAAAGCTAAAGTAAGAAACCTTTCCCACAGCCCCAAACTGGAGCTGAGACCTCTTTTAGAGCAGCTGCAATTACGTGGCTCATTCACCAGCTCCCCAGAAAACTACCTTTCTTGAGGATGCTGCCATGAGACACATACCCCTTGGGGTGTCCTTATTTTCTGCATCACTCCAAATATCAAGTGATGATAAGGGACACAGAGGCAATTGCAATTTATGTCTTAGGAGAAGCAAAGATCAGCCCCAGCATGGAACGGTATGTGGATAACAGCTGCTTACAGAAAAGGCCTGCAGAGGAGACTGTGGTGAGCACAGCTGTTGATGGCTGAATCCTGCAGGATTACCCTCAGGATTTTGCTCAAAACTTGTAATCTCTCACAGAACAGAAAATTTAGAGGGGTTGGATATCAGGTTCTTACTAGCGCAAGCCCCGTACAGCACTCGCTGGTGTTGCAGCCACGCAATTGTTTTTGGGGTCATATCATGACTTGGCACCCGTAAAACCTCCCCTCTACTGCTGTGAATTTCTGCTGTGTCAATGTAGAAAATGGTATTTTAGAAATGACAGTGCAAACTGTAAACACGTTTATGGGAGTTATTTGTCATATTCCTCTTCCTATAGAAGCCAGGCCTGCTTAGCATCACGAGTCCAATTGTTCAGACTGCTGAGGGAGAGAAAAAAAATGATACTCAATATAATTTGGAAATAGCAAAAAGTAGCTTTTCTATACATTACAGCTATAGCTGTGAGGTTAAAACTCTTACAATCTATCAAAACCACTGCCCCAATGGAAGGGGTGTTCTCAACTCGTTTCGAGTGAGATATTGGGCCTTATCCCCACACGGGGCTAGAAACAGCCTATCTGGGCCACTGGCTCCTGCCAGCCTGCGTCAGCTGAGGAACTTCCAGCCCAACATCAATTTTAGGGGCTCGGCAGAGATTATTAAAACACAAAGCTCCTTTGTCTTCAATTCTGCCAGCTATCTGAAGCCACTCAGGAGTGTGCGGTGCGAGGGACAAACCAGGAAATGCATTGAGGGCAGAAAGATCTCTGATAAATGAGTTTGACTGTGGTCAGCATTGCACAGGAGCAGGATATGCCTATCAAAAGCTATTTCACATGTTCCCTACCCATTTGGTGAGGCAGGCTGGGATCTCACCCAGTTCCAGTCACCAGGGCTGACCTGATCCTGGTGAGAAGCAGTGGTGTGATGCAATATAACATGGGATGTTGCAGGGGTGATGCTTCTCTACTGACAGACTTGTACCTGATGGATCAACAGAATTATTTTACAAATTTTACAAGCTTCCAAATCTCCCTTTGAGACACTTAAACGCATTAGCAAATGCAAAATTATCAGTGCAAGGACAATAGCCTGGGTAGTTGGCAATATTAAGTAATGAAAGATGCAAGCCAGTAAGATTGTAAACATACCACAATCCAGGACATCTGTTTGCTGAATAAACAGCTCTAATTCCTTCAGCACAGGTTACACAGCGTGGCTATTCAATTACCGCAAGACAATCAAAAGCAGTCGAGCAATCCAGTGGCCCAGAAGAACGGCATCATTTTACATGATAAGAAAACCCTGACACTGCTCTGTTCAGGTTCAACTGAAGCTGCACAAAGAGCATTTTATCAGCCATTTTGAGGCAATGTCCTCTTCCTGCATCCTCCTTCTCACAAAAGCCTCCTAAGAGGTGCACCAAAAATATTATCCAAATTCGTCGTCTCTGAAGGCTGCCTGGTGTTGGGCTACCGCCTGTGAGGGGAGCAGTGGGAGAAGGAGTGCGTTTGTGCGTGCTTGCTGCCAAAGCCAAGTCTCATGCAGGCTAATGAATGCCCCGTCGACATTGGCACCACCTCGCAATTGCCTAAGGAAAAGGTGGGGCAGTGAAACCAACCTGTTTCAAAGGCACCAGAGTCTTAATTACTAGGTTAGTAAGTATAAAACAGTTTCAGACAGGCAGAAAACACAAACAGTCATCTATTGATGACAAGGTTTTTAATGACAAATCTGCCAGTTTTGTATGACATCACACCAACGTGACATGCTGAAGCTGCCTGTCAAAAATGGGGAGAAGGGCGCAGATGAGTGGGTGGGTGTGGAAACAAGCTCCAGAAGGACTTCTCTGTGTCACGGTATAACCACATGAATTACTGCACAAGAGCTTACAGTAAACAAAGTATTTGCTATCTCTTAGAAAGATCACAGCAGCAAAACAGTTCACAAAAAGAAGAGTCTGAGTCAGATTCAAAACAAAGAAAGTACTGTAAGGAAAATTCAAGAAAATACGAGACTAGACATGGCAGAAGAGGATAAACTGTCATGCAGATTCCTGCCTCGGGGGCTCATGGCATGGGAGTTCACGGGACCTGCTCCTTCTAGAGGTTGTGAGACCATAAAACACCGGACGGAGAGAGCGCTACCCTTCAAGTGCCAGAAGGGCGCTGCTAATGTTGTCCTTTCGTGGCTGGACAGCAATTATCTCCATTTACAAGCTACTGATACCTTCTCAGTAGCGCAGCTGGGCATTCCCAAGCACCTGTTTATCTCAGAGGGGAGCAGGACAGCTTTGCAGAGAGGCAGGTCCTCCCAAGAGCAAGACACAGCAGCGTCTCCCAACGAGCTCCGATGCGGATTCAGCCTGTGCTCCTGCCAAGTTCCAGTGCTGCTTCTCACCATGCTCCCACACGTGCAGCGGTAAGGTAACGCGTGGTCACTGCAGCAACATGCCACCTCCCCAGGGCTGAGCACCCTGCATTTGCCGTGGCTGGCACCCACTGCTCCCTCCTACCCAGGGTGCAACCTTGGTTCACCAGGTTGGAGGGGGCACTGCATCCCAATAGGCTGAAACAAATTGTTTCTCCCAGCCCTTAGAGATGCTGTTATACAAACAACCTTCCTTCGGGCCTCATGATGCCTCTTGACCTGCCCCAAGGATCTGGCCAGGACAAAAGGTGGTGCCACACATGCAGGGCCAGCCTTTCCTTTGAGAAGCACTGCAGCATGCCACTAACGAAGCCCTCCAGGATACACCAGACATAGCCACACATCAGTCATAGTTACCTGTAAGCTTCTCACAGGGTAGCTAATCCAATCTAGATTCAGGCTTGGACACAGAAAAGAGTCACAGCTCCAGAGGGACTGATGGAGGCAACAGTTGTTAACTCTCCAGGATGGCTGTTCCCTAAGCACAGCCCAAGGGGCAGCATGAGAAAGGTCCCTCTGGCGAGAAAGTGCACTTCCACTAGCACAGCCTCGCAATCCTCTGATCCAGGGTCTTCATAAACACTGCAGGATCTGCTGAGATGCCTGAGTCTAGCCACAGCTTCAGTGGTGAGCAGGCAATTCCTCTCTCTCCTTCACAGATAACAGCTTGTGACCTCTGCTTGATGGAGGGCAACACAAAGATGATTAACTGCTGCTGAAGCTGACTCAGAGCAGAGCAGAAGTAAGTATTCAGTCACAAACTTGGGCAAATTAAAGGTTTGCACCTACAACCCCCAAGGTCTACACCTACAACCCACTGTTTCAGTTCTTAGTTTAGGGATCTTCCTGAGTAGTAACAACTTCTGCTCAGTATGTGTTAGCTGTGGAGTCTGCCATCAGCTAGGAGACCTCAGCCCATCCTGGAAGAAAACAATTATTTACTCCTTTATCGGATTACATTACAACAGTCTGAGACCGCATTTACGAAATCCCCACTACCACATCATCCTGCAGTCACCCTGGCTACCTCTTCTTGCTTTGCATTCTGGCTTCCTCGCAATGACAGTCACATTTGCAGTCTTGGTCCTAAACTGAAGTTTTTCCAAGACTGAGGCCAAATATATCTAAAAGAGCTAAAAAACTCGAGAAGGAAGATCATAGCAGAAGCTTATCTGCTCAGGCTAAACAAGCTCTGTGCCATAGGGCAGAGCCTCTCCAAGTTGATGACATAGCCTCATAGAATGGTGGGAAGTCTGATGCACAGCCCCTTGAGAGGCGAGGAGCACCCTAGACCTCCTGCTCCAAATCCAAGCCCACTATTCTGCCACTAATTTAGAGCGAAGTCCACAAACGATTCAAAGCCAAAGACACATTAAAACAAGCATTTTCCTGAGAGACTGGAGAAACTAGTCGCTCATCTTAACGAAGTACTAAAAAGGGCTTAGATTGTATGGCACTGAAAGTAATTTATGGGTTCAGAGTATAGCACAGCAGACGCTACAGCAAGAAATGTCGAGAATGTGCGTGAGGAAGAGCTACACACAAGTAAAATAGATCGTATCTGCAAGATTCCCTGCCTGAGCAAGTGTCCCTTTTTTAACCCTTGTTTGGCAAGGAAAAAAAAATTTTGTACTTCCTCCGCAAAAATTACAGCATAATTTCAAGTAGGTAAAAATAGAGTTTTCTGGGTCATATCCAACAGCTGATAAATAAGCCTAGACTCTTTCAACAGCTATTACTTACAAAAAACCTCATCAGCTGGAAGTATGCATTGAAAAAATTCACAAAAGTTCTTTAAACACAATGAATTTGAAAGGTTTTGCAGCCAGCTATTAAGATTCCATAGTAAAGGAACAGTAAAAGACCATGCTGTGCTTTCAGGCAGGACTGTGCCATTTGTTGGTATCAACTGTTGAATCTAACTGCCTGTAGAATTGTTTTCAAACCATTGTTTCTTTTTAATATTTTATACTGAGAAATACAACATAACTATTGCCACTGCACGTTCCCTTCGTGACAGAATATATAAACACGCTCCCAGTAAAACATAACCAAAACTTCAATCTCTTCAGAGAAACGCATGGAAATAGCTCTTACTTGTATTTTAAGTCATTTATTAATCCTCTGCATTTTCCATACTACTTCACCTGCACTGATGTGATATGCTATTAGCATAGAGATTTTCATTTTTAAGACGTACAATCAATAATGCATTTTCATATGCCATTAAATACAACGTGTGGTTAAATTAATGGAGCATTTGACTTTTGATCCATGTATGTTTGGTTGCAGTTCAGTGCAGGAAAAAATGCATGAGAACTAAGATAATCTGACAGCAGAGCTCTCCCACGCTTTTTAACATTGAGTTTCAGATTAAAGTGAAGCATTCCTGCTGCCACTCAGCTGGAATACTAAATCTGTTCATTTCCACTTCACAGGCTAGAATGCAAGATTTCTGGTCACTTAAACTCCTACTGGAAAGGCTAGATTGTGCTAAAATGTGATTTCTATTTAGCCCCTGCAGCCTGTCTGCATCATTGCCAATCCAGTGGCTTCTGCTCCTGACAGGCCAAGCCTGTCAAAGCAATGGTGGCCAGCAACTCTCAAGCAAAACCTTTAAGGTTAGTAATGGGAAAAAGTTGTATGTTTTGACAAAATACTCTGCTGAAAAAGTCTTTCATAGGTATTGTTCCAACGTGGAAAGAACGTGGAAGATAAAGCACTGCCTTTCCTTCTATCTAAGCTACTGAAAAAGGAAGGTATTCAGAAAACATGGAAAAGCAATGACTGTTGACTTTTTAAGGATAATCACCATATCACTTGAGAGAGAAAAGGAGCTCCCTCTTGTCATTCACCCTCCCCCAAACCCCCAAACAAAAACTCTTAAGAACATTCTAAACATTCTGGAAATATTAGCTTGGAAATTGAAATTTAAGATTATACTGGGGAGGAGCTAGAGAGTCATTAGAGAAAGCACAAATATGCTCCAGTTCTGGTGTTCACAAACTGCCAGTGCTTCAAAACGAAAACAAAGAATCCCCCCCCGGAAGAGCAGCCTCCCGGAACACCTCTCTGCTCTCTGATCTCAAAGACTAAACCGAAGCTTGAAGGCACCCTCCAAGATCGCCAAGCTATGGGATGGCTTGGCTCTGGGATGCCGTGAGAGTTTGGATCTCAAAGCTAGTAATCAAGGCGCGTGGGTGTGGGAAAGGAGGACAAACACAATTCTTACAAAAACAAGGCTCCTCTACAGCAAATGAGCTGAAAAGCACCAGCCCTGGTGCTCAAGAGCCTACTCTGCTCTCCATCTCCCCATATTGCCTCTTCTCTCACTGTAAGCCTTTGCTCCAGCACCATCCTTTCCTACCACTCAAAAAATTCTCATGCATGTGGCTCCGTCTGCCATTTCCTTAATTGTAGTGATCTGTGTTTTGAGCAAATGCTCAGAAATCATATCAAAATATTTTTAATAAGTTAGCAAAACTAGTATACAGAACCAGTCCCAGTAAAGGCCGATATAGTAAAACACAAATTAAATTTCCAGTTCAAGGCATTATTTCTTTATAGCATTAAAAAAGAAAATAATCTTTAAGAAAATATTCACATTTTGACATCAGGTACCTCTGTGACTCTGTGAGAATTTCTGGTGTACCTTTCCTCAGAGAAATTGTATCTTCAAATGAAACAACAAATACGAACTTTCAATACACTTCTGTTGCAGCCAGCCCAGGCACAGAGGGTCTGCAGGCATGGAAATCACTCGAGAATTATAAGAAGGGCTTTAATTTAATCTGAACTCCAGACAGATCAGTGATACGGCGAATCACTGCTTTCCATTCACAAGTTTTAAATACTCTATCACCGAAAACATGTGATACTGGGTAACTAACTTCCTTTACTTAGTGGGGAAGTGATTTTTTACAAAGGGGAAAAGCACAGCAAGACTTGGCCAGAGTCAGGGACAGAAATATTCTGTTACTATGAGTGTTATGTCTTATATTAAGCTATCACCTTCTAGAAGATCCATTAATTGCACTGGCTCCAACAACACTTTAGATGGAGACTCTGGTTACCTAAACAGTCTTTCAGAGACCATATGAGAAGTACTCGGGCCCCCAGTGAAAGACCTGTAGCAAGCCAACCGCTATATGCAAACATCAATAAGACATTGTTGCCAGACAAGTGATGGGTTTTAATGCTGGGATGATGTAATTGCTCAGAGTTTAACAGAGGACACACTCTTCTTTTTACAGATAGCAAGTGTTGCAGAGGTTCAATAGCCTATTTACTGCTTTGCCACAACACCCATCTTTTCAGAAAGATGTGCAATAAAAGGAGTGGCTGGCCATTTCGGCCAAGGCTTTAAACAAATCCCCAGTGCAGGCCCTCATGAATTAAAGAGGACCCAACAGATAAATGGAAAGCTGGCAGTGAAACCACATCAAGGCCAAGTGGATTAAAAAAAAAAAGGCACTCGGCTCCTGTGGCAGTCATCTTACTATAAACCAAATGCAGGAGGATCAGCTGAAATTCCTTTGCTGTTCAAGAAAAATGCATTCCCTGACGTTAGACGTATTTGCTGTTAGTCAAAGGTTCATTTTATCAAATGACTACTAGATAAATTGTGTGTTTCCCCATCCCTCTTCCCTGGCACGTGAGGAGGGCTGCAGATCTCAGTGGTATGGGACTCCTCCTTTCCCGATGGAAGGTTGTGTTTTCCTTAAATATGGTCCCTACCTTTTCCCCCAAAACATTAAATTTACGAGATATAGATCAAGAAAGATAAACAGACACCTGGATTTGGCAAGCTTCAGCTTCACTATGCTGGAAAATTAACTTCAGGAAAGCTTTAAAAGGATTTTTCCCCTCTTGAAAATGAAAAATAGTTGGCCTTGAAGTTTTAAAGGTGATCTGCTATTTTTCTACTGCAATGTAATTCCAGGTTTCTTTACGAAGATCCCTGCACTAGCTCCACATGCTAGTGGTTGGGAGGAGCAGTCCCCACAGTACCTGTTGAGGTTTCTTATTTTTCTTTTTCAAATGGGAAATCACAGAAAACGGGGGAAAAAAAAGGTAGCCACTATGGACTTCTCAGGACCGTCTCACACAATAAAGTCAGGGTTCAGGATAAACAAAACTGAGAACAGCTACGAGGGGATGTCATGCTCTTGCCCTGTGCAAGTTTTGTTTCATTACTGACTGACTGGCATGCAGCATCCAACAGGGGCTAAAGCACCATGAAGCTGCAGGTCTCAGAAAATGATTACAGGGGAATTGAATGCATGAAGTGGTTTGTCTTCCTTGCTCTGAACCGCCTTTCCTTCTGCCCCTCACATATACACCTGGCTACAAGTGTTCCTACCAGCCCTGTTTTGGTGTTTCGATGCAAGATACACACAGAGGTTTTCACAGATAGGAATGCTTGCAAGAGGAGGTTGGTCCTATAGGACTCTCAAGGCCCACCTTGCCTTAAAACCTTCAGATACTTATACTGAGCGCTTTACAACAAGGGTGATGTTACTGTGTTTTCCATTTCCTGGTGCGCATAAAGTAGCCAGCCCTGCCACGGGACATGGCACCTTCACCCCGCTCCATAGGTACGTGCAGGGGTGGCTGGCTGGCCATGGCCGACCAGCCCCACATACTTTCCCAGGTTGTCAGCACCAAGGTGTTGCATTTCAAGCCGCGCGGTCGCAGAATGTGCTCTTGCTGCTGCTGCTGCCAACTCAGGAAACCACTGCCGCCTCCTCCTTTAACCCAGCTCAGGTTAGACCAGATTTTCTGGTATAGATAACAGTTGCACTATTTACATTTCATAAACGTAAAGTGAAGACACCCTGGCTTTGCTGGAGCAGATATCTTAGAAGGAAGCTCAAAGACTAAAAAGCATGTAAAAGCCACAGCGGCCTCTCTGACCTGCTCCAGCACGGCCCAGGTGATTTTGCCTGCACAGACTGCCCAAGCAGCTGACACACACTGAGCTGCTCACTGCAAGGTGTCACTAACGATAAAGCAATACCATGGTTTGATTTAGTGCCAGGGAAACACTGGCTGTCAGGGACCACACACGGAGAGGTCAGGCAGTGCTGTCCTTCATTAGCATGTCAACGATTGCTGCGCTAACACGCGCACGGATTACACTCCCAAAGGTGGAAACGCGAGCATGCTTGGGTATAACTAATTGGAAATAGGCCCTGAATTCCTAATAACCAAAGTTACGGTCCCTGGGATTTATGCCAAATTAAAGACAATTAATTCTCCTCTCTTGATTATTACACACCTTAATAGCTCTGTCCTTGAGTCAGTTCCATCCTTGATGTGCAGAGCCCTTTAGCTCACTCTCTAAAATTTGATGTGCACGAAGAATGGTTAATAACAACAAAGTTCTGAATCCAATCCGAGTTACCGTATCAAAATCTCTCATGTTTTACAACAGTGAAAAAAACAAATGGATTCAAAGCCTACTTCACATCCTAGATTATAAAGGTATTTGTTGCATAGCCTCTGCACTCCGGTCTTCAGAGGCCTTAAACATTTCCACGTTTCCCTTTAAGATGTTCTTTTAAAATATCACATGGCAGCATATACAGATAATCAGGACTGTTTTCATTAAATGATTTCAGTGAAGTTCACTGGCTTTATTTGATATACAAAAGACTATTTAACCTTCTCCCAGGATACCCTACTGATGTAATTACAAGCGAGAGATGAGGCATGGCTCTCCCAGCTGCAATCACTAACAGGAAAGAAAACTTTCTGCTAAGCAGAGGCCACTGTAAGTCTTTCCTAGAGGATGTAAGAGGCAAGTATCTCCTTAAAGATAAGAATAATGCAAACCTTTACTTCCCCAGCTCACTGTAGACTTCATAAGCCACTGGTGTTGGGACTACACAAGTAGAGGAAAAGTTAAGAGTGAGCGTGTGTTTAAGATAAAACAACTGCTGGCACTCCTGTCTTAGGCATCCCTCATGCGCAAAGTAAACAAGACCACGTGTCCCTTTTCAGAGCGTCAACAGCAAACCCTGCAGCAGGGCATATTCTACTGAGGCTCTGAAGACATAGTTGTGATTTTCAGAGCTGATGAGGTCTCCAATCACAAGCTCGCCTGGGAAGCCAGAGGACACACTTGCCAAGGACAGAGTGGAATTGGCTGAATCTCAGCTGCTCGCTTTACTGAGCTGACAATCAACACAAGATGCCAGGAGGAGACACCCTACACAATGAGTCTCTGATGTTGGGGACGATCATGGGGTCCTCAGACACCTTGAGGAAACATCATCTTTCCTTCCAGACAGGGTTTTTTTGACCCATGACCTGCGTGAGGGAAGACAAAGTAGGTCTCCATCCTATCTGTAAAAACCAACAGAGTCTCGGCCTTCTCCAGACGGCGCTCAGTCTCCTCGTGACCCGCCCCATGTCTCAGCAGCTGGAGGGAGATCTTAGGAGTTTCTCTAGGAGACAGAAACGGCAGGGAAACCACAGACCCGTGCAATCTGAGCCGCCTTCTCCCGAGGCTTGCACGCCACAGACGAGGTTCTCCAGCAGACAGTCAGCTGTTGGGATTTTCACCACATCTCCCGCCTAGCAGACCTGAGGCAGATCTCTGAGGAGCCCACACAGAGAAAATCATTCCCCGTGACAAAGTAGGAGCCAAATGTCCCTAACAAAGCCATGAATGTTGCCATGTGAGAGCTGAAAATTGAAGTTTCGTACTGTCTGCTGAGTCCTTGATCTAAGGCTAATATGACTCTCCAAAGCATTTAACCCCCTAGGCTTCTTCTCCTCTCTTTCTGCTGAACTCTGCTCAGTGACATACCCAATTCTATGCCTCGAGACAGAAAGGTGCACCCTAAAAGAATGCAAAGAGGTGAAGAAAGGAAATCTCTAAGGTAATGTGAGGCAGGGAGAACAAGAAAGCTTCACCTCAACTTGTGGCTCGTGAACCCTGGTCTGCTACAGAACAGCAAATAAACACAAGCTGACCTTCCCGCATACGCAAGCAGCAAGCAAACCAGCAAAATAAATGAAGCAAGCAAAACCACAATTTTTGTTTGGTACCATGAGACAATATTACACTGGATAGTCTACATAGTTTTTTTCAGAGCTATCAGAGAGCCCTTGGATTAAAACACCCGAGAAACTCTGATCTAGGAAATCAGGCCCTACCAGCCTGTGAAGCTGGGCTGCCACGTGCACAAGCTTTGGACCGAGACCTTGACACACTGAGAACAAAGGCAAAAGGTTGATTCTCCCCAGCAAACCAAATGCTAACAGAACAACAGCATCATCTTACATTTACACCGAGAATAGAAATTAAATTAGCAACTAGATTTTGATCATGAAGTGACCTTTAAAAATGATTGAGAGAAGAAAACATTAGCCACCATTATTTGCTGTGAAACCGGTCCCTCCTGAAGGCAGCTTTGTGTGCAAAATATTATTGCTAATTTCATTTCATGTTTTCAAACTGCTTCTAAGAATTTAAGATGACTCTTATTTTCTCATTTTTTTCATAGATAAGCTTTGCTGTCTTCTTTCTTCATGTAAGCACAAATTGGGAAAAATACTTCAGCTGAACTTAAAAGAACTGGACAATTTTATGATGTTTAATAACATTTGTAGCTATAAAGGCTAAAATCGCTAAAGGTAATGAAATCTCATGCTCTTGCACTTAAGGTATTCTCTTCCTCTTGTCCCACATACTGAACGGTGGAAATAGTTCATGTCAGCATGGGAAGGAGAAAACACGTTCTCCTTTACTTCAAGACACCCACAGGGGCTGGCTACGGCAGGAGGTCAGAGTCTCAGCCGGCCAGACTCCTGGCAAACTGCTACGCTCCACGATCTCTTCTCACTCAACTGTATTTATGACCACTTTCAACACAGTAACAATTACACCATTCGTCGCACAAATCTTCATGAGTTTCCAAATGAAAGTGGGCTTTTCTTTCTTTCTGGCTTAAGCAGGGCTACGGATAGATTGCCAAAAATTACACCTGGTTTATGGCTTCAACAACCACATTTTCTTTCGGCACACTCATCATACCTTGCTGCTTCCTCAATTACGTAAAACTGCAGAGACTATGCAGAATTCATGTCTGCCTTGTGACAAGCTCTTTTAAAAGTCAATACCATTTAGAATCTGCTTTGACCTTGCGCTTAGACAATATCATGTACGTCTCCATACTGCACACAAAACCCCTTATTCACGTGTCAAGAAAGACAAGGTTTTGACTGCTAATGACTTCTCTTTAAATGAGAGGCCAGATTTGCCTAAAGCCCAAATTAGGGCAGGTTTGCACTTTCAAACTTTGGTAACCTCTTAGGGTAGCTACCTTTTTTTAAAATAAAATACCCCTAAACATTGACACAGTGTAATGATTGAGCTGTAGACCATGAACCATTTGTTAGTATAATCACTAAAGCATTTCATACTTGCAAAGGTTTCAGACGTTGGATGGCCCTTGGCCACTTACTCTTTTCCCTTTCATATCTGATATTTTAAGTAGTTAAGCCTGAACCATCTACCACGTAATAACGGATGTCACAGAGGTGACAGTCGGGTTGTACCAGATGATCCAACAGTCCTTTATGAAGCTCAGAACATCATAGCACAGAGGTTCTGAAGTTCCAGCAGTTTTTCCACTTCCCATGCACTGGGCTTCAATTCTCCATTGGCTGCACTTTTATTCCACTGCTCAAATGCATCTAGCCCAAATCTCTTCACTCCATTGCCCTTATGTCTCTCTCCACAATCCAGTTTTGTTGGGAATGGTGGCACAGCCCACGTTGCCAGCCTGTCCCTCGTGAACACGCTTCTGATTTCTGAAACAAACCTGCTCTGAAGGACAATATTTCCAAACCAGTCTTTCCAGTTATTTATCCATTTATATAACACCATCTATATCAAATCACAGCAGCATGTAATGGAAAAAAGCATAAAAATATTGCCCGGTCCCAACCATCTGCCTGTAAAGCTCAGTATTCCTACAACTGGCTGTCTAATTACTGTCTGTATTTCAGTCAACAAAACAAAAGACTGAAATCTCATACATCATCACTACCTCAACTGGCAGGAAACAAAAAGTTTCCACATCTGTGCAGAAGAGGCAGGGAGCAGCACACAGAGATGTGGGGGTCTCTTCACCTTGAGCTGTTCAACTGGCCCCACAGCTGTGGGAATGGAGAGTTGCCACGTCCCTGGGGGTCTGCCAGTTTCAGGAGGGGATGGAGCCCTTTGGTGGAGTGCAGGAGAACACAATTTTTTATACCACCTGGAAGTAAGCAGTGGTGTAAAGAAAAGTACAAGCAGGTAGGGAGAAATTCATTGTGTTTGAGGGTTTGGGGACATCCTGGGAGCAGAGAGTGTGCTCCACAGCTCACAGGGGTCAGGCATGTCCCCGGGCATCTCCCAGCTGTGGTGAAAAAATCTGCTGTTCCTAGTGTCGAGCGCAGAGATGGCAAACACTACTCTGAGTGTTTCGAGCAGGTTGCAACAGGCTGTGGCTCTGGTGGGACAGGTTTGTCAGCACTGCCTGACCTGCCTTTGCTGACAGCTACCCGCAGGCCGATCTCCTGAACAGGAGGAGGTGCAGAGGTCTGGGCAAGTGAGCTGGTCCCCCGCATGCCCCAGGGCTGAGGAGACTGAGCAAAGCCAACGGGCTGCAGCATGCCACGACCAGGAGACTGCTGGCACTTTGTCTTGCCTGAGTTTGTACCAGAATTGGACTAAGTGAGCTGAGCAGTTGAATGATGAGCACAATTTGTCGAGCCGACCCGCAAAGCATGCCCCGTCCCCCCTTGCCATGGTATGGAGGTGCTGGAGTCTCTCTTTGCAAAGAGTGTGCTGCAATCCCGCCTGCTGCCGCTTTGTGAAGAGCTTCTCATAAACTTGCCCATTTGCAAGCCACATGCAGCACAAGGCATTGCTGCAAACTCGTAATTAAATTCATTACTCCATACAATTTTAAGCCATTCTTCAAATAATTACAGTAATTTGATAAGCAGGAATCACATAAACCTGCTGCAGTTTTATCTCTCCCATTTGCTGTCTGAAGGAAAATGTGTGAGTAATTAGTTGGATGATAACAGTCCGGGTTATGCAAGCAAAACACAATTAAAATGATCCTTACTGAAAAAAAACTAAAATAAAACAAAACCAATGACACCTTAGGCAGCATGGGGTGGGAGCGAGGGGAACGGCAACAGCCAAAGGGAGGAAGGCGATGCTGCACTGGCCACGCTCCCCACACCCGCTGCGGAGACAGGATATTCCCAGGAGCAGCAGACCTGCAGCTATTGCTCCTCTCTCCCAGGAAAGTCATATGAGGTAACCTTGGTAACTCTGAGGCCCGGCAAAGGCAGGGGAGGCGGGAGGCGAAAGCTTTCTGTAATATTCACGGGACCATGACAGAACACTCATTAGCGCTCTAATGTCAGAAGGAATCAGCAGCCCGAGCGGCTGCGTCACCCTACTCCGCTTCTCACCTTGTTTATGAGGTTCCTGACCTTTCCTGCTACGAAGCAGGCAAGTCGGCAAACTGCAGCTTGCAGTGTGCTGAGGGATGGGAAGGAAATACCAATGAAAAATTCACACCTGCCGGGTTCTCTGGTGAGCTCGAACTCGCAAAACGAGAACCAGGGAAAGAACAACACGCACTGTCTCTCACAGGCCCTGGTTGTCCTTTGGGCTCACCTGCCTCCTCAGCTGCCAAGGTGCCTCCAAGCAGATGCAAACCCACTGCAGGCATGAATGTCACAAATGCCAGGGGATCCATCGTGATGTTGCCCCAAGGACTGTGTCAGCAGCACACTTTGCAGCGAGGGCAAACGGAGATAAAAAGCGGTGGAACTGGAGGCTATGAATATGTCACGATTAGCACAGACTCCAACTCTCTGAGTGCCTTGTGCCCTGCTCCGTTCACACGACCACAAATGCAGAGCTGAAGACAGCAGAAGTCCTCTCTGCACAGCCACAGAATCTCTGAACCCTACTGAAAAACATCAGGTGACTAAAGAGTTAATAAACCCAAAAGGGCCAGGGATGCATTTTGCTAGAGATAAGGAAACATGGAGTATGCTAGGCTGAAATAGAAACGTGGCCTGGCTGCAAGATCAATAAAGAGGAGAAGGCCAGAGCTGTGGTTACTCTGGTGCTCGGATTAAGAGCTTCATCGGGTTTCTGCAATCAGATCTGATGATCCTACCAAAGGAACAAAGGGAAGGCTCCAGGCCCTCATTTCACAGAGAAGCGAACAAAGAGTCATCAATTTTCTGAAAGTGACTTTATGCCTCGTTAAGACCCATTTAAATTATATACAAGATGACTTCCAAATAATGGAAAAATGAATCTGCAGACAGTCCTTTTCTTTTTTTTCTTTTCTTTCCTTAAGGATGTGTCTCCAACTAGCCTGAAACCAAACACTTGTTTCGGGGAGAAAAATTCCCGTTGCTATAGGGAGACATTTCAAAATTAGCCCTTCAGTCTTAAATGCAGCTGCACCTTTCATGCTCCTCTTCTTCCCCTAGAGCTTGGAGCACCCTGGCCAAGAAAAGCGATTCAAGTCCTAAGCACCACACATAATAAGCAATTTACGAACTCAAACAAGATTGGCTTGAAATACCACACTTTCCAGAGGAATCAGTCTCAGAGTGGCAGCTCCACAGATACTTGGGGTTTTTTTTAAAAAAAAAGACCTTAAAATGAAAGATATGTCACATTCTTAATTTGGAAATAAAAAAAAAAGAGTTTGCTGAGTAAGCAAGTTCAATACAAAATAAAAACGGGAGGAACAATACACTGGAACAAAACCCCACACATTCTTTTAGCATGTATTTTACCATCTGCAAAAATCAGTCAATTATCTGTGCATGAAAGAAAAATGTATCACAGAGGCTGCACATCCTTCCAGCACACAGCCACGGTTCGTGACCCTCGATGAGGTGCTGGGGCTGACCCGGTGGCTGCCCAGGTGCTGCAGTGGCTCTGCTGCTGCCCTCCATCCCCGGAGCCACATGTTGCACTGGGGACAGGCTGAGTCTTTTCATTGTGAAGCTGATTCAAAACTGGGCCATGTCCCCAGGAAGGATACTGCTGCTTGGGATCTTTCAGAGGAGATCAAAAAGATTATAAAAAGTTTCCTCCGGTCTGCCGGAGAAGCTGCATCACTAGTGCATGTGTGTAGAAAAAGGAGTTTGGGTTCACGGGCCTGAGGGTGCTTCCTGGTTTGGGAAGCCAAACTGCAGAGCCCCAGCACCTGCCTCACTGAGCGGGCCAGAGGTAGGAGCGGATGTTTGTGTAGCCCCCAGCACACATGGACAGCTGCAACAAGACAACTTCTAATCAATTCCCACAGCCCAGGGCTTCAGGCAACTGTCTGCTTTGCTCAGGGAAAAATTTTATTCGCAGTACGTCTGTGGTTTTGCTTCCTTCCCAGGTTTCCTTGAAGCAGCAGAGCAGCTATAGGTATACTGTGGGCTGGAGAGTGACTGTTGGGGGTGACACCAGGAATGACCCCACGAAACCTGGAGAAAGCTGGGGGATCAGAAATACTAATGGATGTCTGGGGAGAGAAAGTGGATGAGGACTGTGGGAGAGGGAGGAAGGGCTGATTCCCCACCAGAGCAGCCCAGGGCAGCTTGCAGGGATGGCACGAGTGCCTTGCAAACACCCTCCTTGCTTCGTGGGGGCCCTGGTGTCAGCGGCTCCCTGAGGCTCCTGCTCTCCAGCCATGCCTGAGATGTGTTCCTGTGCAACGAGATGCCCAGGTGTATCGCAGGACTATCTGGTGACTGCCCAAGATGTGAGGACATTGGGACAGATAACCTGATCTCCCTTCTGATCTCATGCTACGGAAAGCTCAGGATTCTGCTGACACAACAAAACTTGCGGCAAACGCTGCTATTTCAGCTGTGAGTTTCCACTAGGGTCTGTAATCAATATGAACAAATCAGGCAGCAGGAAACAACTGCTGCCATTTTGGCTGCTTTAACCATATCTGATCCCTTGTCCCTGCCAGAAAACAGTTAAAAGCTCCAGCTCGGGTGATGGCGGCGGCCCCGGGATGGTCCACGCTGCCACAGCGTCAGCCTCACAAGGTGCTGGCCCTGCCGCTGTGGCTGCCAGGGCAGCTGGCAGAGTACTGCAGGCCTGTGGCACTCCAGACATTTGTCACAATTATTGGGGATTTACGAGGACAGGGATCCTATCAGTAGTCTGTAGTTTCACTCTGAATGATACCCCTCTCTGTAGGTGGTAGTCTCTGAATTAAGCCACCCTGGAGGGAGAAAGGGAGATGACCCCACTGAATGAATGCCTCTTTGACAGACATGTCACCTAAAAAATCTCTTCTGCACAGTTCCCAAAAGCCCGCTGGGGGCCACAGCGTAAGCTAGTGTCCACAACACCCAGCCCAGCAGGTCATCTCACAGCCCTGTGATGGGATGGCTGCTGGGCACCGAAGACTGAGCCCAGCCCCCTGCAAGCTGGCACATGCCGCATCTTGGCTACACTGCGGATGCGCACAGGTACTAAAGCCAAACACAGAGGGCAGGGATCTCCATTAGCTGATTGTCTTTGCACAGGATTGGCAGCTGCAACTAGAAACAGTTGCCTGTACAGATCTCTGAGCCAACAAAAGCAACATCCCCAAAAGCATAGCACAAAACACTTGAACATGAAGGGATACCACATGGTAACAGACACATTTGAGATGCTACCTACACGTCTTCCATATATACACATCCCAAAACCACACTGCCCTGCTTCAATTTGCCTAATATTAGTTTTGTACGACAGCAACACATCAAGTGCTTTGCTCCCTTTGCTAATTACAAAGACTTAGCTCTTGGAATGATACCTGATTGTAGGCAATGATCTTTGCTAATGTAACAGCTCGTTTTTTCCATACCTGAAACTCTGCAAGAAGTACTCCAGGGGGGAATACATAATGTAGTAGGAGACATGCCATGCACCTCTTCCTATGAAACTACAAACCTAAGGCTTCACAGTTCACACAGTTCGATTTACCGTACTACAGAGGCACTTTTTGCACTAGCAGAAATGTTGTGCAATTCATTTAATAATAATAATAAAAAATCTTTTTAAATAGGTGTTTTTAACAGTTGCACTAGGTTTTCTAACATTTCTGTTACACGGCATCACAGTAATTCTTTCTGCAGGGCTACGTACTGAGGAACAGAACTGCTACTGCTGCTCTTTGGATGGTTAAACTTCCATCTTTTAAAGCAACCAATTCTTGCTAATTCATGTTTAACTTTTCATAGATTATTATATGAATTCTTATACTCATTATTTTATGTGTGTTCTCAACAGTCCTGAGTTTCAAGAGGACATCAGTATCACCATAACCTCCCATGGGATACTCATTTGGGGACATTAGCTTTGAATGTCCTACAGCAGCTACAGCAAAACCAAATTCCACAAAACGTGTATCAGTGGTACGTATCTACCCAGGGAGATTGGCCAGTGACTGCATATTTATGACTAATTAACTGCCCTGTTTTCAAGTGGAAGAACCACCTTGTACAGGGCACTGAATAAGCAGAAATTTGGAAGGGAATCTGAAGTCAAATAAATACGTATTTTGGAGACAGCAGAGAGAAGGTTGTAAACTCTCACGGCATTCCTAGAAAACTGTATCTCAAAGCATTCTAGTTGAATTTTCCATTTAGTAATCTGTATTTGAGTACTTCTTAGAGACTGGCTGGCTATATTTAAAAATATTCATGACAACCTTTTTATAAGCTGAAGGAGCTCCAGAGCATCCCTGGCAGACAGAGCTTATAAACTGCAGCAGGAACACAGAGAAAGCTTGTAGAGTTCACAGTGCAGGAGAGGGTAAACTGCTATGCCGAGGCAGCATACGCAGCTTATTAAACCCTGCAGGTCCAAAGACAGTGGGCAGGATCGTCAGTCCTGAGTAATGCACAGCTCCATATGAACAGGATTTTAGTACGTGCTAGTGCCTAGCGCAGCTTCTGCCCGTCACTGCTGGGTGTCTACAACAAAGCTGCTGCCTACTCCCCACACAGCACATCTTCAAGTGCCCAGGGAAAACTACTGCCCACTATGCATGCTCATAAAGAAGCTCGGGCTGTGGTTACAGTAGACATTTGCAAGTGTTACGAGGTGATCTATTAAAAAAAAAATCAGGCAAGTGTGCACTGTCTTANCACACAGCACATCTTCAAATGCCCAGGGAAAACTACTGCCCACTATGCATGCTCATAAAGAAGCTCGGGCTGTGGTTACAGTAGACATTTGCAAGTGTTACGAGGTGATCTATTAAAAAAAAAATCAGGCAAGTGTGCACTGTCTTACAGATTTTCTTTTTCAAATTTTGCTTCAGCTGCATATGGCTCTGTAAAGAGTCATTCTTTCCTAAGCATCCTGGCTTTGACAACCACAGTCCAGATTTTAACATTTCAGACAATTCAGCCACAACAGAAATTTGTGCTAATGAGGAAATGTGCCAGCATACTGTATCATTTTGCATGGGAGCAGGAAGGAGAGCAGAAAAGATACAGAAGTTCTAAGCAAGGAAGCAATCAAAGGAAGAACTTGTAAGGATGTGCAGGTTGGCCAGGTGGGCTCTTACAGGCTTAAAGCTAACAGGAGTGTCAAAGATGGTGGTGTTTCCACTAAGAAGGTGGAAACAGCCAAAGCTGCCAGTTTGCTCCACAGCTCTTTACAGCGGGACTAGACAGAGAGCAGAATCGACTGGACTGAACTGGAAAGTCTGAAAACATCCCTCTGGAGAGGACGAGTCTGACTAGGCACAAAGCTGAAGTAATACAGCAGCTACACCATCCCAACGACTGCGCATAGACAAGCTATGGGATGTGGTGATGTCAGCTGCGAGGGAGGGAGTCTCTATACAAATCCAACTGGCCCTATCCCCCCAACAATTATGGGCATCACATAAGAATACCAGAAAACATTAAGTCATTAAGGAAATGTAGACAGAGGCAAAAAGTAACAGAGTGCCACCACTAGTGTTTTATTTTGTTTCATTTTTAAGCCTGGGAAAAAAGGGCAAAGACATAAGTCAGGCAACTTTACAAGGATAGTTTAAGGAAAAAAGGAATTTCATTTGTTTCATCTAAACCCCTCTGGGCAGAGCTGGCATTAGACTGAAGTGAAGTATGCCGCATTCCTCAATGGGAAAAAAGCAGATAGCGATAATAATAGGACAAATATTTCTCCTTCCCATCTCTGAGTGCTCCATTTATTCTTACCTAGCTTCCTCCTGCTTCAGCACAGCAGATACTGCTCCTCCTCGAACACGCTGACCCTAAACACCATGGCAAGTTCAGATTCTGGCACCACTGGTGTCTGGGTCTTGGTTCCAGCAAACGTGAAAGATCCTAACATCTTTCTGCATTTTCTAGCTATAGTTACCAGTTACAGGAGACACACAGTAACTTAATGAAAATAGCTTTCTAATGAATAATGACTGTAGGGAAAAGGGTAAGCTTTGTGTTCTTACCTAAAAATAGAACAGTGACATGATTAGTTATGAGCCATTTCCAGAGGAAAAAGGGAGATACCAAAATCCATAGCTGACAATTGTGGTTACTGACATGCCAAACAATCTGAGAACACCCCTGCCGGCACAGGCCAAGCTTAGTCCACAGCAGTGCTCCAGAGGCCACCTAACTCAGGTGAGAAGAAGTGCTTCTGCTAATGGAGTATGAGTGGCAGGAGGAGCTGATGAGCAAAGTTACGTTGCGCGTACCATCTGTTAGCTGTCAGCTTTTCCAGAGACTTAGTTCTTGGGTAGTGTGTAACCCACCAAGCTGGAGGATGGATGCTTTAGTTTAGTTAAACTTTAGTTTGTGCCAGATGTGCTGGCAGCTCTGTGCTACATTTTCTTTTCCTCCTAACTGACAGTTGAGGAAACTTGACAGCACTTTCTATCAGCTGCTGCCTTGCAGCTACATCCTTTCCTGCTCTCAGGGCTGCCAATTTCTCTTCAGCAACCTCAAGAAAGATTCATTTTCTGGGAAGTTGATCACATGCAAGCCCCGTGTGCACATAACCATTCAATCCCTGCTCTTGTTTCCTGAAAGAGCAGTTTTCAGTTCTGTGCCATGTCAATGGGCTGAGAATCAGGGTTTGCTGCTAGTGGTCAGTCACCAGCAGACCACGGTCTCAAAACAGCCCTTCCCTTTACTCTGACTTTACTGGAAAGTCTCAAATCAACACTGTACAAAAAAGCTCAGCCTCGGTTTCTGAGTCTGTTTTCACAGTGACATCCCAGGACTACCCCTGAGCCAGTTCCATGGCTTGCTCTCATTTGAAAGAGAAACACCCACTTTGGATATCCCGGTAGGGACTCATGGCACGTTGATGCAGCAGCATGACTTTTAGTACAGCTACTGTCTTCCTGAGACCCCAGAGCAGGGACCTGCGCTTTACTGTAAAGGAATTTAAGCTGCCATCGGATGCAGAGATGAAATTGCAAGGTGGAAGGCCTTAAGTTAACCTCATGATGGACGCAGTGTGCCTGCAAAGATGGAGAGGAAGATTTGCTGCTAATTCTTATGATTGCTTTCTGGGTTTTTCTCCATGCCACCCCATCAGACATTACTTACTGATAAGCACAAATTTCATTTCATTCACACTTGAAAATAACCTCAGTGACAATCAGTTCTTTGGTGGTTTCAAGGAAAAGATCTAACCAGAACCACAAAGCAGAGTTAATCCAGAATTTACCTGCTATATTTCCGTGTAAAAATTGTAAGACCAGAAGGAGCGTTTGGTCACCACGCTTGGACCCATTGTGTCAAACAAATTCCATGCAGCAGCCCTTCACACCTGCCTTGTGCTCTATTTCCACCTACGCCGGGCTGAAAGGTCTTGCAGAAAGGTGTCTGGTGTTAGATAACATCAAGAGTGGCAATCAGACCCACTGTTGGAGATCTGAGCCTTATTTCTGCTTGAATTTCTCTAGTTTCAGCTTCCAGTTATTCGTTCTTGTTCTGGCTCTGTCTGATGGATTAAACAGTCATTCTCTGCAGCTAAAATCTTCTCTCACTTTAGGTACTCATACGCCACAAATATTTCACCTCTTGCTCTTCTTTCTGGTAAGTGCAGCACACAGAGCTTCGAGTCCTTTGCTGCATGGAATATTTTTCCATTTGTAAATTACTTTTTGTGGCCTTTTACGCACCCCGTATTGTAGTCAGGGCCTGCATTCCTTGTTGTGGGAAAAAATACGGGCATGTAAAAGCTTTGTTACTGCACTTGTCCTCAGGGTAACTTTGGGCAGAGCAACAAAAGAGAAGAACCACCTCTCAAAAAAACCTGCATTCCTAGGAAGAATGGCTGATCTTTCTCTCGTTTGTACTTCCTCCCTTCCCAGCAACAACTTAGCTCTTCTGACCATGTCTTCTACAGCTCCTACACTTACTCGACACGCACTTCACATACAAATGAAGCTCACTCAAAGGCTGGGATGGAGAGCAGTCCACATAGGAAAAATCAATTATAAACCTAGGTCTATTTCTGACAGTTTGGTCTTTCACAGAAAATGTTTAATGAGGGTATTTTAATGAAATATAACAAACGTAATTCTTACTACAGCAATTTTGGTTTGTATATTATCAGTTCTGGCAAGATTTCAGGAGTTGCGAGCCGTGGTCATGGTGCCAGCTCTTTGCCCTTGAGGTAAGGAATGGCTTGTTCTCACTTTTCATTATAAGAGCATAATGTGACATTTGTATAAGCAGCATGAGAGGAGATCGGTGTTTATCATTAGCACCCATTAGACCTGTGCCACTTCTCCGACAGCTCAGGTGAGAGGACACTCCACCCGTCGCCCATGCTGGAAACCAACAAAGCACCCATGCAAGGAACCCTCATGGGATACCAACTGCAGTCCTGAGGTTGCACAGCCTGAGGTGTACGACCATGCTGGTGAGAGGGGACATCCACGCAAAGGGCATGTTTGAAACCCGTTTTACCTGCAGTGTTTCACACTGCCAGAAACCAGCTGCAGCCTCCGAAGATTTTCGTCTTGCTCTGAAACTTACTCCCTGTGGAACAGGATGCGCCCCGTGAACTTAACCCATGTGACAGTTAACACTGCTTGCTTGGGGGAAGGAGGGATCATGCTAAAATAGCAGGCTTTATATTTGTGTTTACAGGCTTTAGAGAGAGATGGGAAGAGCCCTCCGGGTGTGCAGGGTATAGGAACAACAGGCAAGCTCTGTGCCCGGTGCAGTAAAGCTGCAGGCAAGATCTCCACCAGGGAACAAAGCAAAGGCTGATGGTAGTTGCACAGTCAAAGAACTAAGAAAGTAAAAGGAACAAACTCCTGGAGATGAGAAGCTGTGCAAGACCTCTGAGTGCAAGGCCCAACAGAGCAAATTGGATGAGAAACGGGAAAGAGAGCCAGAGCAGGATCTGAAGAGGCACTGACAACCTCCTGAGAGCAAGGGGATGAGCCTCCGCTCCAGTGATATCTTGATTATAATGGCAACTTTGACCAAGAGAGACTGAGACACTTTCACACACATTTAGCGTCTGAAGGAAACTGATTGAAGAAAGCCTTAAACCATTCATGCCCTCTTCAACTTCTTCTGTTGAAAGTAGCCCCGGGTTCAACAGAGACAAGAATGGAGACAACATGCAAAGAGGAGGGAGGAAAGCTTTGAGTGGAAATCTAGCAATCAGGATTATCATGACAATTTCAGCCATTAATTAGTAAACGGAAAGTTAATTATTGCTACTCCCCCTTCCTTTCACTATGGCTCACCCAGCTGTTCATAAATTGATAACTGTAGAAACGAGTGTGAGCCGAGCCTGGGTAGTTGGTATTCATACAGTATCAAAGCAACACATTTGCATTCTTTGCCAGAAGAATCAATTTACCTTGATTGATGATTGAACTTCAATAAGTTCTTTAATATTTTGGTCATTAACTGTGATGCTGTAACAGTGTCACCAGAGTGCTATTGTATTTCACACCATGACTCTTATTAGCTGCACTGTGTAATAGGCCTGAACTTCTAATTGAGCCCTTTTAAATATTGATAATCAACATATTTCAAAGATGATCCTTCGAAATAAAGCTCAGCCTGTGCAGAGCACCTTATGAACACAGTGATTCCTGTCACTGAAGAGGCTGGGCAGTCCAGGTAGATGGCACAGGGTGCTGCTCAAAGCAGCAAGGCTTCCCATTCTTCTCGCTGTTGGTTTTGTCATCAGTTCACTTCTCCCTTCCCGTAACACTGAAACATTGCTTCCACCTACAAACTCTGCTCCTTCTTCAAAACGACCTGCAGTAATTTAATTTTCCCTCTTAGTAACATTTCAGAATGAGATCAGCATAACACTTCTCCTTATGCATGAGGCTAAATGTAGGCAGATCTAAAACAACCTTCCTGATGATAGATACATGGCTAAAGTCAAAGAGCTAGAGGCACTTAAAGTCCTATAAAAGAAAATAAAAGGGATAAAAATGACATTGTTGGTATTTTGCAGTTGAAAAATAATTGAAGAAAATCAAGAAATAGTAGTTAATGCAAGCAGCAAAAAGTAGCTTCAGGGTACAGGGTAGGTGGTCTTCAGTTACAACAGTAACCTTAGCATTGCACTCCTGTTCTTGCTTTTATTCTACAAAGCAGTGACACGCTGACTATTTACCATCAGGAGAAAGCGTCAAGCTGTTCCTGCTACAGATACGAATGCCAGGGATGCAAAATCAGTCCCCGTGCAACAACTCCTGTTTGTACTGGAGCAGCATACCCCAAAGCCTATCAACGTTGAACCCCCGGCCTACAGAGATGGCAGATAGCTAGGTACATACCTCAGATGAACTGAGTTAACCACAAGCGAGGTAAATTAGCCCATGCTTATCTCCACGCTATCAAACCAAGACCCTTTTTGAGAGCCAGCATGAGCACTTGTATACTGAAATGCATTGTGTGGCGTAGGTGTATCCTCAGCTTTGCAAGGATACAGCCAGCTTGCTTCCAGTCACGCACGAACAAGGCAAGAATATGAAAGACCAAAAGAGAAGCTGATAACATTTTAATACTGCGTTCAGAGGTGGGACGATTAATGAAACCGAGATAGCAGTGCATCTATTAAAACGAGGGGACAGTGGGAACCTGCACTCTGTTCCTGCTGCACCAATTGTCTGCTGAGTGGCCGGTAAGAATTGAAATTGTGCTGTCAACAGTCTAAGTCTCGCATGATTACACACCTTTAAAGCCCATGAGGAAGAAAATAAATTCAGATGTGTGTGGCAGGAGTTGAATGGGGAAGATACTACAACAAGCCTCCATTACCTCCTAAGAGCTGGTCAAATATTAATCACTATAAAATCTCTTGACAAAACCAGTGGCACGGTTCAGCCTTTCCAGGCACGGAAATATAGAATGTGTGTGAGGATCATGGGATCTTCCCATCTGTGCGAGACAGCATACTGAAGGATACAACACTTCTCTGCTGGCATTATCACAGAGATGATGCACCGTCCACAGCAGAAATACATCCACTGAACGTGGATCAAGAACGTTTCCTGGCCTGAGAACCTGCTGTTGTGGCTACTGTCACAGGAGGGGTACCCTCTGCGGTGGAGCTGACCTCCCCAGTCCTGGTAGACTGCGAAGAGTGGTCAATGCCTATTACCATGAGCAAGAAGAAGAAAATTCTCCTATTTTATCTAAATTTTCTTTCCCCCCTCTGGAACAGTCCTAATTCCTCCCTTATCCAAACCTGCAAGAGGTGGCTAGTTTTTTACATTTGTTGTTTGTCTTTGGTATTCTCTGATGCGAAAGTACAGATGCAAAGGAGTTCTTACCTTTGCATCTTTTGTTTTTGCATCTCTGCATATTAACAGAATATTCAATGAACCCATTTAACACTTTCCAGTGATCTACGAATAATCCTTTGTGTTTTTGAAACGTGGCTATAGGCAGAAAAATGACTGCATCATTTTTTTAACGTAACTGTTCTGTTCCCTGCGTGTAATCAGTCATGTCTTCTCACTATAGTAACAAAAATGAAGCTAAACATCTTATCCTATTGTTTTGCAAAATAAATGTAGCTCTAGGAGAGGAAGCTGGCATCTATTGTGGCTCATACATCATTAATAGAATTATATGCAAAATTTTGAATTACTGTATCGCTGAACTAATATCCCAGGTTTACTCCCTGGTTTCCACTGAGCCTGTACTGGTAGTAGCAGAGAGACCACCACCAGCAAATTTCTCATTCTAGAGTCAAAAGACTTTCTTCTTCACCATCTGGAGTGAAAGATGGAAATGACAAACCACACACACACACACACACATACAGAGCCTTCCAAATAAGATGAGCTCTGTAGAAATATGGCGGTAAAAAAGTAAGCTTTTCTAAGTAGTCGGCAGGTATGTTCAAGTAAAATGCTTTAAATAGAGTCAATGGATTTAGGGAGATGCACTCTGAATCCAGAGACACCTCCAAGCATGCTGACGTGACAGTTTCTCTGAAGCAGCTTTCTACCAAGGTGTTCAGACACCAAGGCAACTGCCAGGGGTGACAGCAAGATGGTTCTTGATTCAGCTTATTTTGGCTGAGCCTGTGGGTGACTTCGACCATATTTTCTTCGAAGTGCTGCTGCACTAACTGTATGAGGAATGCACCGGGCACTGAAGCTGACAGAGACTTACAGCTCTGAAACAGAGATAGTTACAGCTGCACATACATGCTTCCTTTCTTATTAAGGAAGAAAAAAGAGCTGCTATTTACCCTGTTAAGATCCCTAAAGCAATCTCTCAGTCAGCCTGAACAGGCAGCATGCTTCTGCTGTGTCCTACCTGGCCCTCCAAGCTGCACCATACCTGAGCAGCGCATGGGCTCGCTTCCCCCAGGGAGTGTGTCCTGCCATTGGGCTATGAGTTAATTTGGAAAGGTCACCGCCAAGTCCCATCTCTTATTTTCCTGTGAAAGCTGTCGGATTACCTGCCCTTCTTGTGTCAAGTTCTCCTGCAGCTGATCACTGGGAGCAAGTAAGCCTTTCCCTGCTAGGAGAAGGCTCAGCACAGCATGTAAAACCACAGGAGGAGATCAACTCCGTGAGGCTGTGGTCTAACTACACAGAAAGGGCAGCCCAACTCCAAGAGACCACCCTGGTGAGGCAGATTAGCCTCAATAAGCAAGGCAAGACCAAACTTGAGGAGCAGAAGATGCAGAGCCAAGAACTGAGTTTTCAGATGTGCTAACAGCAGCAGCAACCTGTTGCCAAACAGAACTGTGATGTATTCCGCAAATCTGTTTTCATGTAGGCAAACCCAACTATCTATACAGACTTTGGCTGAGTATACGAGGGGAAAAAAAAGACCCTTTGGCTCCAGTATGCGTACAAACAGACACGCATGCACGTGTGTGTGTGACAGTCAGAAAACAGTTACACTCTCAGTGAAGATTTTATCCCTGGTTTCTTCAGTTGAAAACCACCACCACTTATTTTCTCCTTTGGTTACATCAAACTTGGCATTTTAAAAGCTTGGGAGGTTTTTTTTTTGTTATTGTTTTTTTTTCCTCTTTAAACTGAGTGCTGTTTTGAATTTGTTTTAAGATGAATGTTGCTTTTATTCCCATCACTGGTTCCGAGCTTGCATTTCTGAGCCATTGCTGCATTTTCACTGCGTTTAGCACTTACTAGGTAATTATCACTGAGTCAGGTAGAATGACGGCATTTTTACAGTTCAAGCACACAGTTCTGTATTTCAGGGAGCTGATTTTTAAACTACTTAAATGTTAATAGCATCCATCTAATTGTACAGATCAGAATATCACCAGCTAATCCTTGTGCTTTCCAGCTGACTTCTGTCAGCTGCTTCTTTGCTGTAGTTACCGATGTCAGGATATATTTTTGATCACAATTATTAAGGTGAGGTCAGAAATACTTTTATTTGTATTCCTAGGTGCTTGCATCTTTCTGGTTTGCAATCTCACCAGCACATCATTTGTTACACAAGCAGAATCTCAAAGCACTGTTAAAGCATCACACGGTGGAATTCGTTTTTACTGCAATCCTCCATTTTTAAGACAACCAGTACATGATTGCTAAAGTTCTCAGGGGAAACCAGCTTAAATGCGCGTCCATATTCGCCCTGCATTTCAACTCAAAATATTTTACAGCATCCAAAATATTGGTGTGTGAGAGAATGGAGGAATGTTCATTTGGGATCACAGGAGATAAACCATCTTCCTTTGCTGCCTCCTCCCAGGTTTTCCTTTTTATTTGTTAAAATGGAATTTAGACTTAAAAAAAAGTAATAATCTTTAGACAGTTGCAAGGCAACCGTAGCTCTATTACGCCACTTTTGCTGTGCAAGAAACTATTTCAGCAGAAAGGTATGAGGAGATCCTTACAAGCCAAAGTATACTGCTGTAATGGGAAATGATGAGGGAAAATGGTTTCAAAGAAAATCTATTACTATTCCCTTGAGATGGCCAAATAAAAGAGCAAATGCTATTGCCATTGAGTCACAAGAAAAGAGAAATTAAGGAGAGTTCTGTTAATGTGCAGATTTTGACATGCAGCCCCCCAAACGGAAGGGGTACAGAAATAGTAACTGTCATACAGTCATTTATTAATAGCTAAATTTGTTATACATCTGCTCTGTGTAGACAGACTCTCCCACCAACTCAGCCAGTCTGGTCTGTGGGAACGGAGAGGGCAGCGTGGCTCCACTGTGAAACACGCAGTTAAAAGAAAAAAACAAAGCTGGTATGCAAAAGTAGAAAGGCATGACAGAAACAGCACAGGATCAAAACAAGAAAAAGTAGCATAGATGAGTCAAGAAAGTGGAAAATCCAGAATGACTTAATGCTGCCATGAAAGTTCTGGGAAATGAGGAGACAGCAGAACTAAATAACAGAAAAGTAGATCTGTTAAATAAGGGAGAACGGAGCACTGCTTAGGATTCAAGTGCTTGAGCTGCTCAGCGCTTTTTCAAAAAGAAGTATAGGAAAGAAAATTCAGCTTTTAATTTTAATGCCAACGAGTTATGGGAATTAGCTAACAAATTTACTATATCAATCGCAATTATTTTAAAGTCTGTAGAGAGCTAAGCCATCCGAGAATCGGAAAAGCAGCAGAACTTACTGCAAGAGGCGGCAAAAAGGGTGATCCGGGAATCGCTGCCCTGTAATGCCAAAACTGTAACAGAACAAATGTGAGTGACAAATCTGCCTGTATTGAAGCACTAGCAGGAACCCAGGGCTCATCAGGGGTACAAAAACAGCAGGTGAGAAGAAGTAAACCCAAGGTTTTCCTTCTAGTTGGATCAGAGAGTCAACAGAAAAGTGTCCTATAGCACTTCATAAGACCCTATCCCCAAAACTGAAGCTGACTGGGATTAAATCCTGGTGGAGATGTCTGAAAACTTACTAAATGTCCGTAACTAAAGGGTAAGGATAAATGATAACATGTTACCCCTGAGACTGGTGTTAGGGACAGATCTTATTTAACATTTTAATTAATCTAGGAATAGGGAACTCGTCGCTAGTCACATGGGGAAAACCCAAGTGGCAGGTTATAATTAACCACAAACCCCTGGAGAGACTGATAGGAGGAGGAGGAGGCATCTGGAGTCTTATATCCTGGTAATCTACACACCACTTAGATTGTCCTTAAGATTGTAAGACGCTTCAGAATATACCGTATTTTCGCCCTGCTCGCTCTGACCATGGGTCTGACTTCTACTGTCAAAATATACTGCAATGAGAAATGAGGCAGCGTATATATTTCACTTTGTGTCTTTAGCTGGCACGTAGCATTGATACGAGCTCTTAAAGAGTGCACTGAATTGGTCAAACGTCAGGGAAGCAGCAACATTTGTATCTTGAATTTGCAAGGATGTGGGTCTTCTTTTTTGATGAAAAGCACCTGTAAAGTGCAGGGTTATTGTGCTGCCTTTTGCCATTTCTTGGATAAATGTCATCATTTTTAATGCTACCAATCTTCTTCTACAGCCTGCGAGGGAGATTTTCTAAGGCAAAAAAATGGCTTGTAGGTGCTTAATTCCCATTAAAAGCTACTGGAGAGGCAAGTACCAAACTGCTATGGGAGCCTTTGGGAAAGAGGTCTTCCTCTAAACCATTGTTATCCACCCTTTCAACACCTGAAATAAATAACTGATAAACAAGAGACGTTTGAATCTGCAGTGAAATCACTTTGTGGCCTGAGAAGTAGCTTTTTGGCATCCCCGTGCGACTATGCCAAATGAAGTCAGACAAGATGCATTCTAATTCTGCTTTTAAAAAGATCTCTATTTTAGGCAATGTAACACGAGAAGGTGGATGCGTCACCTATCTGACTCAGCAGAAGAGTCTCATTTAAAAACTCCACGGCAAGTCTTGACTGGTATTAATGAATATTTGTATTTGGTTTAGAGGTGAAATATTGTGTACATAAAATTCAAGAGCGTAGAGGCCATCGAGGAACAAAAGAGATCTGGCAAAGGGATCTACTACTGTCAATATTCTTCTTGCTTTCTGTACTGTTGGTCTCCACTCTTGTGTTGATGCTTCCAAGGGAACCCTTTTTGGTCTGGATGCACAGGCTCTGGTCTTCTTTTGATGGCTTCAACAGAAGTTGTTAGCCCTCCTTCCCCATCCATGGGGAATACGCCCTTTGTCAGGGCATTTTACAAGTGACTGGTGCTGGGGACCAGATACAAAAAACTGGTAGAAAATACACAAAAAGAGCACATCATGCAGTTTGACCTGTGCACTGTCTCCGCACCCCAGGAAACGCTCTCAACTACCTTCATGTTTCTCCCGTGGCACTATTCATCAATAGATCTCAATGGTTTTACAAAGAGGGTGTACCGCAGTCCCCTCTGACAGACCTGGGGCCGTGTGACGGAGCCGTGTGAAAGAAAGTAATTTTGTATAGTCACCCAAGAGACCTCTTGTGGAGCCACGAATACCCTTAACGGTCTCTGGGGACTCAACCTGAGCTTCGGGAAGAGACAAAGAGCGTTTTGTGTCTCTAGCTCTCTGCTGAGTCTGCTGGGAAGAAGGCCCTGCGATGGCAACTCTTATGCTGCAAAAAGCAGCACCTGCTGGAGCAATACTGACGTAACAAATTCATTTTGGACAGCTAATACAGAGAGATTCGCCGGTAACTTTTAATCAGTAGCACGTTAAGACAAATTGGAAGCCATGACCTACAAAGAAAGGCTCTGCAAATCCCCCTGCCAGCCTCCTGAGGACGGCAGCTCCCCCAGTACACAGCCTTGATAAACGGATCCTCTTACAAGGTCTAACTCATTTAATCATTCCCTCTGCTTGCATTAACCACTTCTGCAAGGGTATCTTTCCTCTGCGTACTGCTTAAGTTAGGTCAAAAACTTGGTCTTGTTTTCAAATCCACATTCATGATGAAAGCCTCCAGTCTAAGACTTCTATTCTTCCGAGACCTTTACAGTTATAAGCACTGTGAATAATTCTTTTGCTTTTTCTCCCTGCCTGCTATAGGGCTTCCTCCCTAAAGCACAAACATTTCTCTTTGCCGAATTCTCTCCACGTGTCTCCTCTGTACACAGTGAAACAGCCCGACACCATGGGCTGGGTCCAGGCACACAATGACCAGTCTCCCTTCGAGCCAGAAGCTTCTGTTCTCAGCGGAAGGGCCAAACCCCAGGTAATCTATTCACTCCCTACCTGGGAAGGGAAGCAGCAAAAGAATAATTCACTGCACTTCTAACTGAAAAGCAGTTACAGAAGTGCAGAACTCAGATTTGAGCCTTCAACAATGGACTTTAATTTGAAAACGGCACCAAGTTTTCATCCAGAGCAAATAGCTTCCCTTGACAAGGCAGACAATTAGAGAACAAGCAGCAACCTCCGAGCCTTCAGATTGCCACCAGTCTGAGCCACTCCCCGGCAGCGGCAAAGACTGAGCCGAGGCATCCTCCCTGCCGGGATGCCCAGCTCCGGGGCAGCCACTGTGAACTGCCCGAGCCCAGCCTGCACAGCAGCTTTTGGGTGGCCCCAAAGGCAGGGCCAGGAAAACTGCACACAGCGGTCCCAGTCAGACACGAGCCTGCCCGCCCGGACGACTTGCGAGGGCTGCGCTGGCACAGCCGCAGTGCTGCTTTGTGCCTATACTTGCTGCCTCCCCTTTGATTGCAAATATCCTTGATTTTGGCAGCATGTCTTCTAACCCTAATGGCCTTTCCTAAACGTAATTTTCAAATGTTTATATTTCCTTCTTTTCCCCATAGTAATTTTCGGTGCTTTGAACGTTTCAGGGATTCAGCTACATAAATAGATACCCTAATCTTGTAACAACATACTAGATTACATAATTGCGATTAGGATGGGTAATTACACAGTGCCCATGTGAGACAGACAGCTTCAACACTCCACATCACAACCGTGTCAAAATATTTTATTTACAGAATATAAGACGTACTAACTCCACAGGCTACATTGTATTTTACCATAAAACATTAATTTTTTTAATATGGCTATACATAAATAATAATTAGAAAAGTCCTTCAAGTGCCTGTATTCTGTTTCTATTTCGTTAAGAAAAAACACACTGTTGGGTCCTCCCTACTACGGAACATTTCAGCAGCACGCTAGTTTCCACAGTCCTGGTAAGAGTGCTCTTGTTTATTGTAGAAATGTTACTAGACAATATTATAATGCTTTCCTGAAGTAAAGCTCACAGATGAAGTAAAAAAAATTAGCCACGGTAGATATTTTTGTCAAGGTATTTAGCTCTCATTTTGATCTGCTGATGACCTTTTAATTGAGTGAATCATAACTACACATCCTAATGCCAGAGCTTATTCACCAGCTATGAAAACAACCTGGAATTGCATGCAAATTTTATTTTTGTTTTCCCTCATGATCTCAAACTTACAGTACTTAGTGCTCCATCACACTAAGTGACAAAAAAATCACAGTGTTAAAAATCACAAAGACCCTCTGTAAGACAGTGAAGAGTGCAGAAAAAGCTCTTTAGAATTCGGTGGGGGCAGAAGATTGGCACAAATTACATCAGGTGTTTTTTAAATAGCCAGCATCGCAAGGAAGAGGATCAGCTTAAAGAACGCTATGAATAGGAGCTACCCTGCCTGCTGACATCAGCACCATTTTACAAAGACTTGACTTGGGAAGCCTAAGTAAGGGTTTACGCACTGCAGCCCAGTGTCATAAATGTCACACACTATACTGGCTCCACAGAAGAAGTGGAGCAAGCGCTTGCTGACCCAAACTGATCTGACATAGGCTTAATTGTATATTTACTTCACATACAAAATAGCCCGGATTAGTATTTTCCATACATCTAATCTGGAACTTTATTAAATAATCATGGTGCTGCACAAATACTGAAATGACGATCCTCTAGTTGCTGTCACACGCAGTGCATCACATGAATTTTTGAATCAACTGTGACAAACACACAATAGAGGTTCTCACAGTGAACTGTTACTTATGTTAAAACACATTTTTCGGAGGTTTTACAAAGTTTAATTGCACAGGATGAAACATGACACCTAGGCATTTGATTTATTACTAAGCATGGCTCGATATTAGTGAGACTGCAGAGTGTACAGTGTTGTGGAATTATTTTTACTCTGTCATGACAGATGGACCCAGGCAGTGTTTGGTAAAGACTGTGTGCAAGTGTGCAGACACATGCTGCAGGTGGGATTCTCTCTGCTGCCTCCTCCAAGCCAAGCTGTTATACTTGAAAACAGCGCATTTCAAATGACGAAGAAATCATCATCATCTACATTTTCAAAATGGCAACATAGATTTCAATCTTCTCTATATGAAAAAAGCCTGTCCTGACTAGAAAGCAATGTAAGCCTTCCAGATTTGAGGTGATCTATAGAACAATAATCCGTGAGAATTGGATACGATCCTACCCCACGATGGGTATACATAGCTTGTGCAGTAGTGGCGCACACAACTACTCTGTGGAGATGGCAGTAGATGCAGCAAGGTGACAGGCCGCAATCTCAGCTTTCCAACCTATACCTATGCTTCGGTTTGGTTTCTCGTCACCCAATACAGCAGCCTGGCACATTTTGTGCTCTGTTCTCTGCCACCCAAGACAGCACCACATGGTGCTTCCACTTCTGGAAGATGCACACATTGGAAAAGGTAAGTCCATGCAAGCCAGAGAGCAGGGCGCCGGATGTCACAGCACCCGAGCAACAAAGTGAGCAGCTGGTAATGGCAGCCCCTGTGCTGCTGGCTGCAATCAGCCAGGAGTGAGAGATTCCTCCTGTGCCTCTGAAATTCAGGTTTTCCACTTAGAAACCAGCTGGCAAACTACCGTGTCGGGACTTCGAGTAATGACAAAGCTGTCCTTGCTCCTAGCACCTCCTGAGCCCTGCAAGGACCAGCCAACACCCCCACGGTCCACTCTAAGAAACGGCACGTGAGATCATCATCACTCCATGACATTGGCACAGCAGGCAGTATTCTTTGCAGCTTTACCTGTGTTGTCCATTGCCCTCCCCCTGCAAGAACTTCATATTTCATTTTACTCTAACCTGTGCACAGGAGGGCTCTTGCATCAACCCACAGCACAGCCAAACTCCATGACCAGCCGGAGGTCCAAACTAGCGTCACACCTCGCCCAGCGACAGCAGCATGCAAGACAAGAGGGGGTTTGTCCCATACCAAGGCAGGACTGTGCACCGATTTCCACTTTATACTTATGAAGTTGCCACACTGATAGCATGGTTGAAAATGCCAGAGTAGCACCCTGCCTGCAAGGGCCCTAAGAAGAGCCTTGATGTGGCCGCACTGGCACAGCTCTCCAGAGGGCTCTTGTTACAAGAGGACACCTGAGCACAGTCCACCCTGCCGTCCGCTAGGCAGAGGTGTTACCTGGCAGGTGCATTGCTGAATGTCAGCCAGCTAGTCAGACGGCCTTTCCTATTTACTTCACCCTTGGTAAAAATCCTCCATGACCTGCCCCACCACGCCCCTGGATGCATCGGTCAGAGTCTCTCCAGCTTGGGCAAACCTCAAGTCCCCATTTCACATAAGCTTTCAGGCAACGAAGATTTCTTCAGCACAGACCGTATAGGATAATTTTCAAACTGTTATTCTGTGATTTATGAGAACTGTGGTTAATACTTGAGAAAAATGCTTTTAAAGCTGAATTCTCACATAACACTTTAACGTATTGTTGACAGCCAGCAATACCCTCTCTCCCCATTTGTTTTCTGAGCTGACACTAAACCTTCCTACAAAGCTAATTAAATCACCAGGAAACGCATCTGACAATGTCTAACAGACTTAGAAATGGTCTTAATCAAGGCCTTTGGCACCAAGTTCACATTCTTCTGAGGAGAAACTTTATATTACATCTCCTTGAAATCAAGTGCTTTGGACTGGCCCCTTTTCAGTAGCTCAGGATATCACTAGCCAAACTTAAGAAGTCCTTTGTTCCAGCTGGAAGCAAGCTTAAAGCTAGATGAAATGGAGGTGGAAGTAAATCTCTGTATTTCAACCAAACAGAATGACATCCAGTCTATCCTCTACTTTTAACAGAGGCCAGAAAAGGGCATCAACTCAACAGGACCAGAATCAATCGTTCTATTGGCAAAACTACCGTTAGCTAAGATAGTTCAGCCTTGTGTTCAGCAGTGTTTTACCATTTCAGTGTATTCTTGTCTGACTAGAAAAAGCTGCAGTCCCTCAGTAACACGTTTCTGGGCTACACTGACAGAGGGGCACTGGCTTTCTGCCTAGAAGCAAAGGTGCAAGCTACACCAAGAGCCAGGAAAAGTCACTGAAACAAATGTCCGTGGTAATCCCTGGAGCTCGAGTAATCTCTCAAGCTCTTGGGCCAATTCACATGCTTACTGCTCTTTGTTTAAGTGTTGAGATCTTTATAGTTTGGCTTTGTGCATGTTTTATACAAACATTGATAAATTCTAAAACAGCATTGTAACATTTCAAGGCTGATTCACTGATAAAATGCTCATTCATGGAACTCTAAGGAAGGGACTGCATGGCGTGTTCCCTTTGAAAAATATGGCTGAAGTGAGCATTCTGCAAAGATTCAAAGCAGATCTCAGACACAAAGAGCAACAGAAGATAAGCAGTGCACAAGGAAACACTGAACAGGTCATGGAGTCTTAAAATAAATATTATTGAAAGTCAATACTGAGGTTTGATTCATAACATCTCCACGGACATTTATCATTATTACCAGCAGATTACGTGTCTTATTTTAGGGGAAGCTGACTAAAGATTGCTGTTAAAACTATTCCTAATAGCTGATTACACATTTTTACTGATACTTCAGGTTTAATTCTGATCAACTTTTGTTGATTTATAAACACTGTTGCCTACTTTAAAGCCTGCAATCAACCACATTATGTGCTAGATAATGAACACACTCCCTAACTTCAGGTAATAGGCAGAAACTCCATTAGACAACAGCTGAATGAGGGGAAGCTCTATATATCTCTGTCTTCCCAAGTGCTCTGTTGTGACATTCCTACGGTATTTCTAAGAATGAGGCTCCCTGCCAATCACTCTGAATACAAGCACGAGTCCTTGTTCCTCCCCTGAGATGCAGTCTTCTCTGCTTGCAGCTACACAAACGATGCTCCACAGGTGGACAAAAGAGGAGAGGGCAGTTGGAAAGCCTTGGTGAACAGCTTCCAAGTTCTCCGCACAAATAGGTGTTGGAGTAGAGCCATACATACACAAACCCAAGGATGAATCAGAAAAAGCTGCAGAAATGCAGCACAAAATCCTCTTCCACCTCACTTTGCCGTAAGTTAAAAAAGAGAACAGAATGAAAACAAAGTAATTGCATGGATAGATGAGAAAACGCAATGCCTGTCCTCAAATCTCACTCAGAAGGGAGCCAACAGAAACAATCATATACAAACCAAAAGACTTCCACATTTCTCCCTTCTCTGAGGTTTCCCAGCGCATCCCTAGTCTATTAGTTCATCTTTCCAGCAATCATTCTCATTTTGTGCCATATACAAGGCCAAGCACATTACCAGTGCATAACAAGCTATAATAATGATTGACGATTACATATGGACAAGACAAAGTTGAGATTAAGAGCCACGTTAAAACAGCATCAGAATTTCATTGAACTTTATCTGATAAGAGCTCAGAAATAAGAACGGCAGAGAAGAGTAGCTACAGAAACCACCAAGAAACCCTTACTGGAAGGGTCTGCATCCATTAAAGACAAACAGGGATACACACGAAGACATTAATCAAAAATGGATAAGAACAAGCACTGTATATCCACCTGAATCTCTCCCGCTATCAGGTTAGATGCAAATTTGTATAGGCATAATGTGTACCAAAAGTCTCAAACTACTGCTCCAAGCAAAACATTCTTAAGCCTTAAAATACTGTTTCTATATTAGGTAACTACTTCTCAGAGGTTGCACTCTTTTCTGGTCTGACTTCTGCATTAAAAAGCAATGAAATTACATAGTTCCTAGTGCTTCTGCTGCTCTACGGCACACACGCTGCATGCAACACACATGCGACTTGCTCAGTAGAATTGTCTCAGAAGGAACAGAGAACCCATTTGAACCTGACTACTTGGGTTGTTATACTATAGCTTTCTGGCTGTTAGGAACAATATTAAAAAGTGACCCTTTTGGTCAAGGACTTCTTTTAAAGCTACAAAGCAGCAAGTCTTACTATACTTCACATAACTGCAAGTCTTCTAAAGTTAGCAATTATTTGATACAAACTGAATTCCTGAAGATGAAAATCTGTTTCCAAGATGTTTTCTCCCTCAGTCAGCTCCATGCAGGCAAGAACAAGTGCTGATGATAACTCTGGACAGAGGGTTTTAAGTGTCTGTAGAATGTACAGATCTTGCAAAAGATCAGAGCGCCACTCTGTTCAGAGTCCTGTGTGGATGAAGGGATGACAGCCTCTTCTTCAAAAGATGTAAGGTCCCACAATTCAACAATTTTCTCTTTTCTATCTCTTCCACTCCTCCAGTGTTTAACATAAGAAGAGTTGTTTAAATCATGGCAGTATTGTCAGAAAGTCAAAGTGTTAAAGGCTTCATCATACTATTTATGGACTGCCAGATGCTACAAGCTTGTTATACCCAACTTTGAATAGCTGTAAAATGAACCTACAGACAGATTACTGCTGTTTGCCCAGATCGCTTTTCCTTTTTTGGGTTCAAGATTTGTATCTGTCATTCAGCTGAAGTAGCAGCCAAGATTACTGGCACAGCGCTTTCTTCATCCCTGGCCATTTAGTTTCTGATAACTGTAGTGTAAACACATTACAATAGTACGAGATCCCTATTGACTGGCAGCCACCATTAAGGGCATTACATTGTACCAGATTTATTCCATACATCTTCTGCAATAGCACCCCCAGGCACTCCCTTCAAAAGAGACATACAACATAGCAGCAAAGGCAGAGGTGTCTGCAGAAATCTCAAACTTCTCCCCTCATCACAACATGGCCAGACTCCCTTCAAAGCCTTTCTTTACAACATTTTGCCTTGCTCTCACTGAGCTTCACCATGATGAAGGCTGAGTGACCCACCTGCTCCAGCTCCCCTTTTTCTCCTTTCAGTTTCCTTTGCTGTTGCCAGTATTACTGCTGTCCCTGTTGCTCAGTCTGAGGCCCCTCCAGGCTGCTACGCATTTCCCATCCTATATTATATTAAAATCCTTCCATCTTTCTCTCACCTTCACCCTGTGAAGTTACTACACTGACTATTTCTCTCCCGATTAGTACAGTAGCTCCCCTCTTGCTCTTTGACCTTCTAAGTCCACCCAAGAAACCACCAGCTAATCATCTTCTTCACCTGCTGCTCAGCTGATGCCACATGAGCTTTGCTCCAGCGCCTTCCCACAGGAACCACTCCACCATCTTCTGCTTTTCCCACCCTCGCACGTTTAAGATCTCCATACTCACCTGCAAACCTCTGCCTAAGGCTGTCATCTGCATATTTCTGCATGCTGGCCTTGCTGAACCTCCCTGAATCAGAAATGGTGCCAGATTTACTGGTGTCCCCCCCCCTCCCCGGTTTGTTCAATATACCAGCCAAGTAATACAAAGAAAAGCTGTGTACCCAGACACACAGAAAGAAATTTTAAGGTCTTGAGGGAACATGAGATCAACAGTCTCGTATCTTGTTTCATCACAGACTGTAAAGCAGCATAGTCTTGCTATTCATATGGAAAATGTATGCTTTAAAAGATCTCCAAGAGTATCACCCAGGTGTCATTAAAGTTACCTGAAGATGGAGATTTTGTCACTTCCAGTGGTGGATTGTTCTTACAGTTGCCCAGCTTCTCTGCTAGAAACCTGTGCTTTGCTTCCATTTGAATCCACTATGATCTAAAGTTTCCAGCTATTAGGTCCTTCTAATATGTTTTTTCACTTGATTAAGAAGCCCTTAAAAAGCCTTTCTTCTCCCCATGAAATTATTTATATACCATAATCAAATTCCTCCGCATCTTCATATAAGTAAGGAAAGAGAATTGATCTCCTTCAGTCTACCATTATACCACATTTTTCTCAATTTTAGATTATGTTTGCACTTCTCTTACCTCCAATTTAACACTCCTCTTAAAATACAAAGAGAACTGGATGTTCTTTGCTCTTACCAGCACCAAAGTGGGGGATCTTCCCTTACTGTATGTTCCCTGTCTAGGTCCAAGGACCACAATACAGTCCATTCCACCAGGCTGGGCAAGTCACAAGACACCCCCAGTGGCATGCACCACATCAAAAAGGGCTGCTACCATATAACGGAAAGCTGGATTACTCTGCCCAAAGACTGTGCAACCTTGTGCATGGCTCTGGAAAAGCTCTTAGTTTATATAGCCGTGTAAAAATCTTACCCTCTGTACCAATCATCTGCTTAGATTTATCATCCACAAACATTAGAAGATTTATTTCCCATCTCTCCGATGGAGGTGTTGGCCAGCACTGGAGCCAGTGCCAGTCCCTGCTTCCTGAGAAGCATTCCTGTTTGATGACTGTCCAACAAGAACTGCTTTTGAGTTCTGGTTTGACACACTGTCATTCAGCACTGCGGATTTCAGTCAAATGCATTAAGTTAAATGCCTTGCAAAAGTTAGTGTATCACAACTGCACAGTTATCTTTATTAATTAAACTTGCAATGTCAAAAGATGGAATCATTTTCCATAAATCCACGCTAACTGGGATTGGCTTAATAACACCCTAGGTCTTTATTGACAAAATCCTGTCAGAATTTGAAAAAATATTTTTATTTAACACAAATATTAGGCTTAATTAATTGGGTCAACCACTTGCTTTTTTAAAATACTAGCAAGAGAGTAGGATATTTCTATCTAGGATTTCCCTGGTATTTCAAGTCTTATTAAACAGGAGCACCCAATTTTTACACCTTATGATCTGAAACTGCACAGCCTTTGTATGTGACATCTAGCACCCTTAATTTTAAGAAACCAGCACATACCAACATTTTCATAAAACACAAAACTAGGTCATCTTGTACCTCTATTAACAGCATCTGAAACAGTGGGTTAACATGTTCCAGGCTTTTTCTGCATCACCCCCTTGTGCTGCAGTGGGTCTTTCCCATCATGGGACTCAGCGGTATTGCAGGGAGGCTATTCCAGCCTCACGATTACTGTGAGTGATATGAAAAAGGTGAAGTCATGGGTGAAAAAAGACAACAAAGGCAGCTTTAAGGAGACAGACGGAGGCAATGACAGACAGAAAAAAGCACCAAGATGCAAACATGAAAGCCTTGAAGCGAAGGGTAAGGTAAGGAGTGTAAGGTTGCTAGGCAAATACAGTAACATATGAAATTCAAGGACCACCATACAGTGACAACTGGCTCAGCATGCTGGAAAAAGATGTTATCAATATTCTGCGTGTAAGCTAACACTCACACACTTTTCCCAATCCATCTGGGCTTGGCAATTTCTATCTTCTCCACTTATGCCCTTTCCAGAAGTTTGCCACACTGCCATGCCAACAAAGTGTGCAGAAAGCATCACTTGGCAGTGCTTTGCACAATAAGCTCTCCTGGCGTGGGGGCTATCAAGACTTCCTTGGCTCCCAAACAAAGTGAACTAATAGCAGTATCACTTTAGCACTGCAGAAGTGCATCACTTGAACATGATGATGATAGCATCAGCAAGCTACTCTCTGCCACCGTTCCACATTCACCTGCCTGACATCTGCACCCCATCATACGAGCAGACAGGAAAATCTACTCACTGGGGAAAAACCCCAAACACTCAAACACGGACTGAAGAGCCAAGAGCTGCAGAACATAACAAAAAGTTTGCTTCTGTGTTAGCATTTGGTTTCTTTCTTCATGTTCTTGTTGCTCACCACGAGTCGCTCTGGAGCCAAGGCAACTCAAGATCAGCAGTGCCCCTGCACAACCATCACAGGCTCCTGTCTCGTCCTAAGCAGGCTACACTTCCCAACTCCTACTGTCACTTCTGCAACGCTTTTAAGAGATATTTTTCCTTTAAGCATCCAAGATCCAATTACTAATTGTTTTAATGCAGGTTATTCCTTGAACTGCATGCAGAGCTTTATAGTGAACAGCACATCAGGGGAAAGCCACCCTTCTTGGCAACACAACGGGGTTGCAGTTGCTTAGCTTTTCACCAAAAATCTTGAGCTTTTTGCTAACTTCTGAGCATGAGGGAGAACCTCCGTCGTCTTTGTTTTCAGGAGGGCATTAACGCTCTGGTCCAGTTTTAGGTGTTTTGGGGTCTGCGAGATTTGAGAGCACGGGCTAATGACACGTAAATCTCTGAGGATATTTGAAAGAAAATTATCGTTCTTTAGCTTTTAAATAGGAACTGCTATCCCTTGAGAGCTGCTATTCCTCATGGGGTTAAGGATGCAGAGACAAGCTGCCTTCCCTTCTACCTTCATAATCTATTTCTGACAGGTGATGATAATGCTCCCTTCTGAATCACTAAAATAAAATGCTCTCAAGGTACGTGGGTTCCCAAGTCCTCCAGGACACAGGTGCACATAGACCCTATCATGAATTCAGAGAGGGAGATGACAGGACAACACTAGTCTCTTAGGACTCCCTGTCAGCAGAAGCACTGTGGTAGCACAGTTCCTCATGTCCAGCTCCTACTGACGGGTAAGTGCTTTGAGGCACAAGCAGATGACAGGAGATAGGAAGGGAAAGACAGCAGAAATTAGTCTTCCTTGCATGTGTTTGATGCTGGTTACTGAGCTGAATGCAGGAGTGGGTATGGGCAAGCTCTCAAACATGAGCAGGCACAGCCCCGGAGTAGATGTACTGATGGCCTGATCTGACACGGCAGCTGAGAATAGAGAGTAATGAGAGCAGCATGATCCTACAGTGAGCAGCCAAAGGAGAGGAGCAGCTGCTACAGCTCTTCTCAGGAAAGGCTGAGGAGCAGGAACCCTTGTGCTTTGAGCCATTCTACTCTCACCCTGTGTGCTGCTCCTTCAAAGGGTGAGTTTCAATGAAATAGGATATTATGACCACGCTAAAAATGTTCCTGTATAAAACTGTATGATCCACAACACACAGAATACATAGCTACTGACCAGGGGCATAAGCCCCAAGCCTTCAGTTACCTCCTCCATGCATGAGTGTGCAAAGGTAGTGCTCACTGAGTAACCCACAACAGAGTTCCAGTAGTTTGTGAGACTGGGTTCAACAGGAAAGCGAGTTGGTCTGGTTGCCTTAATGAAACAAAGAGGATAAACAAGTTTTTTTGCCTTCAGGCCTGAGGTCTCTTCATGGACCTCTAGTAAAGTGAAAATCCCATTGCATTAGCGGTAAAATACAGTGACACTCACCTCACAGCTGTTAAGCAGGAACAACATACACACTACTCTGTCAACGTGCTAGGAATCTCCACGGGAAAAAAGAAGCATATAAGCTATCTATGCAGCCCATCTCTAACCCCATCCTCCTAGTTCATTTGGGCAGTTGTAGCACATCATAAAGCCTCAGAGGATGTTGTTAATACAGCAGAAGTCCCGGCAGAAGCTTAGGGCTTACTTCATCCCATAGGTAAGCTTATATTCTCCAGAACATGATCGTGAACACAAGCCTAAAAATTCCTCTACCTTCCCCCTTTGATTATTTTTTAAATTCTAAATGGATGGCTACTCCAAAGAATTGTCCCAGACTGAGTATCCTTCCTCTTTAAGAGGCATCAGGTATGTTGTAGGATGGCACAGCTATTCCACAGCTTGAGCTACTGCATCCCATAATACCAATGCCAAATTCACAAAAAGCCATTTTCTGTCAGTACTATTTGGGATATCTCATGGCTTCCTGCACCAGAAAAGCTGCTGTTCCTTAGTGTGGATACAAGATGAAAGAGCAGACTGGAGCAAAACATGCAACCCACAATCACTCAATTCATATAATTAAAAATTAAACAGCAGAACAGGAAAGCAGGCGTGTCTCCTCCATGTGTCTGTGCGTGTATTCAGTTTTCAATAGAAACATCTGGTCCCTGACCAAGATACTTCATTCAACAAAATATGTTGGTTAAAAGTAGTTTCTGAACTGTTTGGGTGCCTTGAAAAGCTCTGAAGATCTGCCAAGCAAGTGCTGGGGTGACTGATGCATGCATGGCACCCACCAGCACAGCACCCCAGTCTCCCCACACCTCTCGCTATGGCCCTGGATTATTGATTTCCTCTGCAGAAATACTGGCTGGAGAGACCTGTTCTGGCAGTTACGTGCTTTTAATGCCTCTCTGTTTGTATTTAAAGGATGAAACCCTGTAAGGAAGGCACATGAAGTGGAAGTATGGAAGAGAAATAGCACAGGAAAATCACTGCTATTTACTTTTTTTTTGTTTTTAAACAAAGGCAGGCTTCAGCTGATCGCTTTGTTTACAGTAGAACTAACAGGAAGGAGTTTTACTCCTTACAGCCCATTAAACCTGTTTTTCTCCTACTCCCATTCTCCTCCCCCTCCTCAAGCCTTTAACAAGCCACAAGAATACAAATCAGAAAAAAACCTCAAAATCTTTCTGCTGATGAACCGCTGAAAAAAGGTTCCAACATGGCTGGTATTAACAGTGCAAATTTCCGACCTATTTATATCATGGATAATTGGTGACTAGAAATATTTGCATTGCTAATTTTCCTCCATTAAGAACAAACCCAGGGTCCCAGTAATATGACTTAATAGCTGCATTTAAGTTACTGCCCCTTCCCTGTCTTTTTTTAAGGGTAGTTTTTTCTCTCCACACTTAAGTGAGTTCCTAAACAAAGAGTTCATTCTTTTTTGCTCCCATTACTACCGTGTTTGCTGTTCTAACAACAAACTTGACTTTCACCAACCTAAGTAGAAAACAGAAGACACAGAGCGTGGCTAGGTAGAATGGTAACTAAAAATCTGTTACTGTGAGTGTTACCACTTCCTTATTAAGAATTAAATAATAATGATTTTAAAAAATCAGCACACCTTTCCAACACAGACAGGACCTTGCAAAGCTTAATTCTTGTGTCAGGGACTTCAATTTTAAAGTTGATGCCCTAGAAACACCTGAGAAAGATTTGAACAGAATGGTTAAATCAGGCCTTCATTTCCATGAACAAGGGCCCCGCAACCCTTTGACTGGAGCTCCCTGAAGGCAAGCACCCTGCCACAGATTGCCACTTGTGGGTGATCGTCCTGCACCTGGAGGGCTCTAGGAGCTGGTTAGAGGCTGATATGGCAGAGTTTGGAGTCTTACAAAAAGGCAATCAACCCAAGTGCCCCCAGGGAGAAGGAAAGCACAGAGCAGAGTGCCTCTGACTTCAACCAGCAGCTCTGTTTCACATAAAGGGACACTGTCAGGTCCCTTTAGAATCACTTCAAAATAGATCAGGCAGATTTGAGGGCTAAAAAGAAACTTTTCTTACTGTCCACTGGATCTGCATGCAAAGCTCACGGAAAACATTTGAGATGCATACCAAATTAACTGTACTGCGTAACCAGAATTAATTGTGTCCTTGACAGCATGGCAGCCGGTAACATTTGTTATCCGTCAAGTCACTCAACCCACAAACAAATCCCTTCACTGCCATTTATGACCACTGTGCTCCCATAAAACATCCAGAACAGGTACCTACACCTATTAATAACCCTGACACCACTGCCACATTACAGGGGAATGTGAGCCATAATGACATGGTGACATTTAGCTGGTCCTGCACATTCAGCTGACCAATACCACATTTCAGGAATGGGTTTTGCACCAGTGAAGAGAGTTATATACTGAATAAGATGGCAACCCAGCAAGTACGTACCAGCTGTGCTGATTTACTGGGGCTGGCGACTGTATTGTACAGTATTGTAACCGCACTGTGACAGCCAACTCTCACACCATCCTGGAGGAAATAAAGGCTGCTGCGCCCGCCATAGCACAGAACAGTGGAGATGTAACACTGCGGAGCGGCGGCAATTCAATTCTTCGTGAAAGAGAGGCCTTTTCAAAGAAGGCATCTGGAGGCTGCACAGCGCACCTGTATTAACAGCTAATCATCACTAGTGCAAAAGGGGAACAGACTCTCGCAACTCAGCCAGCTGGCAGCATAATCCAGAGCTCAGAGAACTAGGTGGCAAACATCTAACAATAATGCCAAAAATCAAGAAAATGGGGAATCCTGTTAGAAAATCAAGAGGAATCCACCCAAGTAACTCTAGCTGATCTGGAGATTGTAGAATGACTGTCAGACGAAAAACGAAACGTAAGTCGCACAGCCTGCAAGAAGAAACTAGTATGAGAAGAAGAACGCAGATTTCTTTTTTTCCTGTGTGTCATTGCTGTTAACCACAATATTCCCTGCCACATTTAAGGAAATATTGTAATCCCCTGAGGAAATCAAGTCTCTCTACAGATCTTCTAAGCCCTGAAATCACACCCTTTCTCTGCTACAGTCAATAGCATGCCCCATGAAGCATCTGCATTCTCAAGAGATGAATGTATTTTTCTGGTTTAGTACTCTGATAAAACCTTAAAGGTGTAAGAAAATAACATTAAGATACATTATCATTTGAATTCAAAGTCCCCTGAACTCAGAAATTACCTTGCTAAAAAGCAATTCCCATGCCCTCTTAGCCCTGCACTGATGTCGCACTTTTCTAAATAGAAAAAGCAACCTCATAACTGGAAAGATACCATTTCCAAACGTGTCACACCAGAAAACATCACCCTTGTCTGCAAACGACACCAACTAGGCAGCAGAGCTAGTAGAGCTGGCAATCGTGCAGTTGGGCTGCTCCGGATGCCGTAGGTGGTAAGCAGAGGGACTCAGCAAGGACAGACACCTTCGTGGGCAAAGCTCTCAGGAGCAAGGCACCATGACAGCGTGACGACACTGTTCACAATACTCACATTGGCTCCTCTCTCTGTGCTGTCCCTGGGGAGCTGCTGTTTCTTCCTGTGAGGCCCCACAAGTAGTACTGTGGGAAGCAGAGACGATGAACACCAGCCCCTTAAATTCATTATAGATGGCTTTATTAGTAATACCTAACATATAGCAGAGCTCTTCTAAGTGATATAGTGCCAAACACATAGAAGACTTTGTCTTGATAAAGTCAGACATCTTGAGTACGTAATAAATATGATATTCACCCTCTGTCTAATGTAGGTTATGTGAAGCTGCTAAGACTGCAATTTTTAGGCTATCACTGTCCTTAAATTATTAAGCAATATAGCATTAGAAAGCTAGACTTGAAGGCTGTGCACTGCAGTTTTGTTTTTTTGTTTTTTTGTTTTTTTTTTTTTTTTTTTTTTTTTAATGTGTGCCTGAATAGAAAAAGTGACTTTGGAGAAAGTATTGTGGTGCTAGTATGTATCAAGAGGATGCTTGGAGACTGACACCGTGTCAGGTGTCACTGTTGCTCACATTTATACCTTCCTTGCTTTTTAGTGCTTATGTGGTGAAGAAAAGGACTTACTAACCTACACTGCAAGAAAGCAGAAATTCTCTGCCTCGGCAATTTATTGTATTAACTGTTTACACATGTTTAAGCTGGTTTGAAGCCAGCTTTGTAAACATGTCAGGATATTTTAAAGTCACCTAAAAATAGGTTTGTACTTTGGCTCTAGCTTATTTAAAGCCTGAGCTAGAGATTTCTGTGATATCAATAGCTTTCTTATGGGGATAAGGAGAACAATATATAAGAATGCCTCAGCACATCCCATGTCACCTCCTCATTTTATTCAGTAGCCCTAGGAGGTAGAAGATGTAGTTTGCATACGTTTCTGTCCAGAGACTTATGCAAATCCAGGAATCATGTGCTAGTGTGTGTGTGTGCAGGAGGGAAGGCCACTCTCTGATCTATTTGCTCATCTCCCTGTCTTCTCAATGCAAAGGGCACTAGAAGAAGTTTCATTTAAACGTATTCCATTCATAATCTCAAGGACTACTGGGCACCCTGTTGCTCCTGCTAGAGGACACAGTCTGCATTTGAGTAATGCTCCTTTTCAGGAAGCAATATCTGTCTACACAAGAGCTTTCCAAACGATGACACTAAATTCATTCAGAGCAACTTCACCTTCCAGGAGATGCGGCTGTCTTTCCCATACGCGTAAACCTACGGGGCAAGGACTGTAAAACTCAGGTGCTTAATCCATACTGAGCCTCTTCATTTTCTGCTTAATGAAAACATAATATCAGCTGCTTTTAAGGGAGCAAATGACTCATATTGCTATCACCTGTGTATTATTCATCCTCCAAGACAAAGAGATCCAGAGCAACCTAGTTAAGTCTGTTCACAAAGAGACAGCATTAATCTGGAAATTACCTCATTCTCCAAAGCAAAAAAAAATAGGTAAAGCTGAAGCAAAAGGAAAAGTGGGTGTGCTGAGGATTTCTTCATGTACCTGTGCAGTAACGCGGTGTTTGTCTCCAAAGCCTGTTGTGGACGTGATATTTTATATGCATTTTGAGACAGGGAGATGCTGCAGGACAACCTGTCACTACTGCAGGAAGAGGGTACCTTCATTTTCCTGTTACTGTTTTTACCATGTTTGAAATTCCAAGTAATCGTTGCTAGACATTGTATTTCAAAGACTGATCTAATCATGAAAGGCAGAATCACGGTTGCTCTGTGTGGGGGTGGCCAGGCCTGGAATGGGGCTTTCGTAGTAGCTGGCTTTTTAATGCCAGGAGCTGTCAGCCACTTTTCTCTGGGGTCATTCTGAGCCACCTGTAACTGAGGCAGACTGCACACACTCAGCCTTTCAGACTTTTAACTCATACGACCCCCACTTTCAACGATGCTTTAGGGGCTAGCTGAGGAGTTTTACCATTTCTCATGCTAGCCAGTGCTTACAGGCAGCAGTAAATACGCACTCACCTGATGCATGGTCAGAAATGAGCTAGAAATCCTCTGGGAAGGAAAGGGGAAAATTCTAGAGACTTTGCAACATCTATTTCAGGAAGAGCTGTCTGCAGAGATGTCCCTGCTGTAGCATATGCTACCCCTAGCCAAAGACTGGCAGTAACCAGGCCACTTGTTTTCAAGGGTCTTTTCCATCAAAATATGAAGAGCCCCAAGAGTCCTCTTCCTGCTACAGACATACACTACAAAGACAAAATAAACAGCGGTGCCTGTGTTTGTGTGTGCACATGCGTGTGAATATACTAGCCATGCATGCTGCTCCTGACAAAGGGAAAACTGGATAGAAAACAAAACGTCAAAACAGACAAGGGGACAAAAAAGAAAAGGGATCTCTCCCACCCACAGCTCTCGCAGCTCCGCTTCCCTGCAGGCCACAGAGGAAAGGAAGTGCGTATTCTGAGAGCCAAGTGCTGTGCAAAGCCCTCAAGGCACTGGTTTATCTGAGCTGCTTCTAAACGTTCCTAAATAAGCCTATTAGTTTCTGAAATCTGGCAAGGGAGGGAACAAGGCCCAGGAGTATGAACTGAGATGGGACATACTATTTCAAGTGCATTTACATGCAGTACTGGCTTCTCTGTTGACTGCCCAAAGGTCATCTGACAAACAGCGGCAAGTTTTTTACACCATGTCAATTTTTGATCCAATAGCACTTGCATACCAGATGGTTTAAAAATCTGTATTCGCTGCCACTGTTTCTGCTCTGTTCAGCAGCGCCTGCCAATGTCTCGAGTTTATGATGTCTGTAGCAAATGTTTTAGTGTTGACATCTTCTGCAATTTGAGTGAAGATAAATTGCATTAAACACTAAAACATTACTTACAGATGGAAAATAGACTGACTTCACAGACATTTGCGAGCAGGGCATCTCCAGTTACACAGTGGCAGAGGCTGCAGCAGAGAGAACTCAGTTTAATAAGCAAAAATCAATTGGCATTAATTGAAAAAAAAAAAAGCCACCTTTACTTTCATTCATTGAGAAGTGCTGCTTTACCAACACCAGGTGCTAGAGCATGCCTGCTCTCTTTGTGTACACAAAGCTGCGCAGGAGCGGCACCAGATCGCAGCAGAATATCCAGCTTTAACATATTCCACATCATAGCGATACTGGAAAACAGCATTTGTGAGCAAAGGTATTTAAGAAAAATACTGGTAACCATTTTCTCCCGCCCCAGTTTTAAGCCTAGCTATTTAGTCTGGAGCAGAGAATGGGAACTCCGTGTCCTGTTCCCTCCACTGCATTCCCCGCTCCCCTTCCCTGTTCCCTTTAGTACAGAGGTTCACGATACAAATGTAATTGCTCTAATTTTTTCCACATCCTTTTGGGAGAGACAGTAGTTCTTCTTTTAAAGGGTATTAGTAACCCTCTGGCAATTCCATTTATCTCTTCAGCACAGTGAATCTGAAAGTACCAGCCTGTGCTCGCTCTTCGTTTCACCCACTGCCACGGCAGAGCCCAGAGAGCACCTCCGGAGAGGATAGCAGCTCTGCACGCGTGCTACACACATGCACTGTCACAGCACGGAGACCAGGCCAACACACAACAACAGTTGACAGTTTCATAAATATCGAAGGGCAGGTACTCTGTAGTAAGTGGAGTTAACAACATGCATATTTTATTTATAGAACAGACAGCAAGAGATGCACACGTTTATTTGCCAAAGCTAAAAGATTTCAGATATTCCTGGTGCAGCTGAGCAAAGAAGGGGTTAACACCAGGGTTTCCAATGTAAAACAAACCAGGCTAAGCCCCAGTATTTTCTCCAAGGCCTCCCTCCTTCCTTGCCCTCTGCAGAGGCTATAAATAGATTACAGAAGAATAAAGGACAGGTGGGACTAGCCAGTCCCTTCTATTCTCCTTAGGGAAAGGGGGAAAAAAAAATCATTTGACTCAATTATTTCAGATTATGAAGAAATTAACAATCCATGAAAATTCTAGAAGTGCTACTCCTAATTACAATATGTAGCCTTCTGATTTATCATCATACTGTGTATTTGTCTTTGAATTCTCCTTTCCTTCCTTTGCATCCTATTCATGCGTATTCCCAAAGCCATGCACATTTACTGAATTTTGCAGTCACATTTCCTATAGCCCACAGACTGCCCTAAGGAGAAGAGGTGCACATAGACAAGGGACTGTAGGTGGATAGCGTCATCTTTCCTATGCTCTGCTTTGTTAATTCTGAAAAAAACCCCACGACACTGCCCCTAAATAAACCTGAGGTTTAAGAAAAATGCATTTTGTCCATGATACCAAAGCTGAAGAGTCTTTACTCCAGCAGAGTCTTGGAGCAACACATTTAAAGGCAAAAGTTTCAAATGCAAAAGCTTCATCTACAATCCTGTGTGTGTCAAAGTAATCAGTCCTGACTTATCTTCCCAAGCTAGTTCTTACAGCATCACCAATTAGCAGAAAGTTTAAGAAATTAGGTATTATTTGCTTATATTTGAACACAAGGTAACTCAAAACGAAACCACCAGCTCTTGCCTGCCACCTGAAATCTCTCAAAGTGCAAGCTGCTCTTAATAGCTGGCGAAGATAGCACGGGCACCAATACCACCTCTTCTGACCAAACTGCAGGGTGGACTGGCTCCATCTCTCTGAAATCAGAGTATGCCTACCTGCAGCTTCCTCATAGTGGGAGCATGAGAAAAAGATACCAAGGAACAATGTTCAGTAGTTAAAGCTCAGGCTTCAGATATTGCATCTGGTGATATACCCACAATGAATATGAGGGAAAAATTCCTAATTAGCACCAAACACAATCATGGCAATGGTCAGAGTTTTTTAAGATTTTTACTTACTGAATTCAAAAAGTGATTAGAAACAGAGGATGAGTGGAGACTATCCTTTTTCTTAAACTCTTACACAAGCACCCTGCAGTTTATTCCCTGAGCAGTGTCAGGCCAGCTGGCTCAGGCTTTCCAGCTTTGCCAGAAGGTCTGTCCTTGTGGTTTACAGGTATGCCTTCCTCGGGAGGGAAAACCAAAACGCTCCAGGTAGTCAGCACCTGCACAAGCACTCTTCACCTGCAGCCCTGGAAACGCAAGGAGCTGCCTTAGACCTCCCATAAATGAAGAATGCCTAAATCCTAATTTACTGCACTCTTTTACTAAAATATTAAAAAAAAAAATCTGTTCTTACACTCTCAGGCTTCCTTTCTTTAGTACTTGTCTCCTTAACCCAGTCACCTCTCGACTTTGTCTTTAGAGTCTGCATGGATAGAGGAGGCATGAGCACTTAATTGCAAAAAGGCAGAAGATTCATTCAGCATCCAGAGGGATTCTCACATCACCCCTTCCTGGCAGACATCTGTGCTCTCGGAGGCTGCATACACTACCCAGTTTGTGGCGGTTCTTGTCACAGACTAACTGAAGCTGGCCCTGGTTTGAGCAGGGGGCTGGGCTAGGCGACCTCCAAAGGTATCTTCTAACCTGTTCCCTCTGGCCCTGGTCCTATGATAACAAGCCAGTAATCAGGACAGCAGACCTGACACCTTCCTCCCAGGAAAGGATCTGTATGGCTGCAAAAATCCTCTTAGGGGATCCCGGTAAACTAAGCTGCCATCCACAGGCTTTCCCATTAGAGCAGAGAACCCTCATCACATGGAGGCACAACAGCCTGGAAAACCTTCTACTGTAAAGCCTTATCTTGACTCTCCCAGCTGAGTTTGTATCAGGTTTTCATTGTCCAGTCTCTCTGGGACTAAAGGAGAGGTTAAACGCTATTGGTTTTATGTGAAGCATGAATACTGTGAATATAATGCTTTTACAATCCTTCAATAACAACTTGTTTAACTGCAGAGGGGGCTATATAAAATGAAGGTCACAGAAGCATTTCTCCATAAATGTCTAATTTTTATAAGCACTCCAATTTATAAGAGTTCATTTTTGTTCAGCCACATCACACTCCACCAATGACAAAGATCAAACCGATGAACATGAACTTGAGACCTCCACCCGTGGGGCAAGTGTGCACACACGCATCCCTAACGTGCACTGCTCTCTCTGCATGCTGGTGGGAAGCCTGGCCACAGCACACACATTTTGCATTTCAATCTCTTGTCCATGGGTTAGAAGCAGACAGGAAAAGTGATGGGCACCCATGCAAACACCCAGACAGGCATTACTGCCATAGGCCTGTTCAGGATGAGACATGCAGAGCCATACGCACAATCCATTTTGCTCAGAGGCCCTGTGAGGGAATGAGCCAACACCCTAGACAAGCAGGGCAACATGAAAAAGAAGAGAGGGTATTATTATTTTTAGGTAATATAAATCCCAGTTTCTTCCTCCAGTTCCCTTTACAACAGTCATCATGTTTTTCCCACAGACCACTGACCTAAAGAATGCAAGAGACGAATAAAAGCCCTGAATGGATGCGGAGAGTAGAAAGTTAACCTGGTTCCATCTACCCAATGGCACAACAATTCGGGGAGGCCTGGGAAAGGTGGGATTCCTATTTCTCCTATGTGACACTCCCACTTTCACCCTCTCCCCAGCCCATCTCCAGTCTTCTCACCCCAGGGCTCTAAACTTACACACTGGCTCTTCAAGACAGCAGGGAGAAAGCTGCAGAAGCCTATATGCCCTGAAAACAGGAGTACCAGTCTGCCCAGCAAATGACACTGTGTACTAGCACCCAGTGTTCAGCTGGGGATAGCAGGTGCCTTTAATCCAAATAACTCTTCTGCCCAGTTGTGGCAGGCTTCTCCTCTGCTTTTGTTTCTATTCCAGGAACAATTTCCTGTAGGTCTGGCATTTGCTGCTTCCAGCCTTGTTTTAAGGAAAAACAGGTGCTGGTCTCACCAAAAGAGCCTGTGAGATGGGAGTGGTGTGACCGTGCATCACAACTCATGGTACTGCCAGGCCTGGACAGGATTAAGAGGACCATAAGAGGGACAATATCCAGAGCAAGCAGGAGCATCTCCCCCTTGCCCACAGAGCACAATGGATCCTGAAAGAAAGGCCAACCAAGTGACCAAAATAAGGAGAGATCGTTGTGCCAAATGCCTGCTTTGTCTGATTGTTAGAGCTCAGCAACAGAAGTGTTGCTGTGTCTATAATCAAATGGAAAGCCACTTTCTCGGGCCTAGGACAGAGGAAAACAAGGCTGGGAACAGTCTCAACTTCGTTCCTCCTACCCTCCTGCAGCTTCTGCTTGTGAAAGACACCTTAAGCAATTTTGATTTCTGGGAAATCTTTCCCCCGTACTCATTTCGATAGTTTTGAGAATCTGCAGGATGCAGAAGCATGCAGTTACAAAGGAAGTGGGGCAGAGAAAGGAGGCTGGTTTGAGATGCTTGAGGGAGAACAGAAAGATTGTAAGAGACAACAAGTAGTAAAAAGACCACCTTCAAAGCATCACTTCCGTATGACATGAAAGTCACTCCAGGAGATGCTAGCACAGGAATAACATAACCCTTGCTCTTATAACATTTAGATCTCGAAAGGACAGGATTTTAAAAAATAAGTTATCAAGATGTTAAACACCTTTACACAGATGTTTCTGGCATGTACGTCAAAGAGACTGGCAGTTTGGGATCTTGCCAAGAAGGTATCTCACCGTGCCAGGAGTCCAAGCACAGCCTGCCCAGTCACCAAGATCTCTAGTGAGCGCTGCCTGTTTGCACTGGCAACTGCTCTTGGGTAGAGCAGGCCTACTTCGCTATGTAGCCACCAACTTTGCCTTAAAACAGCACCAGAAAATTTGCTACAGGTCCATGAAGTGTCTGCTCCAAAGGTGTGAGTGTGTTTGTCCTACGTCAGTATCCGAGATTTTTTTTAAATTGTCTTAGGAAGCCCCATGAGGCCAATTTAACTGCATAGCTAATACAATAGGTGAATATTTTTCTTTGCAAATTATGGCCTCCAGCTTGCTGCTAGCCGGTAATAACTAGCCCTAACTTGTCTGTTCTTATTGTCTCACCAGGAAACCAGAACGTTTAGCAGGAATCTTCACTCCCATTTACAGGTAGGAAACCCAGGTACAAAGAGAGTAAGAACATAAAAGCACGCAAAAGGAGGCAGAACAGTAAAATGTACTGGAAAACCCCTCTTCTGTCCTCTGCCACCTTAATGCCTGGAGTTAATACCACAGCCTTAAACACCTGCTGTTCCTTCTGATAAATAGTATTTCCTGCCTCTTGGTCTTTGACCAAAAATATAAACACAAATAGAAGAGCTTGTAGACTTTTGTATAATGATGTTTTAAACCCACTCTTCAGATAAACATTCCCCAAAACAGTAGTAAGTGTATTTCTCTCACTTAGAGTCCTTAATATCCTCACCGCTAACACAATGAAAAAAGCTAAAACTACTCATTTCATTACCTACTGCTCTCCAGATTAATCTCCATCCTGTGCTGCACAATGACAGGGTCACCATGGGGTTTCTATGCCACTAGGGCTGTGTAAGGAAGTACGTGGCCTGTACAAATAAAAGCAGGGGAATTCTTTATTCTCACTCTTTCTAACCTGGGGTTTAATTCCCTTTCTTCTATAAAATGAAAACCAGTCTTTTCTCAGAACATAAATGATCAGTGCCAACTTTCCCAAAGGAAAAATATTACAAATGTGTACAGCTTCTGCCAGAGTTAAAAATCTTTCTCAGAAGGATCTTGGCTTAGAAGTAAGCTCCAAGTGCTCTAAAATAGTCACGGATAGTCTAAAAACGAGCAGGTGCCTCATGAAATGAAGATTAAGATTTAGAGTCTAAACGTGGTACCCTTCAGGCAAAGGATTCCCAAGGCAGAAGCTCCTAAAGCAGCTTTTGTTAAGGTTTCATAAAAGTGCTGGGAGATTGTCGAAGACTAGGGAATGTGATTGCAGCTCTAATTACGCCTCAAACAGGACCCATTACTCTGAGTATATCCCATCTATTTCATTAACCTACCGCTCCTTCAGGCAAACACTTACGAAGAAGCCAACACCCCTTCACTCATGAGGTATTTATCCAGAACCATGAGTGGGGAGATCAGGCTGGCTCTGGGTACAGCACAGCTAAGCAGCTCGGGGTAGCACAGGAGCACAGCTCTCTGCTGGGTCCTGCCAGAGCCGGGCAGCAGGCAACCATGCGTCCCCAGTCCTGAAAGGATTGTACTGCACAGGCACGTGCAAGTAGCCTGGAGGTGGTCTTCTCCTTGGCCTCTTCCAACTCCAGTGGAGCAACACTCAAGTCCATGATATGAACACGGTCACCTTCATGTATCAGCATGCTGGTCAAGGCAGAATTTGAGCATAAACAAACCAGCAGAGTTCAGCATGGTCCCAGTTGTCCCTCTCCCACATGTGTGTGTGCACGGCTCCAGCCTGAATGAGGATCCCCTTAGGCCCTACCACCTCCTGACCTGGTGACCCAGAGCTCAGAGAATGGCTGATCTCTCCCGGGGTGCTGGGTCCCCCAGGATCCCTGTTCTTTAGGGAGAGACAGACCTCCTTGCATAGCACAGGCCGAGTCCCCCTTCCTGCCTCCCACAGGAATGGAGGGGAGCAAACCCAACCTCCATTCCTGCTGTGGGAAGTACAAAACAGAGCTGCACATGAGTGTCCCCCAGGCCAGGCCCATGAAAGGCACATGGCACCAGGGCTTCTGGGCAACTCGTCCTCCCTCTACCCTCCAAAAGCTGAGCACTGACAGTGCTAACAGCTTAACAGATCAAGAAGGGCAGTGAGCTTTCCAAAAGGCACTGAAATGGAATAGAGGGAATAGACATGCCATTTTTCCCTCTCCTCCTTGAAATTTATTGTAGCTAGAACTGAATAGAACAACTGAGATCCGGCAATACAGATAGCATGAGATTTCTTGCTGTCCCTGTCAACAAAAATTTCAGACATTTGAAAGTGCAGCCATAATCCCCCTTTCACTACAGCAGACAATATGAGAGTGAAACATGCAGCAGCCTTCATTTTTACTCTTAGATTAAATTCGTTTTCTCCCAAACCCTCCCTAACCCACAGAGCAATGCTGGACGAGGTCTTGAGTGCTCACTGAGCCCATCAGTCCTGTGCCAAGGAATTGATGATAATTTCTGGGAACAACCTTCTGCTTAAAACGCCAGGTTGATCAGTGACAAAGCTGGATTAATATATAGTTACCATAGACTGGCTGGTGGCAACTTGGTCCCTTCCAGAACACCTAGTTCAGAGTAACTCAAGCTTGCAAATTAACAAAAATTTAATAAATTTCGGCAGACAACTTCACTTCTGCCCTCATTTAAGTGTCTTAGCATATTTCTAAAATAAACACACACTCTGTGTCAGCCTTTAGGCTAACAGTACATGCACTACCTGGATCCATAACCCGCCCAGACCACATCCATCTCCCACCTTCCTGCAGAGAAACCCCTCAGCTTTACCCTCTGAGGCACATCAGATCTCTCTCAGCACAGACCACTCAATTCCTTTGGTCATGCATGGGAGGCTCCAGCTGTGCGCGTCCAACAACATCACCACAGCTAAGCAGCATGACAAGCCCTGCATTGCTCTGCACGGCTTCCCCTTGCCTAGCACCAGAACTGCGGTCAGTCTCCCAATCTCCAGAACAGCCAGGGACAGGACTGGCAGAGGTGCAAGCAGGTCATGTAGTTTTTAATGCTTTATTCCTAGAGGAATTTTACTTGGTATTACCAGCTTCTTCTCAGAAGCAGTTTCTTTTCTGCACCACTGGAAGAGTTTAAAGATACTACACCACCTTCCAACACCATGAGATACCACACTCTCTTTCCTGTGAAACTGCAAACCCTTTATGGATAAATTTTCAGAAAACACGGTAGCAATCAAAAGAAACGGATGGGTGAGCAGCATTACCGTGGCAGAGGCAGCTTCTGGAGAGAGACTACATGCCTGTACGCATGTTCTCGCATCCTTCCTCCCAAGGAGCGAAGGCTTACGACAACCCCACTCATCACAGAGAAAATGCCTCCAAGTGAAAATGGAATCATGTCAGCAGAGACCTGTTCAAGCACACATCTACTGTGAAAAGACTGTCCTGACCTGGCCCCTGGTAAAAATACTCCATCTGCTCAGGCTCTCACCTATTAGAGAAGGAAGTCATGGATGTTTTCACTTCAATCTCTCTACACTTATCACCACCGGGAGAGAGAAGGGACGAAGGACTCACTAACATTTCAAGTGTGAGGTAGCTACATTTTGATTTTCCAGTACAGCAGCAAGGTGGCTGGGAATAGGCACATCTCCATAGGCAATCAGTGACCCAGTGATCATCGTGCCGTTTGAGTATGTTGTGGCATTTACAGCTGTGTAGAGGTTAAAATCAGAGGCTGTCAGCTTCTATAGACTGTAAAGAAAATACAATATAAAACATTTCCATAGGCTTCCTTTCAGAAATAGAAGAACTCTCATTCTTAGGTCTCTCTTATTTATTGTCACTGTCAAACCAAGCACATGCTGAGAAGTAAGAACTGCCCCAACCTCTCGAAAGATAACCCAGGGGAGTTCTCTCATCACCCACAAACTCTTCACATGATCCCTGCTATTCACACAGTGAAAACAACTAACAGGAAGCTTCATTTGAGAATTCTTCGCTTTTTCACTCCTGCAGAAAAAGCTAGTATAAAGTAAACTAGTTCATCACCTTTTCACTAGAGTATATAAATATTCAACACCCACTGACAGCCCTGGATTACATGAAAACCAGTCACATTTTCAGTGCAAGCATCTGTTCTTCCCTGAAGTAAATCTGTATTTTTACATTATCTAGACTTTCCCTTCAGCCATTTGAAAAAGAGATATTGGTCGTTCCTGAAGGAGATCAGAAGTGGAAGGCCTGAATCCTTCTCTCATTGTGTCTGCTGGAACATCACATGCTTTTCTCTTGCCTTTTCTGTAAATAAGTAAGCAGTATCAAGATTTTTCAAATATTTGTGTTTCAGTATCAAAGTCAGAGGTGAGTCTCCAGGGTGTAGTGGAGGGATGTTTAGGCTGTAGACTTCATTTCAGCCCCCCATTCCAAAAGCAGCTCCTGTGATGAACGGGTCTGAAATACCTAATCAAGCTGGCTTCTCTTCTGTACATCTACAAAGTACTGAACAAAAATACAAACCAAAGTCACAGCCCAAATACTGGCATTCCTGGAAAAAGAACAGCCAGCGGGGAATGGAGTTTATTACATCATCTCACTGCATCATGATTATGGCCCCAAGAACACCAGCATCCCAAAAGCGCCTATGGGAATAAATATTGGTGCATGTTTTTTTGGAAAATAAATAATCAATCCCAGAATGCCACGCACCTATTATTACAAATATTTTATTTCCTTCTTCATTAATATATGCAAAGCAATCAGATTAGAGCCACAGGAGGTAATGAAAAACCAACTAAGAGATAAGGGTCTTATTGCGTGGCTGTGCTATGCATGTTTAGCTCCTGTTTTAAAAGGAGACCTTGAGTCTACTTTTACAGTGCTTGGGGTAAATGTCAACTATAAAATTTTCAAGGCAGGGAGAACCACCATCTTGCAGAAGGAATACTGTGATCCCTTAAATAAAGTGGAACCCTGACATGATGAGCCTAGTTGTCAGGCTAAAGGTGAGGCCAGAAGAATCCTACGGAGAAGGGATAGAATTACGACTGAAAATGAAGGTCACGCTATTTGGCAACAGTTTTCACATAACCAGGAAGCTCAAAAGATGCAAGGAGAGCTAAGTCTGTAGGGGTGGAGGAGGATCTTATTTGATGAAGGGCTTCTCGTTCATTTTTTCCATCTGTGTTATCTAGACTAATAAAAATGTTATCTCTTTCTACAGACCTTGTGTCTGAACAGCCTCTCTGTGCAAGGGAGCTACATACATCCTTAACACAGTGCATGATGCTGTAACCACGTCTGTAAGAAAGAAAACCACAGGAGACAGCCCTGGGCTGCACGCAGACACAGGTGAGGGGCGGGCAGACTGCACTGCCTCCATGTTTGGTACTCCTCCTAGACAGATACTGATAACACGGAATCTGTCCAGAGCTCTAGGAATGGTTCAAGCATGGAGAAACATACCATTTCAGAGAGAGGGTCCAGGGTCTCAATATGTTCACCTGATCAAAGAGAAGACTGAAAGGTAACTGGATCAAAGTAACTAACTGTCATCACAGAAACAGAAATTTGATGAGAGAGTCCAGAGAATCTTAATAGATAAGAGGGGAAGGCTGAAAGGCAGAACTTTTAACAGAGAGGTTAATTAACAACTGAAACAATATTCTAGGAATGGTGGAGGACTGCACGTTGCTGACAATTGTCAAGTTAAGATGGGATGCTTTTATAAAACATCTTTTCGAGTTCAAACAGGAATTAATCCAGAGAAAGCCAGTATGAGAGATCACAGCTTTCTGATTTTTATAATCTCTGAATGCAGCAGAGCAGCAGTACTGGATTTCAGGAAAGCCAAGCTACATCAGTTCAGGAAGGAGCACAGGAATAGCTCACTAATATCAACAGGAATATCTGCAGGAGCAGGACTCTACTCGCATTGAGCAACATGCAACCAAGGGGCTTCATAAAAGTGACAAGCATAGAAAATAAGACTGAAGAAACCTACCACCTAATAAAGTTAAGGTAGGTTGATTCGTTTAAGAAAAAAGCCGACATGTCTGAAGCAAGAAGCAGCCAATGGAGCTTTCACATGGTCCAAGTGAAACAGTAGGGAATAAAGAAGTTATAGCGTATTATTTGTGTTCTGAGGTAAAAAACCAAGCTCACTGCTCTGACTGGCAGGTATCACTGGCTCCTGCTGCAGGCCCTGACAGAAGAGACTGAGTCCAGGTGGAGAGCTGGTACAGTATGGGATCACTGCTTTGGAGACTGTGATACTGTGATGTACATTCTTTATTTTAAATATCCGTTACTTAGAACTGTGAGAGTTTCCCAGCTTGATTTATGAATCAATGGCTCTAAAAAATGTTAAGTACCCAGATTTATCCATAGGAAAAGTTTAGGCTGATCCTGAAAGAAAATTCCACACACTGAGCTCTGTTTGCTTTGAAACCTGTCAGAAAAGCTGCTTACCAGGCATCCCCTAGGGAACGGTCTGGACTCCAGAGACAAACAGCCTAGGAGAGCCACGACTGTAGGTATTTCCCACTCTCGTGAGGTTTGCAGACCATGTACCAGATGTTTGGCAACGACATTTCCTTCTGTATACTCTGTCTGCTCTGAAAGCAACTGTGGCTTCTTCAGTTATCTGGAAGCTGATTTGTTGCTTTAAAAGAAGCGCCTGCCCTGTAAGTCTGTCTTTTTCACAGTGCTGCAAACATGCAAGATGTTTATGATAACAAACAGCAGGAGTGTTGAGGGGTCTCACCAGCTCTAATTAAAGCAGGCTCATCCTACAATTTTACCCATGTAGAACTGAGCTTGCTTATTTGTTTAAGCGCACAGGCTTAGCTTGCAAATACCGAAATACAGGTGTCAGTATACAACAACTGTAAGCTGCTGAGAAGGGAGTTTTCTACTAATCCTTTCAAGCAGATGCGTTGCAGCAGATCAAACACAAGCTCCTACGGGCTGGACTAGCACACATCCTGGGGACACGGCAGGGAAATGCTCACGCTTCCCTGAACAGGGATACACCATTAGAATGAGCACAATAACATGCACGCTCGGTCTCTACCCCCACCAGTCAGCAAATCCACGCTAATCGTCTTGTTATGGGGACTATTCTAGTGTCCCAGAACACAGCCGGTGCCCCACAAGACTGCTCTTTTTCAAGGCAGAAGCTACCCTGAGTGTTATGAAAGGTGCTCCTGTGGGATGCAATGCAAAGGAGCGAGAGACATTTAGTCAGGCAATGGACAACTCCATCCTTGCTACTTGGTGCTGGGAAGGGAGCAACGGTGTCTCTTTACATAAGCCCCAAAGGTTCATGGATGAGACAGCTCTGCAGGGCCACGGTAAATATTATAAACACACTTTCACTTTATTGCTACAGGTGAACAAACACAACTCTGGTAGGAGTCCAGCGGCACTACAGTCTACAACCCAGCCGGCAGCATGCAGGCTGCTTCAGCCAACGGCTGTGTTGTCAGCACAAATAATTACCAAGAACAGACCACCAAGCAAAAAAGCCTTTCAAATGAACCACTCACTTCTTGTGTTTCCCACCAAAAATGTTCCGACAGTGAGATCTCCAAGCCATACCAAAGGCGTCTTCAGGATAGGGCTCCTTCTGAAACCCAACCACAAAGACAGAGAGCTCAGGGTAATGAATCTCTGTCCCATACAAAGTCAGAAACAAGAAGCAACAAACGTGAGTCCTAAGACCAGCCTGCACCTCATCGCTCCTTTCCTTTCTCAATCACTGAAACACTCTGCAGCGCCTCAAAGATTTGAGCCTTCTTTTCACTATTACAGATGGGGTAGATGTTTATCTTCCTTTGTATTAACATGCCAGTTTTAAACAACCTCTCTCTGGAGTCTCCTGAAGGTTCACATGATAGCAGTGGAAGACTTCCAAAGATATGGCCAGTTGTCTCAAATCCTGCCTTTAAAATTCTGTAATGGGCAAATCAGATGATTTGGGGTGGGGGGCTGTGTCCTGTCTGCCTGGCTTTCTGCAAACGACGGTGTCTGCAACTAAAGCAATGCATCCTCCTCTCATTCCACACTAAAAATGAGGCCCAGATCAGTGCATTAGCTGTGAAGAAACACAGAAAAGGACAATGTTTGTGTATTCCAGTTCAGCTTTTTCAGGTTCATGTGTAGTTCAATGACTGCTGTGCTGAAATATTCAGTTTTCTAGGGGCTTTTCCATCTACTGCAAACATACTTCATGTTTTTTTTTCTCTTCCACGGCCAATATGACCTCTGCTATTTAAGGCCCTCTAAATCTTTCTTAAGCCAACAGCCTCTCTTGGTAGGTTGCCAATCTTTAAAGTTTTCTCAACAATGTTTAGACGCAATTTTTTTTTTTTATTACGCCTTGAGAGTTACTGCAGTGAGAAGTTTAAGGAATGCAAGCAAATGAGACAGAGTGCGAGGCAGCCAAAATGACAGATGAATAACATTCAGGAAGGACTGACAGTTAGGTGGAGATGTACATAAACATCCATGCTCCTGCTCGATGAACTCAGACAGGACAAGAGGCTTGGCAGCGCTGGACAGACAGGCTGCCTGGCTGTGCTAACCAGCTGTGGGAGCACAGCATTTGCTCGACAGCGTAGCAAAAACTTCTGCGAGATGGTATAAATCTCCAGAAAGCTATGACAACCATCCTTGGAGAAAAGGTAAGAGTTAGTACAAGTGTTGTTTTGCTCTGAGCAAGCATTTCTGCACAGATGTGCTTCTCTAGAGCAACAGCCCATGCTGTTACACCCCTTACTAGCAGTTTGCACAGGGCTTTACAGAGTTAAACATGAAGCATTCCTCCTCAAGGTGCTTGCAGCCCAAAGCACACAGATTGTGCAGAGGAATCAAAAGCAGAACTTGGGGAAAGGAGGGGTGTGAGATAATGTATCATTTTATACAGTCGGCTAAGCATGAGCATTGTGCCAACAGTACAGCACAAGGGAGAAAGGAACGAACAGGGCACTTGGGAATAAGGACCAACCGGTGGAAGCAGAAAGCCCAGTTCCAAGGCAGTGAAGGCGCAAGCCAGAAGGCAGTACACCAGAACAACGTGGCTGAAAGAACAACATTTAAAAAAAAAGCCAAAGGCCTGACAGACAACTTACAATGGCAGTAAAATGCTTAGTATTATACAGAAGACACAGAGATTGTTGGGAGAGGGCGTTTGGCAGTCACAGAGATGAGTGAGGATGGGCCAGCACCACATTATTGTCGCATATGTGAAATCAGTCCTTGTGGTAGCAAAGAATAAATCTCCTGTTTCGCAGAAAGATGGCATGCATGGGCAATGAAAGTTGCTGATGGTTCCTCTAGTCTTGGGACAGCATATCTTGAAGGACCTCACTTCCTGCAAGAAATGGCAGTGAGATTTGCATGCTGCTATTAGGGTTCTGTCAAATTAATGAGTCTTAAGGGTATGGAGCTCTTCTCATGAATACAATAAACTGCTGCTATACTGATATAAGTTCTTTCCAGTTCAAATATTGATAGAGGAGTTGAGATCTACACTGGCTTTACAATTTATGTCCAGTCTGGAGACATCCCTTGTTTTATAGACATAAGGCTAACAGGTTGGTTAGAGGTCAAAAATGAAGAAACAATTTTCATCATTCTTGATTATCTTTGAGAGATCCTGAAGCAGATGGAAGCTGCTCAGCCATTCAGCTGGTGTTACATATTTCATTCTGACAAGGCTCTGGCATCATGAGCAGAGGGAAACCCTGAGTGAGAGTATTTCCTCCCATTTAAACTTTATTATTAAATCTTTCAGTCATCAGCAGAGCATTTATTTGGTGAGGGTTGGGGGTTTTTTAAACCAAAATACAAAGTTTAAGGTACCTCCTTTTTACATACTCACATCAGAGTCTTGTGACCTGTTCTGGTTTTAATTAATAAGGCTGACGGATGCTGTGGATCACTGACTGTAAGACAAAACTAATTCCTCTTCAGCCAAGCACTGCTAGTACATAGCCTCGTATATCCCCATGTATTTGCTAGTGGAATGAAAGCTGGTTACAGCTATCTGGCTCAAAATTAACTGGCAGCATCAGTGCAGATGGAATTCATGACAAGCTCCATCTCTCAAGTCAATAATAACTGTTTACTAGATTGCCTGGTTTGCAAGGTAGCCCACCCTGAGATACTGCCTCATGTCACAACAGACATTTAAATAATAAATGGTAGCTCTGATTTGTTCAGTGACGCACAGTTGAGGCTTTGCTAAGTTTAACCATCCAATTAACCTAGCAACATTCACAATTAGAGAGTTTTCAGAGTTCACTACTTTCAAGGAGGAAAGCTCAGTTCCATCAATTGACATTCTCTCTGAACTGCACAAGAAGCGACTTCGCAGGTCTTTCTGTGGTTTCAGAGGCAGTGAGAACAACCGGGAGAATAGCACTGTCTTTTTAAGCTTCCCAGATGAAGACTACATTCTTCCAGGTAATGCCAACCTCCTGGCTTGCTCTGGGCTCACGTAAAAATACACAAACTCTACTGCTTTACCAGCAGTGAGAAACTGTCGCTGGCAAAAAATAAAACAAAACAAGTTTCAAAGACAAGTTAATTTTGTATAAAATTAACTGTGATGCCTTAGCCCAAACCTTTTCATTAGCTGCAGCACACAAAAGAGTCACCATTTCTTTTTAACCTTAGGCTAATACAAAACACACATATCTGCTGCTGGCACAACTGCACGCATTTATTCTGCAAGCTCAGTGCAAGAGATAGTATGCCCAGAGACGGGCAATGGAAATTCTTCAGGTCACTTCAGCCCAACATAAATACACGTCTACAGTATCTGAGCAGCAATCACAGTGAATCCTGTTACATCCAGCTGGCTTTTCCTCTCTATCACACACAAAGCTGTCCTTATAGAAAGAGCTAGCTTGTAGCATCTCTCCTTCACTTTATGCAGATCACACTGCAGAGCACCAAGAGTGCTCTGAATATTAAGCTACTGCATCTAACTTTGTAAAAAATAAATACATAAGCTGAAGAGGAAAAACAGAGCAGACTTAGCAGATGCTACCTGGCTATTTTATTCGAAATCTCTGGTGTATCCTCACGTTTATTTCCAAGTAGGACAAGAACAAGGCACCTGCACCGAAGCAGCGGGGTCTGAGCGGTCACTTACCAGCCAACACAGCTGCTACAAATTCAGAGCTTTTGCCTTTCAATTACCTGCCCCCAAGAACAAAAATACAAAGGATATTGGACCCTTGAGGCAGCACAGGGAATACAACTTTCCCAAACCCTGCTCTAGGATTCTGGGCATTTGTAATGGGTTTTAAAACACTCATCCTCAGATTTCACAAGGATGGATTCTTTCCTGGACCTCTTCAGTTTAATCTCCTTAAGCCCCGAAGTTAAATCTTCATCTAGAGTGGAAGTATTTTACCACTGTAATCTAGTTACGAATATTTACACAATCTGCCCCAAATTCTCTCATTACAGCTGCTATTCTCAATTATTCACAGGTAGTGGTACACACAGTTTCCGTGGAAACCTGCAGCTCATGACCAACTGATGCACAGCCAATTGTGGGCAATGGGCACTCCAGCAGAACTGGTCGGCTGCATAATTACACTGCTATTTGACCATCTCAAACCTACAGGTAGCAAAGGACTAATTTACATTTCAGTGTCTAAATTTCAAACGTCTTAACTATTCCAGGAAGCAACCAAGACCTTGTATCTCCCAAAGCATAATAAACTTGATGAGAAGGCTGTAACTTTTATGACACATCGCATTTTCAACATTTCACCGTCTTTTCTGTATTTACCATTGAAAGTAAATGTCAGATTACACCACCATAAAGCTGGTCATAAGTGATTCACTCCATTACTCTTCAGGACCTTCCCTTACTTTTAACTAGTGAATATGTGCCAGTCATTTGCCTGAGAACGTGCTACCCTTTTTTCTCTTTC